>CM060961.1:150985240-151352740 GCA_030765045.1 Tenodera sinensis | reverse complement strand
TCTATGGACTAATCGGAGATAAGTTATGTATAAATGATAGGTGCAGCAGTTATCATGTTAAAAGCTAACGCCCTATAGGGTGCCAGTATCATCACTCTTAGCGTTCTGTATTCTTTGCCCGTTGCACACTCTTGGTATAATCGGCTTCTTCTCTCTGTTAACACAGGCCATTGACAGGTTCAATTATCCTAGACTGCTGAAGCTAACTACATTGAAAGTTTTAACCTAATTTCTCATAAAGAGTTTTACACCGCTAACCAGTTTGTCAGTAGCATATTAACGTTAGGTACAAGGGATTTTTTCCCTTCTCCTTACGGTAGGAGCGGTGGTGTCAGGGCTTCGATGGCTTCCTAATGAAATCTGTCGTACGTTTCCATCATCCGAAAATGATGCGGTGGAGTCACGATTATCTTTTTTTGCGACCGTCAGGCTAACCAACTTTACTGGTCAGCAGTTAATTCGGTTATCAAAAGTTGTTCTTGGACACGCGCGTTTGGGTAATTGCTGTTACGACGTTATTAAAGAAATTGTGTTTTGCTGGTGTCAGAGTACCGTGTTTCGGATCCATTTTTGTTTCGGTCGTCATACGTATGTGCATAATATATACACGGCTTAAAACATTTGTCAGCATAACTCAAAGGGCAAGACCTAGTTCTTATGTAAACCGTTGCACGTACATATCTGAATATTTACGTACATTTTCAAGAATTTTTAGCAGATGTAATTGAAATGGATACCAAATAAAGAGCATTTTTTTAGAGACTCCATAAAAGGGAACTTTAGGATTATTTTCCAAAATGCCCCGAAATGGTGGAATATTATGACAATTGCAAATGCACTTGGAATATAACGCTAATAGGATACGAAGGTACGAAGAGAAGATGCAAGCTACAAACTTCCAGTGAAAAGAGGCTGAAGCTAAAGAAATAAGCCAACAGATTTCCAGTCAAAGGAATAGTAACTAAAACTTTTCCTCTTGGGCTACCGGAGCGGTTCTTGGAACTTCTAAACCTATAGAGAAGGCAGAGCGTTCTAAACTTTTATAGTCGTCTTTGGCACGCGTTCAGGGAGGAAAAAGTAATCAAATAACATACTGTAACTTAAAAGTAAGTCAGGTGGATTTTATGCTTATCCGACCTTTCGCTAGCTTTTTACTACCTTCCCGAAAGTTACAAATGTTTCGCATCTTGCAGGCATCTTGTGTAGTTCAAAATAGAATGAGACTGAAAAATTCACTGTCATAGCCGGGATTTCAATCACAATCTTCGGCTTACTTGCCGCTGCTCTATCAACTGAGCTACCATGGTAACGTGCCGCCACGACGTTAAATTCCGTAATTGACTTACATAGCGAGTACAGTTTGTTACATTGGCTTTTGTGGTACGTAATGAAATGGGAAATGGTGACCTGCGTTTTATTACTGTACAGGTCCTTCAGGTAGAGTTCGTCATAAAACAAATATGAAAGTGTTGACAATTTGGGGGGGGGGGGGGAAGACAGCAATTAGAGGTAAGCTGAGATGAAAAAAGTGTACGTGGTTTAAAATACCTGGTGTTCTATGAGTTCATTGCACCAAATAATGCAAATATTTAAAAACATTGTATCAAAGATAAATTAAAAACACATTACATGCAGTTTAATACCATGCACCTAATGCTCTCATTCTCTAATCTTATAAAGTAAGGTAGATAAACGGATAAGCATTTTGAGTATAATGTTACTAAGAAAATTATGTCGGCATTCGTCGACCTGCCAACCAACGGGAAAGAATAGCTTAAAAGGAATCATACTGTCTGACAAGTAATAATCGGGACGGATGTGAGGCACAATCGATACATTAGTACGTTACAGGTTCTCACAACGTGCCTAAATGCAATTAGGAATTACCAGCGTGAATACCAAAAGAGCAAAGAATTGACAGCATCCAAATCTGCGCTTTAAATTGTAATCTGTATATTTAAAAATGCCTACGGATGAAACATGGTAGATACGTTGTTCTACACATTCATGAGGCTCTTGGATACATAGCTATATGTCTCTCTGTTTCACTTGACTGACATTTTCATTTCGTTTGTTTCGCAGGTAAGAGAAAGCACGTCGCTTTAAGGGATTTAGTAATATGTTACATCCAGCATCCTTTTGGTATATATAAACTATTTCATTGTTTTGTAGCCTCTCTAACATAAAAATGTCAATGTTTCTTCCAAGTCTATTCTAATAGCAAATTATATAACAATTACATATAGTTATTAACGCCTAAAATATGCAGTTTCACGTGAGCACCTCATGAAGCCGTTTCCAACTGGTAGCAATTTAACAAAATGTGAAAGAGCAATGTAGAACAGTCACGTCTCTCTAACCGTTGCCGTTTCACTGTGATTCTGCATACTCTTCGTGTAAAACACTTATTACATATCCATAACGACAAATAGTAATTTAAGTAATTTCAAATTTATGAGCAATTGGTTGTTGTGAATCCTTGATTGATAAGCTTCTCCCGGTGCATGTCTTTCATGTCTCATGCGCTCACAGAAAGCCAATAAAATACAACGTTCAGCTGAATTAGCAAAGTGGTTCGGAAATTGCTACGAGGGAAGTACAAAATTGCCTGTTCATGCAAAAACTTGAAGCTCGACCAAGTTATCACATCTTATTGTGCGAAGTAAATATGGCGATACATTTAATTTGTATGAATTTCCCAGGCGAATGAAATTTCATATGAATCCTCGTTTGAGTTAGGTTTAACTTACATATCTAAGGGTAGGGTAGTCCTTTTATCAACTGCTTAATTTGTTTGGTTATTGCTAAAAGGTATATATTGTGACACATGCTTATGTACAAACAGAATAAATGGGTATATTTTTTTAAAAAAAAGTGTTGGAAGAAATGTCGATGAATTGCCAAGTAAAAAAATGTATAGTCTTTGGTATAGGTTCTGGAAGGAATACATTTTGCAAAAGAGGAGTAAAAATAGTATGTGTCACGCGCGGATTTCTCTACCCATGGCTTCCCATAATTGCCAATAGGTATAGTATTCCTAAAATATTTTACTAGAGGTTATCTCAAACTAAGCAATGTGGATTGTATGCAAAATACGAAAAACGAAATACAATTGTGTCCTTGTACCAAGATATTTTTAAGATATACAGCGAGTATTTCGAATACGGTTAATGTCACAGAAAGAACTTAACATAAATTGGACATTGATTTTGTCTATCTCTTATTTTTAATTAAAATTATACAAAATCCACAGAAAACTCGAGCTATATTTTTTATGAGGTTTAACGCTCTTTAGACGGTTAGGTCATATTGAGCGATCAATAAAATGGTGAAATGATGTTCAAATGAGCCCGGAATCCATAGAGCTGAGCGTTACCCGACATCCATATTTTTTAATAAGGGAAAGCAACGGGGGGGGGGGGGGGGGACCTTATCCAGGTAACATGCCCTAACCGAGATTCGAACTCGGGACCGATTGTGTGTGAGGCGGACACCTTACCCCCATACCAGAGAAGTGGGTTACATTTTATTAATATAAAGATGGTAAATAGTAGTTCCTCTGCCGCTTTCCGCAATGAGGTTTCTGCATTCGCCTAGGTCAGGCCTGGGTAACTCGCGCCATAGTTTGAATGACCATCATTTTGCCGCTAAACGTACTGTTTACCACTGCAAAGAAAGTCCCCGGTGACTGAGGTGCAGTACTCCTTTATGACACTGGGACAGTTTTTACTTTCTCTACTGGTAAGTAGAAGTATTGTATTCCACCACCACAAAAAAAAAAAAAAAAAAAAAAAAAAAAAAAAAAAAAAAAAAAAACATTTTTAGAAAACGTTCCGTGTGTGTGTCTGTGGACAGCATAACTCAAAAACGAAAAGTCGGTTAAAAACCAAAGTTGGTATTTAAGTTTAATGTCTTTCAAGGATGCGACACGAAGATTTTGAAGAAAATAGCCCCACCCTAAACTACCCTTTACATAGAACATTTTTCGAAAATTTTGATTTTCTTGTAAATGGCTAACGATGTCATATGTTTGAGATATTTTTATGACAAATGAAATGTATATCTTGAATTTTCCGGCTATAGCCCCTGTAGTCGTATTTACTCTGGGCGACTTTTGCATAACCGGTAGGTAAACCGTTAGAGATAGACCGAATCATACTATCCAAAAAATGTAGATCTTGCTAAAATACACAATTTATGTCTAAATAAATTTTCTTGTAAGGTGAACCATTTCGGAGATATTTCTTGTTATGTGTGTGAGTTTCGGAAAACATAACTTTCGTGAAATGGATCATCGTTGTTCATTTTTTTATGTTAAGTGTGCAAAAACAACAGAATCTCAAAGCTTTAAAACATTTGACTATCGCACAAAGCCTACTGTATTCTAACCACAGATTATAATGATGATTCTAACATTCCCCTTGCATCTGCAAAGAAATAAGCAATAAGATAATTTGTACAAATGTTTATCTTAACAAACACGAAGATATAGGAATAAGAGTTTGTAAGAATGGTTAGTACACGAGTAGAGAAAGTAATGTGAGTTCAACACATCAGATTTTTTTAATAACTTTACTCCTTGTGTAGTATACGTTCTCTCTCAGACACTTCCTGTCCTTGTACTGTTTCCAGATAAGGACAGCAAATTCCTGTTAGGGACTCCCCGTTGGTGAACATTAGTATAAGTATCAGTGCAAGACCGTGAGCGGGGTACGCTCAGGGAGCACCAGTTGTGCAGACCTGGCCTAGATACTTCCGCATGTTACGTGTTGCTTATATTACTAATCAGGTGCATTTTTGTGCAGCCGCTCTGCACAGGACGGAAGGAGGAAATGAGCTGAATGGCAACGTGTACAGTATTCCATACACGATGCTTATGTTATTTACGCACCTCTTAATTTAAGCGACACACGTAACTTAGAAACTGAAGTTTAGGCACCGAAGTATTTATGTGAATGTGCAGGTCAAGCCCTCATACAGGAGGTGCGCTTTATTCAACATTCTTAAGCTGTTTCTGAGTCACGCTGTTCACATGCGTACGCGTGCCTCGCGGGAACGGACGTGCTTTTAAAAGTGCTTTTGAGAGGGAAGGAGCTGAGTTGGTTTCGTAATGCATATTTGTACTGAAATCTCAGCATCGAATTTTTGAGTGGGGCGTATAGTGATCCAATTGAGAGGACATACGTAAAACGAATGACACGGGAAATTGGAAAATAGTACTATTAGTTCCTACTTCGTAGCCGAGCTTTGTACGTTTATCTTGCTGTTATTTCTTTGGAAGCAGAAGTGGATATTGTACACAGATGTGGTCTCTTAATGAATACAGAAAATTCTTTTAGGCCCTTTATAATTTATGAACAATTCTAGTTAGTGAAAGTAGCAATGCGAAGAACATTATCGAAATCATTTTCAATGAAAAACTTAGCCCCTGTGGGACGTGAATTTTTAGATCGTGTTTATTCTTCCCGTTCTTGTCAAATATAAATCTTTTTTTGAAGATTTAAATTGATAAAAGTTAGGAATAAGAGTTCATGCTTTTTATGTTCAGAAGTTATCTTGGAGAAATTTTGCTTCCCTTTCGTGGGAAAATTGCCTCTGGTGCATTTTGAGTGCAGAGGAAGACAAACCGGAATCAATTGAAAGTATTTATGTGCGGAAGATAGAAGGCGACCCTTATCGAATATTCTTTCCTGGGACAAGTTGGGAACTAATTACCCGCCACTGTGTATTATCGACCCGTCAGCTGGCTCTCCTTCCCCTTCTCTCTTCCCCCCCCCTCTCTCTCTCTCTCTCTCTCTCTCCTCTCTCACATTTTCTCTCTGTGCTCCTCTACCTCTGCTGGTTTGTTTCGATGGCGTAGGTCAACTGATGCTTAATAGAAGTTTCTTTTGGTATCCTAAAAATTTGTTTCCAAAAAATGTGTACCTGGTCGATTAAATAATCGACGTCAAGTGTTCTCTGGTTGAAGCAGCTTGGACTTGCCTACGAGTAGTAAACTTGCAAACTCAAATTTCTAAACTGTACAAATGTTCGTGTAGTTCTGAAAACATTGAAGTCACTAAGCAGTATTGCCGAAATATTTAGTGCCACGGAATGACTGTTGCCATACGTTCTGTTTTAACGAAATCTACATGTCTTTTTTCTTTTTTTCCTGTAATTAAGTTAGACAGTATGACTAGCTGCATTTTAGTAATGCGAATTGTTAAGAATTAAGGACGTATAGATTTTCTTAAATTTTCTCAAATCTACATTTTAATCAAAATCGCTATAGCTATTTGTGAGAGGTAAGTACCAAAAACGTAGTGGATTAGTGAATCTTGCCGGTACCGAACACGAAAATCAACTGCTATTTGAATTAACAAATTCCGGGAATAGTATGTGGCGACTTAGCTCATGGGCACATTGAGTTTAAAGGAGATATCACCTTATCACCTGAGGCTTTCTGCCATTTGCGTTAACACCACTTCCCGTTAGCTGATGTCTTTCTTTGTGTTTTGTATTATATATGAAACAAGGTTTTACTTTTCTTGTTTGTTACTTCAGTTTTTACACAAGAACTTCTAATACAATAGTAAGAAGCAGAAATAGAAGCTTTAAATTGTAATTATTGCAGTACAATAGTAACGCAATAAACCCTGGTAATTAACGTGTTATTTTTAAGGCAATTATTTCACTTAGGGGGCGGGTGGAGCGTTTCAAACGCTGCCGCTGGAAATATTTTGGTAATGAGATATAAATGTTCATTTCAGTGCTGAGCACAGACATGTTTGAGTGGCCTTTGGGAGTTCCGAATAAGCATTGTGAAACGGCATCATACCTAGTATCGAAGGCAAACTGCTTACTCTTATGTTAATTATTTTAGGATAGCCTGGGAAACATTGGAGAAAAATTTTGACTTTCGTTATCCTACTGACTTTGCGGATTATGTCACTGTTACTAAAGTTTAGGTATCCCTTATGGGAACTCCAGAAATCAAACTGTTTCCCCTTTTAAGCATATTTCTGGTTCACTGCAGTGATGTTTTCATGTATCTCGTTTTATGTTTGATCATTAATCCCAGGCTGTAATGCGAGCAATAAACTTAAAGACATTCCCAGAGCGAGAGTGGTAATAAATCCAGAAAACATGTGCCTTTTTATAGATACTAGCTGATCGCTGGAGAGCCATCGAGTCCTGCCGAAAATCGATACTCTATTGGTTCGCAATCTTGCGTGGAAACAGGTCTCTCTAAAGTTTAAAACCTGGTGGCGAGAACGCGTGCATTCGCCGAATCATTAGATATAAAATATGCATAACACTTAGAAAATAATGGTCAGCTACCAGAGCGGACCCGCAAGTCCCGTTTCTGCCACCAGGGCATTATTAAATGGATTGCTCGACTGAGGAAACTGAAAACAGCCATTTCATTCATTGGGCATTCCTAATTTAATATGAATGCTCTGGAAGTAGGCATGCGTAAGTAAAATGACTCAGTGACAACTTGCGAAGGGGGACTTAGCACCTCGACCGAAAGACGATCTTTTGTGCCTGTGCCCCTGACAGGCCACCCTCTGGAAGGATGGATGTTGGATGAATCCGAAGGGCGATCGAAACATTGCCATGAGAGCAGGTGGCAGGGTGCCAACATTTTCCCAGTTAGAGGCACCCCGGCGGAGGCTGGCTTAGCTCCCCTGCCCCCTCCGGCTTGTACCATTCCATGGGGGTCCCGGAAACCAGTAGCTCGCCTTGCCATCCGGGATACGTGATTTCCAGAGCGCATTTTCCCTCTGCGCCCAAGCTTCCAATTCTGAAAGAAACCTAACGAGATGATGGGGTGAAATTAAATAACTTACGTAGCGAAATGGAGGCATAGGAAATTCGGAGGATATGGAAATCCTTCCCAGCATTCGCTTGGCCACCCGGAAAACCTCCGAAAAAACCCATGAATCACGGAGGTCGGCCACGGGGATCGAACCCACGAGCTCCCGAATGCGGGCCACAGACGTTACCGCCTGAACCATCCTGCTCGGTAGGCAAGTAAAATTAGTTCCATATTTATTCACTCTACACCTTGAATCGTTTATGAGCTGGGTTGCTACATATTAGTGGATCCCAAGTAGGGAACAATTTAATTAGGTTAACCACTGTTTGCTCGATTTACTTTTGTTCAGTTAAACTATATCAGAGTGCAGGAACTAGAGTACAACCGTGCTTTGAGTTTCATTAATGGTGCTGTGCTGAAAGTTTTTTTTCCAACAACATTAAAAACGAAGATATTTCTCTATTTAAAGTGATACTAGGAAGGCAGCGCTCTGGCCGAGTGGTTAGACCGTTCGCCTACCACCTAGGCGGCCCGGGTTCGATCCCAGGTATTCCTGGTGGACGAAGCGGCCTCTGGCTTTTTCTCCTTGTTCTCCGGTTTCCCCCGCCATTCAGTCCACCAATTGCACCATCGTCATCTTTCAAATCATCAATTTCGCTTGCATTTCAAATCATCCTCTTCCTCACTATCATACCTGGTGCTTGGCTGACCACCCGTTTGCAGGTCTTCACTCTGTCCGGACCATGGGTTCCTCTGCTCCCTGACAGGCGTCTGACCCTAGGCGCTGGCTTGTAAGTCCTACGTAAGGGGAGGGTAATCAGATAAAAAAGCAGTAATACTAGGACTAATAAATAGGAAAGAAGCTGTCATGAGCTCTTGGATAACACCCCCCATCATGATGTTACACTCAAAAGTGCTGGCTTTATAGAATACATTCTTTTTGCTAAAAATAATCCATAACGACGCATATGATGATTTAAATAAGATTTAGATTTCATTTTGATTATGTGTTAGCGGCAGCTCTTCCAAAATTCGCAAACGAATTTCAGCAGATCTCGTCATTTTGTTTCAAATGCACGAATCTTGTTTATTGAATACAAAGTCACCGGACACCGCTCCTTAGAAAACAAGGTTCGTTGTTAATTTCACAATTCATATTTGGAACCAATGGGATTGATTCAAATATTAATCAGCAGTCCTTCTTTTACAGATACAACAGGTTGAATAACTAGATTATCAATTCACGAAATCTTTGTGTAGCCATAGTGACCTAGTTGTCGATCACTCACTCACGAAATCTGTGTATTCGAGTACGTTGTAGTGAATCGTAGATTACGAGGAAGCGAAGTCTGAAGTATCTTGCATATAATAGTCTTATTATAGGAGGCTGTTCGATATGCGAGTCTATGTTCATAACAGTAGCTTTTCTCACTTTTCCTTAGAATTGTCTTAGTTTTGGAATAAGTTTTAAATTCGTGACACATGTATGTTATAATATACACTCTTCATGCCCATTGTCTTTTATATGGATAAGAGTTACAGTCGGGTGGAAACGTATTCCATGTTTTTGTATCTGCTCAGCTCCTTGTATTAAGGCATGCAAGCAAGCTATAGGATGGAGGTTTACATTGAAGAAAAGCCTTTATGTGTGGTTCGCTGAAATGAGGAGTGCACGGTTCACAGACCCTGAGTGACAACAAGCGTGATGAGGGCTGCGGAGAGCGGGACGTTGTCAGGCTCCAGACGCAATCTCCTCATTCTCACGAGGTTATCATTTATCATTACTGACTTTTCTCAGAAACAAGAGATGCCATAACGCTTAATCACGTGTTGAAAGAGAAACAACACCAACATTGAACTTGTTTGAAATTAATTTATTAAAAGTATTTTAGATATTTTCTTTCAGAGTGCATTAATTATAACATTTAAATAAATTGTACATAATGAAATTTAAAGCTCATGTGTGTGCATCGCACCGTACATACCACGATTCTGCATGAGCCTAGTACAGTGGCATAAACATCACCTCCATAGGGGATAAATTTAGAAATGTAACGTCCATAGAAGGGAGAATGCTTCCTATAGCATTAGTGTACGGGTCTGAAGTAAACTCATATAAAACAAGACCTTCGGAGTTTGCTCAGTCAAGTTCACAGTCCATTCTCCGATAAAATCGATTAATCGATTCTTTCGCACCTTAGCTGTCTCGTCTTAAGTAGACATCGGCCTAGCTTATGTTACTCCAATGCTAACAGTATCCAGATGTCCATTGCCTTCTTATTCGTAGATAATTCTTCCTTAAGAGAGCAACAGTAAGTCCACTTATGATAAAAGAAATTCACTATATTGCATTTGGGTTTCAAAATTCTTTCCCATTGTGCAAGTTATTTCGGAGCAGGTTTTTAACCGTTTGCGAATGTTTTCCCAAGTTTTGTTCAAGATCCCCACCGATCAGAATTCTACATTTGGAAAGTAGACTGTTTCTCCTCTGTATTCTTCCTTAAAGTTAACCCGCGATTCTGGTAAACATGTATATCGGATCTAAATCATCAGTCAGCCTGAGCGTTTATGAGCGTTTATCGTATCTTTTTGAATTACAAATGTTACAAAAATAGTGTACAGTTATAGCAAAACGACATATGGATAACTTTGTAATAGTAGTTCTTCTTTACCCTTTTGGTGAAACTCTTTTTTACAATTCAGTTACTTAAAAAAGTTGATCACATTTCTATACGGACGTCGTTTGGTGCACGAAGAATTGCAACACCGAAGTTTGTGCGCTGTTCGAATACTGTGCATGTCAATATGATAGTATTGTTGGCTCTTCTCACTTACAGGCGGAAGACAGGTATAGGACCAGTTCTCAGGTGGGTTATCACAATTTGGTCTTTACCCAAATTTGCAGCGTAAAGCTAGATGAAGTCATTGGCGCATCCGACAGTTGTGTCCGTCTTGTAGTGTTACTGCATCGTGGTATGGAATTGCAATGGTTGGATCCTTTGTAGGTCAGCGTGTTGCTGTTTTTGCAGCAGCATTTACTTCAACAAATTTCTTGATCTCTATTTTGTTAATGTACTGGGCGAACTAAGAATCACACTAGTAGCTTCTCGTTTTGTTTAATCTCCTGGGAGTCATGAGCCATGATTGATCAATAGCCAAAAAGTTTATTTTTAATAATGTAGGTATTTTATGAAGAACGTGAGCACGAACTAAATATAATTGAAGATGCACCTTTAACAGACTACTCTCTGGCTAAGGAAAACATGACATGACGCGTTCACATTACTCTCACGTTGACATATTCACATTTTTGTTATATGTTATAAAAACGGGTTCTTTTCTCTATGTTATTTAGATATATAATGATTTCACATTAAACAATGTGGACTTGATTTACATAAATATAAAAAACGGCATTCAAATGTTTATTCGTGTTAATCTCTTAAATGAAAAGATAGAAGAAAGAACAGTAGGCTTTCAAACATGTCTCCTAGATGACCGTCTACACTCGGGAAGGGTGTTAAATGAAATAATATTAGGTTAATATTACGAAAAAGTTTATTCGACACAAATTCCATAGTCTAATGAGAGCTTGCTGAATTCTAAAGATTTTTATACTAGTTTTTGTTTGTTCCATTGGTTACAAGTTATGCAAAATGAAACAAAATAAATGGGATTTGTCAGGTTGTTCATACATTTTTTTTTTTTGTGGGGGGGGGGGGGGCGGGGGGTGGGAGTGGGGATTCTCTTGAAAATCTTGGGAGTCATCAAACTTAAATGCCAAATTGGAATTCATCCGACATGTGGGTTGTGAGTTACGGCATTTTCTGCCTTTTTTACCTAGAAAACCTTTTGTTGGAGGACCTCAGAACGCCTGCTTTCGGTGAAATCTGGATTTAGAGTTTTCGGTTGGTGGAATATAGTAGATACTTCTTATGTCTATTGTAAGGACACTCATGTGGCAGAAGATATTAGATACTTCTTATGTCTATTATAAGGACAATTATGTGGCAGAAAATGTAAAAATCTGTGACAAATAAGACTTTTAATAAAATATTAAATATTTGAAGTGATATTGGTTAACCTGACATCCTCTATTTAACAGCTTGTAAAAATTCAAAACGTGGAATTTATATAGCGATTGTAAATGTTGATTTTGCTGTAGCAGCGAATGTAAGGAATGGCCTTTTTATTTATATTTTAATACTTTTCGCAGTACTATGTTGATTTAAGCAAGCCCAGATTACATACCTGGATTAAGTTCTCAACATTTCCCTTTCAGAACATTTCTAACTTTTCCTTTGCGAAACTGGTAGGTAATGTCTCTGGAACCACTTATTCATGTAGTTCAGCAATCAATAAATAAGTGTGATACGGTTTTCATTTCATATAGAAACGTATAATTCTAACTTAATGGGAACATAGAAGTAAAATTCCTCATTGAAACTGCTGAGAGCCGGAAAGGCTGTGAAGGGCTTTTGTGGAAAGAAAGAGGCCGCTTTGAGAACAGCCTCAAAGGCACAGTTTCGATTACATACCAAGTGAGTGTGTGATCGTTAGGAAAGCCGCCAAGCAAAACTCTCCACGATAATGTGGCGTTAAGGGCTAAAGCTGAAGTGAAAGTATTTGCACTGGTCTGACATTCTGACGATTATATTGTATCAAGGCCGCATATAAAACTGGCGCTAAGGAAGAAACGAATGTTCTCGTCTCATGAACAGATATTCGAGAAAAAATAACTTTTAAATGAGAACAAAACTCCAGTTACCCTTTTGAGAATTTGCGCATATGCGATAAATAGGAACTTGTTTCAGTGGGTTAAAACATTAAAGGTGGTTAACCAAATGAAGCTTTATAGAATGAATCTTTGAACAAAAGGGCTAAATGTGAAACACAGAAATATGTTGGTATGAAGTAAACAAGAATGAAAGAAAATGCAATGAAAATGATAATTTAATGTTCAACTTGAGAATAGTTAAGTGGGAGAATCCTCGGAGATTCGCTGCCTTTAATGCAAAAGTGATAGGTACTTGTACATTAGGCACCAATAATTGCATCATGATCTTGTGTTAGATTTCACTTCTTAATGCAAGAGTGAACCTCACCGGCCATGAGTCTGCTGTGCGTGAACAGCCTTTGTTCAGACCGCGTCTTTTGAAAGGAGAATGGCCCAAACTTATCTGAAGCAAGCGAAAAGTTGGCGGCGACTGATGCCATAACATTTTATATAAAGGCGGATTGATAGCAGTTCATTTTCCACGCGAAACCGCTCATGGTCACAAGTTGAACGTTACGCGCTGATAGCAACGTGACGAAGAAACGGGGATATATGGCTGTGTAAGGTGGAAAAGAAAATTGCTTGCGATAGGGACAGCTTTTGGCATCTACTTCAGATTCACCTCAGCGACGTAAAATAAAAGATAAGGTATCTCTTACCTCAAACAACCAGTACATTTGGCCTTTATATAATTAATTATACCATGGAAGTAAATATAGGTAGGTGTGTGTGTGTGTGTGTGTGTGTGTGTGTGTGTGTGTGTGTGTGTGTGTGTGTGTGTGTGTGTGTGTCCGTTTTCCGACGCTTTTTTCCTTTTTTCTTGACCTGCTGTCCCATAGCGGATATACGTATAGCTATGTATTTTGTTAAATTTTTGAATGTCGAGAGTTTGATAGTGTATCCATATTATTTAAACATACGAGTTACTGAAGCATGTCTAGCATACACAATTTTAAGATATTGTAAAAGTACAACTAATTTTATAGAGAGCTTAATCCTAAAACAAGTTCTTAGTGTAGTTATCGGCGCTAAGAATGGAAGTTCCATTAAAGGTGCATATTGCAAAGAAACTTTAAAAGTTTGAGGTAGGAACAAAACTTTTGGCAGTTAGAGACTATACCTATATTGCGGTATCTCTGCTTCTCCTGTTAGTGTTAATTTTCGTAATGATTATACATTTTGTGAGCAGTTTATGGATCTGCTGTTTCCATTGTAATAATTTTCATACAAAGTTAAAGACGAATATGTGACAACCAACATGGCCTTTGGTTGTCCTCAACAGCTTCACGCTGGAGATTGAGTCAACAGTGTTCACGAAATAAACCGTCTATTTAGGTTACGGATATGCAGCAACAAAGAATGAATGAGCTTATTGAGGAGACTTAGATGTACCTAACTGGGTTGAAAAGGCAGAAATATTGGATTGGAACACAGTGCAATCCAGGCATGATCGAAAAGTACGTGTCCGCTGCGTTTGTCGTTTATTAATCTACGGCAACAAAAATCAGTGAAAATCCGTCAATTATTTATCATAAACAGGTGAGCAAAATTCTTTGTATTAAGAATTCAACCAACCTTCAGATGCATAGAAATGAAAGGTGATGCTGAGTATGGTGAGGGATGCATAAAGGTAATTCCATCGCTATAAACACCAAACAAACGACAGTTCTATGACATCACTGCACTCCACCTGTCTTCATGAAAAAGCCATTACAAGTTATGATCTTTGTTTTTTGGAATGCAGAAGCGGGATTTGTTAAACTTTCCACCTAAACAGGCAAGCGAGACCAAGGCTACGAAACGATGTAGGACATAATCAAACAGTACATTATTTTAGCAGTGCTGAAAAGAGTTTCCACCATAAGACCAAGTTTCCCAGCTCCCACAAGGTGTTGAAAAGGTATTCAAGTTTGGGAAAGTGTAAAAAATAAATGAAGGTGGTTGATAAGGCAGTGTTTTATTTTCCAAAAATAAATTTATAATTTTTTTAATAAATTGTTCCATGTAACTTTCAGTAGGAACTACATTGTATCATAAAAATGACACCGTAAGATGCATTCCGGAGCAAATTCAACCAATAGATTTTGTTACTCCTATCCACAACTTCTAGTATTTTGATCAAAATGTGTATAGCCGTTTTTGGGGAACTCGCCATCACTAATTATTTCCACTAATACATGGGGAATTTTCTTAGAAAATATGCATAAATACTACTGAAATATAACGCCCTTGCGCTGAGATTTGAATGACGAATTGTTATGTCGAATGCAGTGGCCTCTTCGTTCATTCTTGCTGACGGGTAGACCAGATTATAGTAATGACTAGCTTGAATAACAGTCTCAAACGTCACAAAGGGGTACAAATTATGTTTAAATTATTGTGACTGTAGAAATAGCTGTCGATAATTGCAAATATGCCCTCGAACTCGTTAGAATAACGGCTGAAAAGAGATGTACACTTTGAAATATACACGAATTCAATCTCTGGACTGCTCGTTCTTTCTACAAACGAAAGTCAATATGCTCTACATTGTTACAAGTGAGGATATAAAAAGGTAAATGCTTTTCTGCCAGAGCAAATTAAAACTAGAAGCTCAGCATCGACTTCGGATAGACGTTTAATATTGTGCCAGTTTTAAATAACGAACTAATATTCAGTGGCCAGAGCATGGATGGTGGACATAAGCTGCCGATATCGTCGGTGCTGCTCTCTATTAGCAATTTACACATCACCCTGGCGTGTACGGGAAGCAAATATTTATTGTTCTCATGTGGTTCTATCCCAGGCAAAACACTGGAACGTCTAGGTGCATGTCCAAGACTCATGAATACTAGATTCTAGGTTAAAGCAAATTATTCGTATCCTGCATCATACCTAAATTACAGAGCTCTTTCTGTCGCATACTGCGGCCGAAGTATCATACGAGGATTGCAAAGAAAACGATCACAAATACAATTACGTTGAGCGTATCATCTGATACAACACATTTGAAAATTTCATTTTAAGTTTCTGGGTGAAAATTGCTTCCACTTCCTCTTCCACACGCCTAAGTTCGTTAGCGGAAAAGAAAGTAGAGCGGTAAAAAGTAGCTCAAGAATACAAGAAAACAATGAAATTTTATGCCGTAATACAGAAGCGCAATAGGAATCAGGGACTATGAAAGTCTTTCAGTTTTTCGTAAAGCTAACATAAAATAGGTGTATTATTAATAGAAACATTTAAAAGCGCAGAGAAGTTAACTGTATTTGTACATTTTCGTGTGCATTAACCCTAGCACTACTGGGGGGGGGGGGTATGTTACGCCCACCTTCTATATTTTTTTTAAATTCTGTCATTTCTTTTTTTTTATTAAAGCCGTGCAGTCAGTAGTTATTGTCAATCACTGTTTCTACTACTGAATTGCTTAATTGTTCCAAAGTTTTCATTGTGGTCTTTTTGAGAATCAAATGCCAAGGTGGCCATAAAGCATTGCTGCTTTTGTATAATATAAAAAAATATAAACGGAATAGTTAAACCATGTTCTAAAAATTGCTAAGATATTTTGTTACCAACGGTGGTCACAAAGTACCCTCCCGTTGATTCTGTAATAAGGATTGGCAGAATATCTTATGTGATAAACATTACGAGACATAATAACCAATTATAAAATAAACCTGGTTTAAAACTTGCTCAAACATTTTGTGGTCTCAGACTAACCCCCCCCCCCCCCCCCGATTAGCAGTTTTAAGTTGCTAGGGTTGATCGTACTTGAGCAGTTTCGGTTAAGGATGACATCACATTAGGGAAGCCTGTCCTGAGGCTTCAGTTATTCCTATGTGCAAACCATATGGTTGAAAATTAAATTCTATTTTGCCGCAAAATACAAAATATATAAACTGTGACGTTTTCCTTGAAGGACTTGCACACTTTTGGTAATATTGATCACAACGTCGCTCCAAAAGCTATCACTCTGCCTTCTGCTGCCCGTTTTTTTTTTCCGCTAGTGCCTGCAATATCGTTCTAGAATGAACCTCCAGAGAAACTTCCAGCAGTATATTAATTTTCTAAAATTGAGTATTCAGGGTACAGGTAGTCCCTAAAGAGATGCAGGAAACGAAAAAAAAGAATAACCGTCTCGTAAGCCTCCGTTTTCATGCAAGATAATACTTGAGAAATCAGTCTACAAAAGCTTTGGGAAGACCGTAAGACAAGAGCATTTTGTGGATGTATCTTGAAGCGCGGAACATCTATTTACAAGCTTAAGTATATAAAGAAAACTCTATCTCTCTCTCTCTCTCTCTCTCTCTCTCTCTCTCTCTCTCTCTCTCTCTCTCTCTCTCTCTCTCACACACACACACACGCGCGCGCGCACGTACGTCTTTTGTTTTCAATGTAATGAACTGTTATTCTATACGCCTTTCTGACCAATTCATATTTCTAAAATTATCGATTTTAGATGACTTTTTTTGCTTATGCGAGTAGTTCGCCACAGCTCATTTTTTCTTTTGTCTACTGCGCATAATTAATGGAAATATTGTATTCCACACAAAAATTCGGTGTCGAGATTTCACCGGAAATTATTTTGAGGTCCCCTGAATAAAAAAAGGCATTTTTGGAAAAATGGTTCGTGTGTGTGGATGTCTGAAAACAGCATAACTCAAAAACGAAAAGTCTGTTAAAAACCTAAATGTCTTTCAGGAAAAGATTTTAAAGAAAATTCCTCCATCATAAACTACACTGTATATGGAACATTTTTATGTTCCGAAAATGGCTGTAACGATTTTTATTAAAGTGCTACATGTTTAAGACATTTCTATGACAATTGAAATGTATATTTTGAATTTACTGGCGATAGCCCATGTAGTCCTGTTTACTCTTGATGACTTTTGCATAACTAGTAAACCGTAAGAGAATAACCAAATCTTCCTACACAAAATGTGTAGATGTTGCTAAAACACGCAATTTATGCTTTTTTGTTTGTTTTGTTTTTGAGTGAGTCATTTCTGAGATATTCTTTGTTATTTTTGCGAGTTTAGGAATACTTAAACGTTCATCAAATGGAAGGTCGATTTTTTTTTTATTTTTTAGGTTTTTTTTATTATTTTTTTTATTTATTTTTTTTTTATTTATTTATTTATATTTTTTTTTTTTATTATTATTATTATTTTAGCCGCAAAGAGAACGGAATCTCAAAAGTTTAGAAGATTTGACTATCACTACTACATTCCCACGTTCTCCTTACACCTACAAGGAAATAAGATAATTTCTGCAAAAGTTAAACTCAACTAACACGAATAAGATATAGGAATCAGAGTTTGTAAGAATGGTTAATACAAGAGTAGAGAAAGTCAACACATCAGATTTTTAAGTTCACAGGAAGATGGTTTACTGATAAATTAAGACTATTTGTTTGCTCTCCTACTCCTTACTCGTGTTACTATATTTTAAAGGAAACATGCACTAGCAACTCCTTGGGGTACGTGGATAAAGAGCGAAAAAATAGAAACATTCCGAATTACATAGTTCCAAAATGTGGAAAAACTCTTACAATTGTGATAGTTAATATTAAGAGGAATGTGCGCTATTCGCTGCAAGTGGTGCGTTATAATTCGTTGTATTGTTTGCTTCAGTATGTATAAGCTACGTCTCTTGAGGGAGGAGTTAAGAGAACAAATTTTAATGCACAACGGTTAGAAAAATGGGAAAGTTGTCTTCGGGAGGGGGTGTGGGGAGTTGGGAGTAAGGTTTCTCGTTGCTTGAAGTGCCCCCCCCCCCCCCTCCCCACAGCCACACACGCCATGGCTCCGCAAGTTTGACTTGCTCTCTTGTTTTTACTGTTGGGAGAAAAAGTAAGACGATGTTTTGTCTGTCCCCCCTCAAGGTTTGTGTAACTTAAGTGATTGTTGTTTTATACAAGGGGGCTTTATATTCGATAGCATTACAAGATCTCACTTATCTGTAGAATGTTTAAAGCTTTTTCAGAATGAACACTAAATGTAATCTTGTATGGTCAAAGCGTTTCTAGCTTCTGTTTTTGCTTGATATATCATTCGACACCCTTTCCATTTGAGGAACTAAAAGCTGAAGTCTAATATGCCAGCTATATTCCTGAAGTTCGAAGAGAACTTTCGTAGTTGGTGCTGCTATGCCGGTGTACCGCAGAATAACACGCTGTTTTTCCTCTCTAAAAAGGGGGCAAAACCATTCTTTAGGAACACTATGTCAAGGACCGACTCTAGGCGTGTTCTCAGTAGAATCGGAGTTTGTGATAATTACTAACGCAAGCGTTGATAAATTTGTCAGTTGTAAAGAGAGGAGGGCCAAGTTCCTGTATAAATAGGTGAGTCACGCCTTCATTTTCGTCTTCTTTTTCATTGGGCACTCCAGCTTGGGGTGAACCTTGGTCTCCGCTACTAGACGTCTGCCACAGTCCTCCATCCTCGAATTCTCCTAGCCATTAGATCCTCCACACCATCCACCCATCTAGTTCTCGTGATTCAGTTTCTTCTCCTCAAATAAAATCTTTCCTTCCGCTTCTTTGGGAGTATGTTATCATCCATTCTTATAAGACGACACAGCTATATTAGTCTTTGAGACCTTATAAATCCAACGATATCCTGGCCACTCAGAGCATTCAGCTCCTGTTTACTACAAATTCTCCATGTGTACATCCTCCTTCAAAAGTCCAAAAGTGTTTCTAAGTATGCTTCTTTTAAAGGATTTAAGTACATTAGCATCTGCAAGAATTAGAGACCATGCCTCTGAGCCTTACGTAACAACAGATCGAATGAATGACTTTCACTTTCGTTATACGAGAAATTAGTCTAGTTTTGTCACGACTATTGTGTTTTATTTTAATTTGTGTATCTGCCTACTTTTAATCCTCAGCCGCCACTGTGTGAAAGTTGTTACCGAAGCCTGTTTCGATGGAACAGCAATATCAGGCAGCCGCCTACCGTTCCTGTTGAGCAGGTTTAGGGCGACTCGCGTTATACCTTGAGCGACCTTTACTTTTTTACCTACTAAACATAATTATCAGTCAAGGTCGTAAACTATCTGCGCTTTCTGAGCACTAGTTGCGCAGCCCTGCTCTTGAGTGAATCATTTAGACATACTGATCCCTTTGCTGCTACCATGACTAAAACACCTTGAACGTGCAGTATAATGATTTCGTTTTCTAAGGCCCGCTGGCTCTTCAGCCTTTGTAGACTGTGTTTGCAAACATTTTGTGCAAAATTTTTGAATAACTTTTGGAGCGTGCGTTAAATTGGATTAAATGTGCCACAGGCTTTTCCATCAGTTAGTTTTTAAACTAAAGCGTCGTTAGGGACGGAGACAGATTTAAGGGAAAAGGATGGAATACTGCATCAATCACTCGGGAGAGCAGCGCACCACCCTAGATGACACATTTTATTTGATTCTGCTAACCCAGCCAAATGACAGTCCAACGGCGCTTCCTCTGGCACCGAGTAATTGCTTTCGAATGTGTTTCGCCGCCATAGTGTGCTCCACATGACTGTGTACATCCGCTACAATTTATTGCATTTATTGCTGACTTATAGAAATTGGTTCGTACTCGTAGTTTCATTTTTAATGCTTTTTGGCCATTGTCTTATTTGGCACGAATACAGCATCTCCATGCACAAGGCGGGACGTACTTCTGTGATTTCAGAGTGTTGCAACAGAGTTGCAGATACAATTGTCATTATCGTCAACAAATAATGTTACATTTTCAACATTTTAGTATGTAATACTGCAAGACTACAGAGATATTTTGTTCTATATCTTCACTTCACTATGTGGTTTTATGCGTTCGATTAGTCGTACAATACGCGGACAAATTGGTAATGCATTTTAGTAATTGTCTACAAAAGCCGGAATTGCCAATTAACATGTCCCATTATATAATGCGTGTTGTAACTTAAATTGTTCGCTTTTGTCCACCTACATAATTCTTTATTTAAAACCGTGTGCCAATTCCCCAAAGGTTATGAAGAATTCCCAAATTGTGATGTATTTTATAATGCACTTTAAATGGGGTAACGAGATAGAATTTGAAAATATCTGACTATTAAGTATTGTTAATGGTTAGATAACAGAAGTTTATAAGTGCAGTATTTCTAATATATTTATAAAATATTTATAGGATGAATACTTTGGGTTTCATGTATGTAAATCCTACAATTTATTCTGTAATTCTGCATCTTTTGTCATTTGTTTGGTTGCCATAGAATTCGGTACAGTTCCGATCACAAGCATAAGAAACGGTCATCAGTTTGTGTTGGTTTATTGAACATTTTACTTAAGGTTTAAGTGTTATACACACCTGCAAAATAATTTTATTATCGGGTTCCCAAACGTCGTGTGACATTTAGGTTGCATAGAGAGCGCTAGGAAAGCAGAGACATAAAGATGAGGCAAAGATGTCTAGTATAATTTCCGCATTTTGTCGCAATGGATACTTAATTTTCGACATCTTAAATAACTAGTTCTTCGGCTTTCATTGAAAATAACGTTGATCCTAGAATCAGGACATACTTGCGGTTTTGACATTCCGGTCATTTAAATGTCCATACTTGGCAGCAGGTGTGCTAATTAGCATATGAACGTGATTTTCTTGTAATTTTTTATTGTTTTTAAAGCTCCATTTAAATTTCTTGGTCATGTCGAGGGGTTTTGATTTGACATTATGTTGTATCATTTTAGCATTAAAAACACTCATACTCACATCCACATCTATGCTTCTAGACTGTGAGGGATAGGTACTTGTTCTGGTTAAAGAAACACTTCCCACCCCCTACCTGGAATCGAACCTGAGATATCTGGGTTGCAAAGTCAGAACGCTTACCACTCGACCGCAGAGGAAGTCTTTCTGTAATCTTTTATGTTTCATTTACATGCCGCGTTTAACATCTAGGGTCATATTGGCGGCTTTTTACCGTGCAACAATTACTCAACATCAGTGATGTTTACTCGCTTGCAGCGGTATAAGTTTTCGGGTGGGTATTACTTTCGGTTATTATATTAAATTCACATTCACACTTATTCATACGTTGATATTCCACGAAGCATGCATTCTCTCGTAATCTTGTTTCCTTACATCTTTGTCAGTTTGAAATGTTCTTTATAATGCAATTTTGATTGTTTCCTTCAATGGGGTCTTGGAAAGTTGATGGATAGCTATCAAGAGCTTTTTCAACATGTATAGTTTTTTTTTTTTTTTTCAGGGTCATTCAATGTATGATTGTTTTTAAAAATGAGCTTTAACACATTTCAGGAAAAGTTTAAATGTTGCTCAAAATAAATATTGATTAGCAAGGAATATTTTCGAAAAGTAATAAACAGCAGTTAATTGATAGAAGTATCGAGTTGGTAGCCATAAAGGAGCAACGTGAGCAGCGATTAGGGTCCAATAAATTAAGAACCATCTTACCGAATCATAATTGCATACATGTTATGTACGAGGTATCTGACGTATCTCCGGAGCACAATGCAACCTTAGCATATTCAGCTGTATATAATTTCGTATCCTCTGGCAACATATCTGTCTCGGCGGTGATGGGTAGGGCGATGTTACTGCTGCAGACAGTATAAAAGCTGAGCTACCAAGTAACTTAAAACTTAGGGTATAAAATATAATTGCTTAGTTAGCGAGTCTTAAGTATAGCGATTTTTCAGCGTGGCTGTATTCCATACAGGGGCTACCTTTGTTCTAAAAATAAGCGTAAGTTTAGGAAATGGAGCAACCTACTAACTCTGGGTTCATGTAAACTATTTGTTCCACAGGGGAAAACCAAAAGCGGCCTTGGCTGTTCGCACTCTAGGATATGAATATTGGAGAACTAGCAAGGGACTTGGAGCACTTTCGTCCATACCTTGTATAGCCCCAACTGGGAATGCGGCAGCGTTGCTGTAACATCCCCCCCCCCCCAAAAAAAAAAAAATAAATAAATAAATAAAATCACATAGTTGAGGGGGGGACACAATTTATGAGGTATAAATTTATGTGAAATAAGAGAAATTAAATCCTTGAAAAAATTTGGTTGAAAAAATATAAATACTTGAGTAAAATGTATAAATATATTTGTCGTATGTTACATTAATTGCACTGTGTGGTTTATATTGTTTTACCAGCGTGTGTTATTGAGATTTAAACAAAGTAACCCCATGGCATAACAGCCCATCCAAGGCTACCGCCAGACCGCTGCGTCCCCAACCTCTGCCCACCACAGGCGTTATGAGTGGTGTGCAGTACTGGAGGTGGGACGTGGTCAGCGCTCCCGTCCCTCCCGGCCGATTATGCGGTCTTCTCGACCAGGGGCCGCTATTTTTCAGTCAAGCAGCTCCTCAGGTGACTGAGTGCATCCCATGCCAGGCTCGCGGCGGGCAAAATACCCGCGCCGGGTCCGGGTCCTGCGCTACCTATTTAGCCATTTATTTTATATCAATTATTATACATGTCAGAAACTTCTTGCACAAATGTACTCGTGGCAGATGTACTTATCCTTTATATTGAATATTATGTTTAGGTATTTAGCAATGGTAATTGGATGGGGTCAGTTTAGTGAGATGTTTCCAATATGGCCCAAAGCCCCTGGAGAACAGAGATATGCCCCAGTCTCAATGTTATGTAATATTAATATGTTTAAACTCTCAAAAATGGCAGACTTCAATTACGTAGTCATGATTTATGAGTTACACACCAAATTTATTGCTGTATTATACTTATAGTTCCTCGTATATTTAATACGACTATGTTAATATGGAGATAAATGCTTATATTAAGTTTCGCGATGTAAGCAGAATAGAAATGAGCGAATGCAAGTATGAAGAGTAATGTTTGAGAATAGTATATAATAAAGTTTGTATGCCCGTTTCTCCAGTTAACTCTTTTAAATTATATTTATTTCCTTAACTAATTCATTTGAAGGAAAGAAGAAAGACAATTCATAATCATAAATTATGAATAACATTGAAGGAATGTGATAGTGTGAAAATCCATTGCACAATGTTTCATCCCCCTCGAACACTACGCATATTTTGAAATCAACATGTTTATCTCCCAATTTGGGTGTTACATCGTGTTTCTGGGTATTCTCCTACCAATAAAACAACTAATCTCTGGTAACCCTCTACACTAAGGGTTTTGAATTCGTGTTGGTAAACCTTAAATCAGTATCTTTAAAATAAAACTTAAGCTGCAATTTCTTCAGTTTTCTATCCTTTTCAGGATATTAAGGTACGTGATATATCGCATCTGTGCTGCATCATTACACAAAAAGTAGTTGAGTTAAAAGATTAAAATATAGAAATACGGATTTGGCATCAAGGAATACAGAAAAACATGCCACTATCAAGCTACTTAATACATTTAAAACACGAATAGTTCGCTGGTTTTGATGAACATAAATTATCTTACTGTTCTGTGTCTCATTTACATGAACAATAACATGGAAGGTACGAGGTTTGTTGTACCTGGAAGCAGCTGCGAAAATTAAGTAATAGCTGAAACAAACAGTGCTGCTGAGTAAACAGTAAAGCGACATACTAGAAGCAAACAATTGAAGAGTTAGCGAGCCGCAGCCGCATTTCCACCGTATCGTCATCCAAGTTAGCACTCCAGCAGAACACTTCTCTGTGGTAGCAGTGACAGAGGGACACCTCGCTAACCCGCAGTGCATTCCCGGTGAAATTAAAGGGAAACATCCACTTAGCGCAAATCGTTCTTGCAGCCATTTCAGATAGGGATTTTTATAACCTCATTACCATTATCTTGTAATAGCTACTTTACCAACACATCAGTTTTCTTAGCTTGGCGATACACTTGCCATAAGTAAAGCTAACTTTTATTGAGCCACTCTTGCTTGAAAATTGCATCTTATGGAAAGGAATGTATCTACACACACAGCATTTCGTAATGGAATCATAGAAGGAAACGAGGATATTTTACGGTAGTTACAATGTTGCTTATCTTTTGATTTCCCCAGTGTAATCCTGCAGCGCCAACTACATCGAAAATACGTGCTTCTAAATCTCCGAGTTTAAAAGAGTGTATAAACAAACAATTTAAACTTTGCGATCCTTTGCCACATAATTCCCAGAGTAGCATTTTCGCATAGCAAGCTTTCTTTATTAAAACACGCTGTACCACCATAGGAACCATTTAGTTGGTTATCTGGCAAAATATCCATAGGGAAATATGTGCTGTTCTAATTTAATAAATAGGATGAGTTGTAGTGAAAAATTGTCATTATACTATTTGGTAGATCAAGACCGTGGTTTATTGTCTAGCTCTTCGGCTTTTCGTAATTTGAAATTTATCATAATTTTGTTCTTCCAGTTTAATGTATAATGTTTTTTCTAGCAATCATATTAGTGAAGTCAAATTTTCAAATCCCGTTCTTAAACCTTACGTGCCTAACAATGACACTATTTGCCTTCTCTTCGCGTAACTGTTTCACAGAAAGTACCTGAACACAATACAACAAAACGTATACCCATTTCTTTATTGGGTAGTTGCCGTTGCAAGAACTATCTATAGAAATGCTTCTAGTTAGATGCTAGTGTGTTTATTATAGAAGGAGGTTGCTGTGACATTTGGCTTGTGGTAAAACAATTCATCGTATGTTCTAATTTTTAATTAAATGTCTTTTCTATAGTGATAACTCTCCGGTTACATCAGATCGAGGATGAAATAGATTTTACTGCCTTTGGTCAGTCTTGTAATATTTTGCCAAAAATAATTTTAAAAATGTAATCTTACATGCTATACCCACTTTTGCACAGCATGTTTCCACAAAAGCTTATTTTTGTGTGTGCTCCGTAATAGAAATATACTAGGCGATTTTGTAGCTGGTTCTTGTAAATCGCCTTAGAAATTCCATGTTGTTTGCATGTCCAGGAGATAATACAAAGGTCGATTTGACTGTTGGGGAGGGAGGGGAGAAAAAATAAAAGAATTTCAAAATTCAAACCAATGACATAGAATGTCTCTGAAATGATAAAAGCCACAAACACTTAAACTGTGGCCTTTAACGAGTTCTACAACTTTAGAAGTAGTTTAGAATGAAGGTCAGTCTATTCCCAAAAGGTTAAGATTACCTATATTGTGTTATGCGAAACACATGAACATATGGTATTTCTATCAAAATTGTTAGCGATTTTCAAAAGATAAAAAGCAACGAAATTTTTTCCATCTAAAGGCTTGTTTTCGGAGGTGGATTATTGTGGTATGCAAAATATATGAACATATGGCATTTTTATCAAAATTGTTAGCGATTTTCAAAAGATTAAAAGCAACGAAATTTTCCATATAAAGGCTTATTTTCGGTGGTGGATTTTCTTGCAAGTGTTAGTGTCGCATCAAATATTCGGGATGCAAAACTTCCTCTACTTACTATAGGTAAGTAGTAGAGAAATTAAAAAGTTGTTCGCTATATGCTGTTTTAAAATTTTGCTCTTTCTGTGGTCATGAGAAAAGAATGACTGCTTGACAGTTCTAAATGTATAAGGTACTTGAACATTTAAACCAATATCTCAGAGGTTAGTAAAACTTTCACGTAGTTATGTGCTTCAATGTGGTCTAGCATTTTTATGCAGTAAGTTTTGTCTCTCGCTTATGCTTTATCAGTTATACAGAAATGTACTAACGTCATTCGGAACGAGAAAACTCAAGATATACATTTTATTTGTCCTTCCTATATCTCAGTATATGATACTTGTAATACAAAAATATTTTAGTAGTATTTTGAGTGGGGGCAAAATTCCATAAAGACCTTCTTGCCGCATCCCTGGAAGATGCCAAACTTAAATACCAAGCCTGTTTTTTGAGTTTTACACAGACAGATTATATTTGAAAGAAGTAGAAAAGTGGCACATTCTTGATTATATTGAATTGCTGTAACAAATTAACAGTATTGCTTTTCAAACCACGAGTAAAATATATAATTACAACATCAATTTTATAGCTGCTTAACGAAAGAGAAGTAAGATAAATTATGGTGTGTAACAACCTAACAGATTTGTCCACCCATTTTCGTTTATTGCTCCGATGTGTGTTAATATGCAAACTCATTTGACTATGTAACTCTTGTTAATCATAAATATTATGCGTGTGTTCAATTGGCTACGATAATAATCACTTTGTGAGCTCAGACAATATAATGCTATGCTTCATTTTTACGAGCTCTTACATGAGCAAATTACTTGACACTGTCCACGTAATGGAGAAAAGTTGAGAATGTCAAGTTGTTTTCAGATCTCAAATTTTGATAGCTGTACCTTCTCTTTAGTAAAGTGTTGTGTATCTTCCACGCTATTCTATTTATGTAACATTCACTAAAGACGAGAAGGATTAACAGTTTATGTATTTACAGAAAAATTTATCGGTAAAGCCATTTTGCGACAGAACCGCAATTTCAGGTTATTGGATTCCTTAAAAATCGCCTTGTAATCTTAAAATGTGTGACACGCAGGTATGAAATTTGGTGTGTATGCGATTCTTTGTTCGAGTTAAGCTGGAACAAAAGCACGAATTATTTTTCTAAAAGCGCTTTTATTTTCGGATTCGGAAACCTCAAAATTCTTATTTTCTATGAAATATCGACAGAGAAGTGTCGAGCCGATTGCAATATGTTAATAAGATATGCTGTAAAGCAAGAAGTAGTGTTTTTTACTTTCTCTACTGGAAAGTAAAAGGAAGTATTGTATTCCACCTAAAAATTCGATGTCAAGATTTCACCGGAAATATGTTTGGTACCACCTGAATTAAAAAAAAAAAAAAAAAAACATTTCTTAGAAAAAAGTCCGTGCGTGCGTGTGTGTGTGTGTGTGTGTGGACAGCATAACTCAGAAACGAAAAGTCGGTTATAAACCAAAGTTGTATTTTAAGTTAAATCTCTTTCAAAGATGCGACACGAAGATTTTGAAGAAAATAGCCCCACCCTAAACTACCCTTTACATAAAAAATTTTTCGGAAGTTTTGATTTTGTTGAAAATGGCTCTAACGATTTTGATTATTTGTATGGCAAATGAAACGTATATTTAGAATTTTCTGGCTATAGCCTATGTTGTCCTGTTTACTCTGGACGACTTTTGAATAACTCTTAAACCGTAAGAGATAGACAGAATCTTGCTATACAAAAATGTAGGTCTCGCTAAAACACAGTTTGTCTAATTTTTAGGGTGAACCGTTTCGGAGACATTCCTTGTTATTTGTGTCAGTTTCGGAGAACTTAAAACTTTGGTGAAATGGAACATGTTCATTTTTTTATATGTTAAGCGTGCAAAGAGAACCTGATCTCAAAACTTTATCGCTCGAAGCCTACTGTATTCTAGTATTGCTCTTACACCTTCAAGGAAATAAGCAATAGGATAATTTGCACAAATGTTTATCCCAATCAACACGAAGAAGAAATAGTAATAAGAGTTTGTAAGAATGGTTAGTTCAGGGTTAGAGAAAGTCATGTGAGTGCAACACATCAGATTTTTTTAAGTACATAAGTGGTATAGGCAATGGCACTGCTCTGAGAAGTTGCATCTTTTCTTCTAGATGCATGAGATAAATACGTAATTCGATATTTTTTATACTTTTATTTTATTTGGACATTTTTTGGATTAAGGGAGCCTCTAGACACCTATTTTGGTGAAATCTCACTATTAAAGTTTTTAGTCGAATAAAAGGATTTTCCGCACAGGTCTGCAGAGGAAATATCTTACTGTGAAAACACTAGAATTTTATATTCCTTGCCCCCCCCCCTCCCCCCGTTTTCTTTTCTTTCCATTTGTGTCTACATCACTAGTTCAAATAAAGCGCCAAAATTATGAGGCATGCTCTTACCAGTTAAGTGGCATTTCCTTCTGAAATGAAATATTTGTCTAAATTCAAATTATATTTATTTTTATGTTTACTGAAATGAGAGATTCTTTCACAAAAGATCGTGTTTAATTATTAAGAGTTTATCAAGGAGCCATGTTTGATGCGCGAACGCACCACATTCGCGTGGTCGTGGGCACTGGCCTGGCTCCGTACCTATAAAAAGGGCGAGGAACCGAGACACAAGTTCACTGCGGTGAAGGCTACACATTTTGCGAAACAGATTGTCCTGTAACATTTTTTCGTTTGTCTCGTTTAATTAACACCAAACATAAGAGTGATTTTGACGTCGTTTAGTAACTACGTAATAATGACATAAGAATTTAGAAAGAATGTGGGTGACGTTAGTTCTGCTGGACTTGACGGGGCTAATTGAAACAAGAAACAGCGTGTGCCATTTACGTGGACGCAATGTTTGCGTTACTATTATTTTGTGTACCGCGGGGAACAATTTGAGCACTATAGGGTTCGAACGTACCGCTTCTCATGCCTTTCCATTTTTATTTGTATGAGTAAATTCTGTGAATTTTTGATGCGATGTTTCAATTTTGGTAAGCGAGAGTCCAAATATTTAAATACTACTGTGTGTCAAAACCGGTATACTGTAAGAAAACAATGCATAAAAACATTTCTCAAAATTTACTTAGTTTCAGCAGTTGCACTTTATGGAGATAAACTGGGTGTAGAATGTCAAGCAAGGCAAGTTTTGAGTACTTACCAGCAGCCAGGATTGCGGTTTTGTTTACGACGTCGACAAGAAGCAAAATTCTTCCCAGTGGTTGGCGATGGTAGCAGAAAACGTCGAACCTCTCCGAGGTCACATGGTCATCGTTTCAGCTTTTGACACCGTAAGAAATATTTGGCAACACGGCTTATCGAAATTTTCTAATGATTCAAAACATTTACCACCAGTTTTAATTATGACTATAAAAATAAGCATTAAAACAAATTAGATGTATGAGAAGTGTTGTTAAACGTGTTAAATGGTGGGTAAGCAGTTGTAGATTAAGTAGGGTTTATATTTGAGAATTACGATATAATGACTCATGAATGATTTAAGGGATGCTTTTGTAAAGTTTGTTTTTGTTTTAGGGCAAGTATTTCCCACATAACTGGGGGAAAATAAAAGGAAAATAATTTAAGAACGAGAGATTGTTTTGAAATAGCCCGCAGAGGAACAAGTGAATATCGTTTAGTGAAGGCGATGTCTGTGTGAGGGAGCTAGTGTGACGGAAGCTAACAGACGGAAGCACGCGTAATATGCATGTTGCTCTCGGAACGATGACTGTGGACTGGCTCCAGCGGTGCACACAGCATCCCAGCCTGGGTTGTGCGGGACAGCCTAGCTGTGCGGCGCAAGTCACGATTGTTATAATGTGCTCCCCAGGTCTTGCAAGGCGAATGGCCTCCCTCCAAGAAAGAAGTAGGGGTCCATCCACACCTCCAACATTTGGAGAAACAAAAGTAACAATATTTCATCTATTTACGCCTGTAGAAAATATTTCTCCCACTATCTTCTTGAATATAGGTAATATTTCGATTTGTTTACACTTCGAAGACTTTTCTCTATCGCATATTTTTTCAGTTGTTTATATTGCGAAATAACACATTCAGTTAAATTTTAATGCGATCGTAATCTGGTCTTAATAGCTAAACATTTTCAGAATCTCAACTGAATTATTTCTTTTTAAGATTCATCGTGCAGAACGTTATACTGCATGAGAACTCAGGCATTTCGACAATTAACAGAATTTGGTTGTTTTAGTAAGTTAACTATGGAAAATATTCGCAGTTACTGTTGAAACTAATACTTGTATTAGTAAAGTAGAATACAGGTGTTCGCTTTCTCAGCTAAGGTGTATTTGTAAACAAGATGATTTATCGTTTAAAAAATGAACCGCTACCCCATAAAATTAACATAGTGGATTTAGAAAACAACTTTTAAAACGCAGTATTTGTGTATTAACATGTTTGTACAATGATTACACTCCCACTCCCAAATGGTTTTCGGGATATGTTTAAAAATACTCATACCTACCTGAAAAGACTGTAGGAATGCTTACCGTTACTTATTAAACCTTCAAAGCAATATTGGTTTCTAAACATTGAATTTTCCATATTTCTAATCAGCATTTCGCCATTTTTGTCTTTCAGTGAGAAGTGGGATAGGAAGTAGAATACGTCGTCAATATGAGTAAGAAAAAGCTGTTTCCTTGTCATCACTAACTTTTAAAAAATTTATGTAGGCAGAGGGACTTTAATAAGAAAGAAGTAATGCAAATACAACTAAAGTGGGCTCATTTTTGGAAAATACATAGACATGTGAGATTTAATTTTTTGAAAGGAAAGTTTCACAAAAGAAAGAAAAGAAACAACATTTTGAGTTATTGTCATAGAGAAAAATTATAATGGCTACATACATTTTGAAGTTTATTTTTACTGAGTTGTAGTTCTCATTTAGTTGCGTGAACAATTTGCTGCATACAAACGATCTGAATGCTGTAGTATTCATCCATAAGGTTGAATATCATGTAAAACCAAATAATGGAAAACTGTTGTTTTCTTTTCGCTCTCTTTACCGAGGTGTGACAAATCAAGAAACAATGGCATTGCCGAAACCACATCCAGAAATGGATGACAGATTTTTCGTTCTAGTTTCATTATAAAATTGAAAATATTTTTTTTATCGTTATAGCCATGTCTTGTCTACACAAACAACTACTTTCCTCTTCTGTCAATAAAGAAGTCTTCATCTTTAAGGGAAACTGATAGAAATCAATTTTCCTTATGTAACCACAATTAAATGCTGTAATCTGTATGCCTTAATTGTTTTTACGAGCTTATCTCAGATACGTTGTCCCATTTATTTTGCTTGTGAATATCCGGAATTTCCCGCAAAGCAGAGCAGGATTTCGGTATGTATGTCGTATTTAATGGATATAGCAACTTGCCTAGTATGACAACATTCTTTGCGTACTGCGATAGCTAGAGTGCATCTGCGGTGTCTAAAGCCAGTTATACAAGCGGAGTTGCGCAGTTTTCTACATCATGTTCCAGTGCCTTGTTTCGGTACTACTTCCATATCAGGCCAACTTGACGGATGCTGAGCATACGATTGGTTCCTTGAAGACAAGGAATGAAAATTATATCTATTTGTTGATTAAATTGATTAAATATATGCGTGAAGACGTCGGATATTAAATTCAGAGATATGTCAGATGTGAAATTTATTAATCTTATCATAAATATACTATGATGGTTAGGATCATGCATAATTGGCTTTTTATAATATACGTGCTATAATGGTTTTCTAATAACAATTACGTAATAACATTTTAAAAGAATGCTTTCATATTCCATGCCATTCTAATTTTTTTTATTTATTGTAGTTCACACAATTGCGGGGTTGCATATGTGATCACATTAAATATACCAATGTCTGCAACAATACATTTTAAAACTTGTATATACATAATAAAAACCAAATTAGCACGGTGTAAAACTTGGAGAAGTTAAATTCACAATAGGTTTATACATTGAAATACTGAGTATATGGCAATGCTAAAATATTTTTGAACAATAATAGAATACCACAAGACGTGGTTACTATTAGGGACTTCTGTGCGTCTGTGGGCACAGACTGTGGGTCGCGGTGTGTCAAGGTGTCCCCCCCCCCCCCTCCGCTCCCACACACCTCACTACATCTCACCTCACCCCACACCACACTACACCACACCACACACACCACAACACACCACACCCCATACCACACCACAACACACCCCACACCACACACCACAACACTCCCCACACCACACCACACCACACCACACCACACACCACCTCACCTCTCTATACTTCCATGTGTTTGTATGCATATGTGATAAATTTGTTCAACAACAAAATTAAATACTAACTTGCTTTCTTTGTACCTGTACATTTTAGGAATCTCTACAATGAGATGATGCTGAGCAGTGTTCTGGGTAATTCAGCATGCCATTGCTAAGAATACTGATGTTATTCTCTCTGCAGCGTTTCGTCTTACTATGATAATTACGTTCTTAAGCAGCGTGCTTATGAGTGTTTTCGCACGAGGTGATGGAGCTTAAGGAATGGATTTGTAATTATTCCTTGTAATGAGCGTGCGGTGGATGTGTGCTGCGGCAGATGTGCGGTCGGCTCTTGCGGCGTTTCTTTAGAATAGTGTAGATAACTTTGTAGACAACTTGAGGTAAGTGGTTGGCGCCTGTTAATGAACGTGACAATCAGGAAGGGATGGAAGCTGTAGAGAGCGTGTTTTTCCTTTCCTTATTTGTGTATTCTCCAAGACCAATCTAGTCATGACATGCTGTATATTTCAGGTAATAACTTACAGCAGCATTTGGTAGAAGTCCTTTGCATATTGTAAAACTGCATATAGGTTATCAGAGCTGTATTTTAGATGTTTGAGACCTAATGTTGTTAGCCAACATCAACGTTGTAAGGTTTAATCATTCTTTCCTGTTCCGTCTTCACAGTGCTATGAGCACCTCTTCCTTGAACGCCCAATCTCTTCTCTTGAGACGGATAACCTTTTACCAGGGCTATTCACCAAGACAATGCAATTAGTAGATATATAAGTATTTCGCCTTCACTCTTCGGTTATGAACATACCTATAGGTATAGTAGTATAAGTGAAAGCATAGAACTACAGTAATATACAATTGAGTTTCAGGTTTGGTTGGTAGCGCGGTACGTTCCGATGAATGCGGACAGATGGAACACGTGCTTATGCTCTGGAACCTCTTCCCTGGCCCTCCTGGAAGCCCTTCGGCTTTGCGCCAGCTGTCTCTATTTGTAAATATTAGGGACTTCTGTGAGTCTCTGGGCTTCGTATACGTCAGTATGAGTGCTAAATGTCATTTAATCCCCAGAGTTATTATTGGTAGATAAGGAACCAATCGAACATACTCGTACGTTCAGTGGGCCACAGAGGCAGTCGTGTTTTGTTTTCCTGAGTATGCATGTAACCAAGTCTATATTGGATAATGTGAGATAATTTCTAGGCAAAACTTTACCACGAGAACGCAACGTGGGCAGATTACTTTTAAAATACTAGAACATATAACATTATACTTATGTGTATAAAGTTAATGAGTTGTATGGGTAGATATGGTAGCTTCCTTCTACAGAAGGAAAAGAGCCTACGTAACGAATTCCGTTGTTATAATAATAGTAATAATATTTTAATTATTATAATCATTATCATCATTGTTATTATTGTAATTATCATTATTATTATTATTATTATTATTATTATTATTATTATTATTATTATTATTATTATTATTATTATTATTCAATGTTTGACACCACTACATTATTCTTGCTGACAAGGTTCAAGATATCGCATAGTAATTCTATAAATGTATGTCAAATTTTATTTCTCTAACGAGTACGTACTCTGTGGTAGCATTTCATTTCATTTCTAATTAATTGTGATACCTACTGGTTTCTGTAGCGCCAAATTCTGTTGCCAGAAATCCTCTCGTTTACTTAACGTTGAGAGGAAGGTGGTGTTTAGCTGTCAGAGGTAGGATTTACCGCCGCAGTGAACCATTTTACAACTTAGACAGACATCTTGAATATGAAGCTAGTTGGCGTCAAAAGCCGCATTCTGCCCCTATTAGTACTTGTGACGTAGCGCTGACTGTATGTGAGGAAACACATTCGAATTTTAATAAAGCGTCTCTCGTGATATTAAGCGCAAATATGGTCCTTACCTCGGTCTATAGACTGGCTGTTGCGTTGCCCAAAACCTATCTTCATTCTTTTGCACAACACAATTTTTGGTATTGGTAGAATATCAACCTAAGTTTTGTAGCCTCTCATGTCATTTTCCTACTGTGCCAGACACGACAAGAAGGGGACTGGTGATATATGAAGTTAGAATAATTGGAAAAAGAAAACAATGATTAATATAATTTCAAATATTTCCGTAATGGAAAACAAATTACGGATGTGATGCAATGAAACACATTTTGCGCTGTTTTACACTGAAAAGTAGTTATACGTACCTTATTTCTCCCTTCTCGATAGAGCGTATTGTGTATGTTAATTATGGGCTTATGATTCACATGTACTGACGATAGCCATGACAGCTACTAACTGGCACGGATTTGAGGTATCCCCTTGCGCCTCCTATTACTATCAGTGTCCAGAATGAACGTCCACGGTGCTCTCCATCCGAGCGAGACTGAGTGGCACGGATACATAGAATTGTAATATAACATTGTTGCTTCCGCGGTTTTCTGTTAGCAAAACATTTCATTGCGCCTTGAAGAGTAGTAATCATGACTGCATTCAGAATATACAAACAAGTTAAAATACGTATTCTTCCCCCTTTTTAAGATAGTACTATGCCAAAGAGGCACAGCCCCCGGAGCCTGCCCCTGAATAAGTCACCGTCACGTTTGTCGTAAAAAGACCACCACATTGCGCATTTTCAGCACGCTATTTAGGGGTGTACAGAGTTGAATTTGTTCCTCAAGGAAGATAAGATGTTGTCTGGGAGATGAACAAAAGATAGCTGCCCTAACCTGCCCGCACCAAAACTTAAGATTCGTTGCCTCCTTATACTTCTATTATTTATATTATTATTTTCTGGATTCAATCTTCGTTCCCATTAATTGTCTGTCGCAAACTAGTGTTTTAAATTTTAATCTTTGTCAGATACAAAATCACTGCATCTTCACAAACAGAGGAAAAGGGAGAAGATGCACAAGTACAATAAGTTATTGAACACGCAGTACTTTATGTAACACGTTTAATAACAATCTCGTAAAAAATGAAATTCATATTTAAGTTGTGTTCTGTGAGATAGGAAGGGACAACAAACAAAACTATAGTTGAATGCACCAATCATTTACCATCATTAAGAGTTAGGTTCGTAAACATTTACGCTAGGGAAATCTAGGATATTCCCAGTAAAAGAAATCAATATTATCCGTAACAATTTATTTAAGGGAGTATATAGCGCACAGCCATTTTAATGTATGAAAACGCTGGCCATGACAAGCAGCAGGATCTGTGACATCATTAATGGCTCAACTTTTATTTCGGGATAGCTGTGCCGAAAGCTCGCCATTCTCCACACGGCAATAGAATGGGTAAAATGTGTTTACCGTATTAAGAAATGAATTGTGAAGGCCAACATGTATCTTGACCTAATGCTGTTGAAACCTGCTGAAAAGTACACAAAGATTATCTACACTTTCAGAAGTTTCAGAAAAGTAGGAAGTAGAACCACATGGTAAGCTTATTAAAATAAATGGAACAGCATAAGGGCTCTACAAGTAATCCGATTAGAGCTCTAGAATAGGGAGTTTTCGCACCCTGATCAGCAATCTCCGTTAAACGTTATTCTGACATCATTAATTCTACGTCCAATCAGAGGCCAGCCCGTTTAACCGCTTGAATAACACAACGCTTAACCGAGCGGCCAGGTGCGGTTATATGTGCACGATTAACGTGTGCAATAACGGAAGTGCGTTAATCACCTACAACTATTATGTCTAGAAGAGGACGTCGGTTTACAATAAGAGACATCAAACTACAAGTGGACAGTGTTGCCAACACATTTTTTCCGTTAGAAAAATACCCAAAAATCCGCGAAATTCCACATTTTCTTTCAAAAATGAAAATTGAATTAAAACCTCTATTAACCATGACATCCGTTACCTTGACTTTGTTTTCGCTCGGACAAACCTTTAAAAATCAGACAAACTGCTTAAAATAGAAAAAAAATATATCTTAACAACTACAAATAAATTTACTCACTAGTGTTGATTAAAATAACAATTCATCCACATTGTCATCAGTTGGAAGTGTTGGGTTTCTCTACTCCTCGGTACGCAGTCTTCGTGCCAATTTTCATCAAAACATTTTCGGTGGGACATAATTATGGCCACTTTTTCACACGCTTAAGTCCGGCCATTGGTTTTAAGTCCATTCCTGCGGTAAGTTTTTGATTTATTTGACACACTAAACGCTCCTTCGACCTCAACATTTGATCAAGGTAAGACCAAAAGCATCATTATTTTGGCAATATTTGCACCGCGCACTACTTAACCATTAGTTTCTAAAATGTCGTACAGAACACTTGGCCTTTTCTGACATGTTTAATCATGGCATTAAAAAAGGGAAGAAAAAGTACTATAAAGTAACTAATATAAAACGAGGCACCACAAATAGAACTGTATACAGAATTCTGATTGTAGAGGCACGTATATTATCTTTGCTTACAGGAGAAGTTAGAGCCATATGCCAATGTTAGGTATGTTGTGGAATTGCGCAGTCATCCGATGTGTTTGTGTTAGCTGCAAATAAAAGTTAGCTGTGTACATTGCTTAACAGGAAGCAAATCAAAGGCCTTCTTACCAATTCAGTTTTCGCTTATATCCTCGGTATGTATTTCACGCAACAGTTCGCGCGCGCGCCTGTGTAAAGGAAACCAATGTAACATTAATTAATAATTTCCAATATCCGTAAAAATCTGTCTTCCGTCGAAACTAAAATTTGCCCATCATACAACTTGAAAATCCGTCAAGTTGTCAACCCTGCAAATCAAAGCTAGAAGAACGAACACCTCCGAGCACTTCCGAAAGAAATAGCGTGATTACGTAACGTAAAAGCTCTTTCAGGGATCATCACAATAACCTTAATTACGTCATCCCTTAGGTCAAGATAACGTTTAACGTTTGCGAAAACTCCCTATGTAACGGAACCTCCATAGCGCGCCCCACGCTACAGAAATACGTGCAGTAAGTCCAAACAGTATAGTGGGAGAGAAATAATAAGTCAGTAAAAATGCCGTTCTCTAAAAGCAAGCTCTTCATTCGGAATGGTTTTCTAAAGTAGTGAACATAGACAACTAACATGATTTACCAGTGTTCATACTATTGCCCCATGTATGGCTATCAAATTTGAGGCACCTAGCTTGAAGAGCAGTAAGTATTAAAAAAGTATGAAGTGCTTTCTCAAACAGAATGATTCACTTTGGACTGTCACGTACACATATTAAAACCGATTGAACCATCTGTTTATATAATTTGAGTAAGACGCTTAATGACAACGCGCTATGTTTTATCTTTCTAGCTTCATTACATGTCTTAGTTCTTGGTCGATTTATAGATATTCTCATAGGACGTGGTTTACTTCGTATTCTGCGCCGTCGATACCTAACGTTACTGTTTTTAGTAATTGTTCTAGCACACAAGCCATTGTAGAAGGTTGGGAGGTAAAATCTGACTAAAAAGTGTATTGTTAATATTCGGGATTGTTGTTGGGAGGTAAAATCTGACTAAAAAGTGTAATGTTAATATTCGGGATTGTTGTTGGGAGGTAAAATCTGACTAAAATGTGTAATGTTAATATTCGGGATTGTTGTTTTACTCCAATTTCTCATGTTGTTAACCTAGGAACGGGGACGGTTTGCTCATTTTTCAAATGCTTCCTTAGCTTAATGTGTTCGCTATTGTTGTTTTAATCATGTATTTACTTTGTATTTTGCGGCAAATAACACTGGTTTATCTTGAATATGTTGGCTTTTCTGTTCCTTTTATTTGTCAAATTTTGTTTTTTAATTAATAATAATAATAATTTGCCGTGTGTGAGAAGAGCATTTCATCTTCCTTTGTGCTTCTTTGACAGGGTGCTAACAACAGATGTTGTGTACTCTTCGAGTATCGTGGTAATCAACAAACGACGAAAGTGAGCATTGTTTTGGGCAAACATTTATCATTTAAGTGATACACCCAAGGGAAATCGCTCAATGGTATTATCTGACACATTTTAGTTTTCATTTTGTAGACACATTTAAGCGCGGGAAATGTTTGGAATTCCAAAAGTAAAAACCATAGTTTCTAAGGGTTGAATATCCCGTATTATGTAAAGATGCAGATAGCTTATCGGAAATACCTTCAGGTTAATTCCAGTAATGACCGAAAGAAGGCCCTTAATTTTTACTGTAGTTAATACACAGTTATTATTTTACTACAGTTCTAAAGAAACAAATTGAATAGGTCATTTTTAAAAAGAACTGCGCATTTCCTTCTTGTGTGATGGCATAACCCAAGAACCTGAATTTTGCTGCGTCTCCCTTTATTATTCACACAAAATAAATCACACTTGCAATTAGATAATACTCCGGGCATTTAGGAGTAAAACTGATTTGGGGGTGTTGTTAACGGATTTACATTCATGTAGCCTGTTGTCGCTATGCACAACACGGATAATTGCTGCTTGGCTGCAGATAACACCGCTAGAGACATGCGTATGTTCTAAGTAGTACTTACTAATGCGATTGTCTAAGCATGAAGTTATATCAGAGACTGCTGATGAACTCACGTGGTGAATAAAACCCAACCTGCGAACAATTGATGCCTTCTAACTGTGCAGCAGATTTCATGTCTTTTTCTTCTCTGCACGATTCTTCTCTTCGGCTTCGTTTTGTATTGACATCCTTTGTGTGGAGAGAGGTCCGGCGCAAGTAACTTAATTCTTTGGGATCAGTCGTCCTGGATCAACAAAAAAATGTCACAGCATAGCTTCAGTGCCTCGAGAAATGCTCTACTCTTTCCTGGCAAACATTGTAACCGAGAGTTTCTCCGTCTCTTTATGTGCTGGTCAAACACGAAGAAAGATCTTCCATTTGTAAGCATTATATGCTCTTCTTTACCAGGGAACAATGCTATTTCATTATTTCGCCTGTTCGCAGACGCAAGAGGATCCATGTGACTGTGCTAAGGGTGTTTACAATAGCCATATCAGTCGAGAATATGATTGTGTCTCGATTCCTTTAAGCCGATAAATGGTGGATGGATTTATCACAAGGAGTATTTAGCGGGCATTACCTTTATTGTATATTTGGGTAGGTGCATTACCCTGAAGAAACCTCAATGAATAAATTCATCTTTGAAACACGAATATTATGAGAAAGCATGACGCACTAACAAATTTTCGGCGTTGTCGAAAAATTGCGGGCTGTCTTGTGTTTGCCCTGTTTACAACACTTTACGTTATGAATGTGTACGAATCGCAAGAGAAGATACTTGAAACCGTTTCTTGTATAAGCCCTCTAAAACATCTAGGTTAAAAGACAATGAAACAGAGGCAACAGTAGATCGTGCTTCACTTGTTTCCCATAGTTACAAAATATCAACGAATATTTTCCGAATTTTTAGAATTTTGAATTAGTGAAGTAATTCTTGAAGTTTGTGGAATAATGAAAGTATCGAGCAGTGATATATAAATCAGTGTTATTTTCAAGCCTAAGGTATTACAAAATAAAATAATTTAGGGTTAATGCAATTTGAATGTTATTTAAAAGCAAACAATTGCGTTTCTGAGACCATCGCCCCGAGAGTAGCAAAGAATCTTTAAGCCACGGCAGCTAAGTCAAGACAATAGGAGCAATAATAAGGAAAAAGTATGTCATTGTACGCCATGAGATACGGCCCAGCTTCGACAGCTCATATTGCACTACCCAAAAATTCGATGCCGAGATTTCACCGGAAATGTATGTTTTAATGTCCCCTGAAAAAGAAAGTTTTTGAAGAGAAAGGCGCACACGAGTGTGTGTGTGAACTCAAAAACGAAAAGTGGGTAAACTACGTCCCTTCTCTTTCATTGTTACTCAAATACATAGGCGGCTTGCGATCGTGTATTGCATTTCCATACCACTATCAGCATCAACAATGTCTACTATGCTTGTGTCCCCGGCTGGAAGGCCCGGATCACCCTCCGTACAGCTCTAATATGGCGCTTAGGGATTTCCGCGTATTCCCCGCTTTTAAGAATACACTAGAAAGGAGCGTTTCACGGCCATGCAAATTGAATCTAGGTTCTCTATTCTGCAAACAGAAAGCGGAGTTTCTCGAAAAGTGTTCCATCAGACTTGGGAATGGATACAAGTAATTCAGTTTCCCTGGCAGGTACATATATCAAGAAACTATTGTGTTTTGCACCGGGAAGATAGCATTTGGAAAACGCATTTTGAGCCGATTTCTCGAGGTTATTCGGAGCATTCTTGTAAAATAATGCCCTAACCCTAAGCGATTCACTGTGTTCTAAACATATTAACAAATTTCGTTTAGAATGATCAATAGCTTGCAGTTAGAAACACCAAATTTCACTGACGCTTTTATGTGCGCTCAATGTAATATGTTAATGTACTAAACGCAGCGCAATATTCTAGTTCAATCCTCTACATTAGCATTTTGCGATCATCAAAACGTTTCTAATGCTTTCGCCGAGTTCATTAGTTCTGTAAATGACAGTCATCTGAAAGCAAGCCCGAAATGTGTACTCATTTACATGCAAGTGTGCGGATTTGCAACTTCTAATAACCAACTCCGACCCTACTAGAGATGTGTTTTCGAGAGATTATGAATATCGTTGAGTTCAGCTGCGAAAACGAATTTCAAATAAAGGCTACTTCAGGAACTGTCCGTGCACTGACAGATCGAACATATCCGTGTCGGCTTCCTGACGTGCATTGTTGTATGTCACAGCACACTGTTTCGCCTGCTCCTCTGAGCCCTGTTCATTTTCCTAAGAAAGCAGTATTTATAAAAGTCTTGCTAAAAGATTTTGATTTGGTTTTTCTTCGTCTTAAATAGGGTTCACATGCCAGTAATTCGTTTGTAATGTCCATAGTCCTTTGTGTCCAAAAACATTTTCTAAAGTAACTTTCTCTAAATTGGCAAAAGTGTTTCTGTCCTCTGCATTCTTCAAAATATCATTTTCAGAATATAGTTTCATCGTCATAAATATAAGTTTACAAGGCCTTGAAAATAATGAAAATGGGAATACCAGTCGCAAATGTATAGTTTTTCATAACAAATATAGGCTTCACTAAACACAAATACAAAATGAATTGGCATTTTTGGCAAATGTTTAACGAGTAGGTAAGTGAAACCAAGACATGAATGAAAAAACAACGCGAAGAAGACAGTAACATCTAAATAACTTGTAAATTTATTGTTAGGTAAAAAAGGCAACTTCTGTATTTCAAAATAATGCTGTTATAAGTTATTACAATTATGAACATTTGAAAGTTTGTAGTTCCATATATGTAGTACACACTGTCTCAAAGTTATCCATTTCAAAAATCACGGTTCATTTTAAAAATACTGGAATGTAGGTAAAACAGATTAAGTTTTATTTTACATATACCCAGAAATTAGTGCAGACATTCATCAAAGCGTTCAGGTGACCATGCGGCGCTGAATGAAGCAGGTAAACAAAATATCGGTTGTGCTCGTTTAGGATCTCAACCTTAACTGTTAGTTACCGTTTCCAAAAATGTCCTTGTTTGTTAACAGTGAAAACAAATTTGCATAATGTGAAATCTTGAATCTCTCTGCCACTTCAGTGCTTCCAAGTTCCAACAAAAGGCAAGTAGGGGCTTACCAAAAATTCCTGGGCAGTTAGAAATAATTATATTTTTAGACAGTTGATAGTAAAAGTCGGACTTTTAGCAGTTCACTATTTTGTTCGTAGGTTTCCTTAACTCGGCTTATGGCCTCGTTTCGGAATCACACCTACTCACAAAATAAAATATTCCGTTTAACTCTTGTATCATAAATAACTATTTTTAGGCTTAGCGAAACAGTCTGACCTTCTGCTGAAAAGTATTTTCCCTTTTCTAGTAGTATAACAAAATTTTCGTTGAAGGTTAATTCTACCTCAGATTTTCTTTTTAACAGTATTCAAGAAACAGCTAATTTTGTCCACCTCAAGACAAAACTAAAACTACTATACTGCAGCAATAGTCGATGTAGTTCCTCCTGTTCTAATGAGTCTACTGTTGTCGAGAGCTTCTCCAACTTCTGAAGGCAGTCATAGTTGGGGAGATATTGTGGCTTATCTCATACTAGGTTATCTTGCTGCACCATGCAAGTTGTAATGACTTAAGGTCAGGTGAGGAAGTTGCAAGTGGCAAAGCTACTCTAGTCTAATACAGGCGATGAAGGAACGATATTGGTCCTTGCCGCCTAAGAGACGAAAGTTCTTCCCAATAGCGTCATGAAATGGTTTACAAAGTCTCTGCGAGTGTAACGTGTAGCACTTTTCGTCACCACAAACGTTTCTCGGATGTCAACCTATTTTCAACCCTAAAATTCACACAGCGGTAAGATTGTGTTGCACTAATTTTCCTTCCCTGCACATTTAGGTTTACTGAAAAACATTTTCCCATTTTAGTTATCTCTATTGCGACTAATTATAATATGGCTAACTAAAGTCCGTGTGTTAATTAGAACTAACTTTTATTTTAATTGAGGTGGTATATTAGTTCTACAGCTTATTGGATTAGGTATTTAAAGTAGTGTCTGTAAAGGACAAACAAATTTGGTTAAATGAAAGATCGAAATTAAATTTATGCTAATCTAGTGCCTGAATATGCCTTTGCTATGAAAGTATAGATTTCCTATACTTTCATAGCCGCGGCAAATATGCGTATTAAATGTTTCAGCTTTTTTTTTTTTTTTTTTTTTTTTTTTTTTTTTTTTTTTTTTAAGTCTGTTCTTATTCATTTCAAGCTAAATTGAAGAGGTCTATTTAGCAACCTTTTAATGTTATTTATTTATGCCAACAAACTTACTGTTGGTGTTTTTAAACACACAAGCCGTGTGTGGGCAAAGTTTGAGAGGTTGTGGCATTGAATTTTTAAGTTCCAGTTCTACCTCTCAAACCTTTTAATGTCTTACGGGCATGTTTTGTGTAGATTTGCAATGAAATGCAAGATGCCATACTGGATACACCAACTATATCTCGTATAAAATCGGCGTACACGAGCGCACAGAGAAAGAACAATGTAATTTAAGCTGCATTAGCTAGCAATTATTTCATAATGGTATAGGTAAGTAAGTGTAAGCCACATTCTTTCGACTGTTTCCATAGCGATGCGAGAGAAATTTCTCTTATGTCAGGATTAGCGACTGACCACCTTAGCTTTCCCAGTACCGGCCTGCGCCAATGATGTGCTATGTGTGTGGCAGCAAGAATGCAGCAGTCGTACAACATTGCGAGTCCAGGGCTTCCAGTTTTAATTCATTCGTTCAAAGTGCTGTGGAGTTGTCTTTTTCTTTGTCGAGACATTGGGCAAAAACTCCGAAATGTTTAATTAGTTGTTTCCAGAGCAGCTGTGTGTTACGATAATCTATCCCAGGGATGTCCAACCGTCTCTCTTTGGAGAACCTTATGTAATGAGCGGCTATCCTCCACCCGTCCAGTCGGAGGGAAAGTCAGTATCTAGTGACGGACACTAACAGGCGATTTCACGATTGTTTCTAAGCCACTTTGAATTTTCTGGGAATGTCCTCAGAAGACCATCATTCTAGATGAATGTTGCATAAATGGTAAACAGTAAGAGACAGACAAAAGTTCACTCAGTAAAAAATGTTGGTACGGTTAGAATACACAATTTATGTGAACCACTTCATTTTTTCTTTTTAGTACATTATTTGCGATATACTATTTATTTGAATTTGCCAATACTTAAACTTTTTTCAAATAGGAATGTGTTATATATTCCTTTTTATCTTCTGGCCTTGCATTTCAAAGGCATCGCATAGCAACCAGCTCTTAAAACGTTTGACTATAGCTTAAAGCCTACAGTATTCCCATATTCCCTTGCACCTACAAGAAAATTAGCAATAAGATACTTTCTGAAAATGCTTATGTCGATTAAAATGAAGTAGAGAGCGAAATAAGCATTTGGAAGAAGAGTGTGTATAGGAGTCAGAAGTGTAGCTCTACATGTTGAAGGGCTCCAAATTGAACTATACTAAACGTGTTTATCACAATATGTTACGCGACGGTCACATGTTGGATCTTCTAAGGCTACGCTTTCGACTTTGTCGCCAAATTCATAGACTTCTTAATCGTAAGCAGTACCAAAAAAGTCACTACAGAACATATGTTTATCGCATAAGATTTGAAAGTGCTTTCGTGAAAATTAAAATAATTTAATCTATATTTAAATAAAATTCTTCCTAATCATAAACCTATAATTCTAACTAAAATAATTGTCATTTTAGCATTAGTCTGTATGTAAATTTTTGTGGAGATTTTAAATTTCTATAGTGTATTATTCCTTTCGTTTATTTTATTATGTTTTATGAGGAGATTTTAATTTGGTACCCATATTAAACGTAAATGTAACTAACCCGCCACTGCAACACAATACACGCCTCGGGGCTAAAGAGAGGCAAAGTCCTCGTACAGTGGAAGGGGCTAAACCCAAATTCCCCTCTTTCGCAAATGTTGGTCATCGCTGATCTCTTTTCATTACAAAAACACAGAACATGTTAAAGTCTTAAACATAAGGTGCAGACTGAAAAAAGCTTAGAAGCTAGATTCAGACACGGAAAAGCTGGAGGAAGGATATTTTTACTCTACTCATTATGCCAGTTATAATTCAGTAATTACAACATTAGTGGTATACATTTTTATTCAAGTAATTTGTGCTGTGTCACAAGCACCGCCTTTTAAAAGCAGTATTTTATTCTACTTCGTTAGGAGCCGTTCTTATAGCATTGGGGTGTAAAGTATCTACAGTATGAGAGGGAGAGGTGGGGGGGGGGGGGGAGATCAAACACAGTCTTCAACGTTCACTTGATTACTGCAGAAAATATACGACAGCTGAAAGTATCCTTCTCTCGTCTTGTGCTATTATTTTGCGTCAAGTAGCATGTAATGTGTTGAAGTGGGTGCGTTAATGGATATAAAGCTTATACCATCCTCCATAAGCTTAAAACATCTGGTGCTTGTGAGTGGTATTAAGATCACTTGAGTTTCGTTGGAAAATCTCGGCTCTGTAGTGTTATTAAAATATCTTGCTTGCGTGGAGGCCGCTTGGGGAAGGGTGGATGTGAGAGGATTCGCTGCAGGATTTCGTTGTGTTTAGAGAAGGATCACGTCGGCGTGAATCAATTTACCCCAAGGAGCAGGGACGCACAGCAGCAGAACGCTATATCAGTGTGGTTTTTCTGTAAAACAATGCTAGAATTGTGTTTTAAAAAGGAACGGCCGAATAGACTCAAGAGTAATTCTGTAATTTTTTGGCGGCTTATGCTCCTTACGTGTGCGCCCATAAAACATTTCAGAAGAGCAAATGCAGGAAGTAGGTAATAATAAAAGCTAAACTGCTTCTTAATGACGAGAGGACGTGTATTATCACTCTAATCATGCAAACTTTTTTGATTCTTCTATCCATGTTCCGCATTTCACCACGCGCTTTTGTCTATAAATGTCTTAAGATTAAGCAGTGTTCGGAAACAAATTTCAGATGTGTTACAAGCACGAAGGAATCAATTATTAGTACCTATGTTAAATATGGTAGCTTCTGTGAGACTGTACCAATCGGTTTCATTCTTTGCAAATATAAAATGGTTGCTTTCTCTATTTCGATTTTGAACAATTTTTATCTGTGAGTTGCCTGATATATCTGATAGAAATGACTAAGCTTAGTAGGTGAGCTACCAAAAGAATAAAGTTACGCACGTTTTGTCTGTGCAGCAGACGGACAGAACCGGTTCCCCCACACTGTGCAGTTAGATGCACTACTAACGCCAATAACTTGATTCCTCTTTAATGTAGCTGGACTACTAAGCCTGCCTATAAATGAACCTTTCGCAAAAAATTTTGCAGATAGGTATCCAATATTTTAAGATAAAGATATCTTATTATGGATATACTTCTGCTATAATAAGGTGCTAACTTAGGTTTTTAAAAAATTATTTGCTGGTAAATATTACTTCAAAAATAAAAAATAACATTAGAAAAAAAATCCCATCTTCTTTAGTAAAGACAGAGTTATATTGAGACTAATTTAAATATGGCTTAACTCATTACAAACTTCATTTATTCCAAATGCTTTACATGACTCGCTACCAGAATGCGGAAGACGAACTTTCTCGAAGAGTAGCCAGTCAAGGTCTTTTCTAATGCTGGCCTATGAACTTGTTCCTCGTTATCTCCCATGTCCTCATCAACGGCTTCCTCGATTGTATCTCGCTGGTGTTGCTACAATATAAAAGTAGATCAGTGGGCCTAGAAACCATCATAAACATTTCGGTCTGACGCCTTAAATAAGTGGATATAATGAGTCTTGAAGTTAGTAAATTTAACTTTGGCCTGATATGGTATTTTATTTCCCCTTAAATCCTGTTTCCAAGTTAATTTTTGAGCAATTGTTAATGAAGATGACAACTTCGAGTCGCTCGAATAGGTAGTGGTTGCAATACCTATAAGCTTTCCTTGTGACTCTTTTAGGGACTGTAGTAGTGGCTGGAAGTATTTTCTGAACATTTTAACACCCACAAGGCATAAACGCGTTTTCTTTCTGTTTCAGGTAAGAACCAGCACTGGCTGCACATTTTATGTTAGGTGAGTAGAACTTAAGTCTTTATTTTATTCTCACAGAGTGTGTGTGTTGTGTTGTGTTGTGTTGTGTTGTGTCAGTTTGTCAGTTACGCTCGCTCTTACTGGTATTCATAGTGGCGCAAAAATAAACTGTCGCTATTGCTGCATAATGTAGGTATACATGACATTTTCGTGAAACTTTTGATATCCAGATCCTGCAAGAACAAAGAATGTTTATATTCAGGAAAGAAATTACTTACGTTACCTTATTTTTTATATTATACGGAAATGTAATACTGCGTATTACATCCATAATTGTGAAATTCATTATTGTTTGTAATATTTGCAATTATGTTTTGCGAACGTTATTTAAGGGTAATGTAAAATGACAAAAATTGACGTCTTGTGTTTTTAACGGAAAATAATTCTGTGATTCTCTCTTATTCAGAACATACATGGTTTATTGGTCATTAAAGCACTTAAAACTTAAAAACTTTTAAAATGGCTTAACGTATCCTTAAATTTTAAAGTGCTTGCCCGTTTTCTCTGACACCTTTGCATATAAATTTTAAGATAATTATCTTCTGAAAGGGCATCACATCCGTATGAAGTTCGGGTCATAAGACGTAGAACTTAAAAATCAGGCGGTAACACGGAATGCAGCAACAGGCATACTTTTGAAGCGTATTTCCAACCGCGATTATCTCAGAAGTACCAAACTATGTACACGTTTCGAAGCATACATTCCTTTTTTTGAACTATAAAGGCTACGAGGCTCCAATTTTGCACGCTTGTGTGTGATAATCTATTACATACATTGAACTAGACGTCTTGCACTAACCATTCTTACAAACCTCTATTCCTGTATCTTCGTGTTAAGATAAACATTTTCAGAAATTATCTTATTGATCAAATTGCGTAAGCTTTCATGGCCGGTGTCATAAAATACAAAATGATTATCCGGGCTAGTGGGCCGTGGTCTAGTGGAAAATCTCCTTTCAGACGTTTCGTTCGATGCTGCGTCGAGCATCCTCGGTGGTGTGGCCGTAGTGCTCTGCTACTCTCGGCGACGAGTGATACGGAGTCGTTTGGTTTCACGGGTGTTATACGCTTAGTATGTGGGCGTATGACGATTGGTCTAGTCTTTGTTTATTGGTTTGGCTGCTGGTTGGATGGATGGTTTAAAGTGGGGGCTGCTTCCATTGTTGTCGACTGTTGTTGATGGGCAGGCATTTACTGTAGCTGAAGCTGTTGTATGATCATGAAGTTGTCTATTAATAAAATTACAAAACGTAACTTGAACGCACCGTCAAAAGTACAGATAGTGAAGTCATGTTTATTGTACATTAAGGGTGGGCAAATGCGATCGTTTGACGGATTACCAGAAATGCAACACGTGTATGGCCAGAGAGGGAAGGTCTAAATGACATTGCGAATAAATCCCGTTTTCGCACCGCTAGTGCAGAAACCGTAAATTGTAAGTCATCGGGTAGCATCTTTGAAAAATTGCTTAACTTAAATACCAGGTTTGGTGTTAATCTGAAATTTCTTTCTTTTTTTTTTTTTTTAAGCTACGCTGTTCACACACATAACATAGGGCTTCTTCTAAAACTAGTGTTTTATGCAAGGGGCTGAAAACGCATTTTCCGGTGAAATCTCAATTTTGAGCTTTTGAGTGGGATGCAATATTTCCTCTATTTCCTATGGGTACGTGGAAGAGAAAATAAAAATGTTACCTATGGATTTACATATGCATATAAATTGTTATTGTAGTAATTTCTGACTAAAACTAAACTAAACCAAACACCTAGCGCAACAGCCGATGAAGGGCCAAGGCTTGCCGCCCAGCCGCTGCGTCCCCCACCTCTGCTCACTACAGGTGTCATTGGTGGGGTGCCGTACTGGAGGGTGGGACGTGGTCTGCGCTCTGAACCCTCCCGGCCAGTTATACGGCCTTCTCGACCTGGGGCCGCTACTTCTCCGTCAAGTAGCTCCTCAATTAGTCCCCCGGGACCTAATGAGGCTGAGGGCACCCCGTGCCAGACCTCCTAGAGGGGATAAAATCCCCGTGCTGGTTCCGGGGACCGAACCCGGGTAGGTCAGTTACGTGGTTGTAGCGATTAATTTTAATTTAATAACATCACATAATGCTAACATACGAATATTCAGAATATTTGCAGTGGATCTGTTTCATGGTTATCGCGGGTAAACAATTCTATTTAAACGTCGAAAGAAAGCGAGTTGGTCACATGTGTTTGTTTATATTCACAGACACGTGTGACGTAAATGTCGACCTCTGCGGTAGCGTTTGCTGGCTCTTCGAATGTCTATTCCAAACAGTGGTTGTATAAATCACTTGACGGAGGAGGGTAAGTCTTGCAACCATGGAATGGTGGTTTCGTCTTCCTCAGGAGAACGTTGTCACGCTTTATTTGCAGCGCTATTGCTTTTGCTTTACACTCCAGCTTAGTCAGCTAGGGTAGGAGAATATTTAACTGATTTTCTCATTTAAGCTTATTGCCATAAAGGCAAAATGTGAAGAAAGAACTAGTAAACAAAAATCTGATTTCAGCCGCATGTTAACTTCACGCTTATTACGCTGTAAGACATTTTATAGTATTTTGAAAACTAAATTTTATTCCCTGATGCTCTATTAGTTGTTGAAAAATCTGATGTGTTATACTCACACGACGTTCTCTAGTCACTCTTGTACAGACTGTTCTTATAAACTCTTATTCCTCTATCTTCATGTTAGTCGAGATAAACATTTGCAGAAATTACCTAGTTATTGCTAATTTTCTTCGGGGTGCAAGGGGAATATAGTAAACTTTGAACGATAGCCAAAAGCTGGTCTCTATATGAAGGCTTCGAAATTCCGTTCTCTTTGCACTGCCAAGACATTAAGTGTACAAGACCGTACATTTGAGAAAAGTTTATACACTGCAAAACTCAAACAAATAACAAGAAATATCTTCGTAATGGTTTACTCCACTAAAAACATGCATTAGGATATAACTTGTGTATTTTAACGAGATATACATTTTTGTATACTAAGATTTGATCTATCTCTTACGGTTTACCAGTTTTACAAGTCATCAAGAGTTAACCGCCATTAGAGCCATTTTTGTGAAAATGAAAACTTGCAAAAAAATTTCCACGTAAAGGGTAGTTAAGGTTGGAGGAAGTTTCTTAAAAATCTTCGTGTTGCATCCTTGAAAGGTATTAAACTTATATACCAGCTTTGGCCATTAACCGACTACATTTTTAATTATGCTGTTCAGACGCGCGCGCGGACATCTTTGTAAAAAAATATTTTCTTTTTACTTCAGGGGGCCTCGAATCATATTTTCGGTGAAATCTCGGCATCGAAATTTTGGGCTGAATACCAAATACTTCTAATGTAGAAGGCAAAGTAAAAATGTTTGGGCTACTTGTAATGCAATTCTGGCTCTTTAGGTCAACAATGTTGAGGACAACACACTGTATGATAATAATTCAAAGTGTATTGGCTTTAATAAGGAGTTGTGTGGTTTTGATAACTCGTGACTGGGTCTCGGCTGAATTCATCATTAGTGGCATCATTTCCTTGTGTGCTCCTCGCAAATATCTCGCTTAAAATAGGCCACCTCAAACTAAATTCATGCTGGCCTATCAGTGATTTATGCATAGTAAGATATATTTGAGGACGGCGTCTTCACTCGGACCAAAGGTTGAGATTCATCAATGGCTAAAGCTTTGTTTCAAAATCTTTTTAAAGAATGGGCCTAATAATAAAACACGAATATTTAAAGGTCAAGTGCAGAAATAAGCCTGAAGGATGTAAATGTTTATGACATGATGGCGTGATCTAAAAAGCAGTTTTTATTTTCCCTATTGTTTCTAACATATCTTTCTGTCGCAAGATGAGAGTTGGCAGCAAGAAACAAGTGAAATAGTAGGAACACAATTACATGATGTAAAACAATGGGGTTCTTGGCCTTGCGGCACTTCCTCCATTATTAACATTTGTGAGACCTTAGCAGATTCATGTCACTTGAGAGTACTCGACTTTTAACATCCGCCGCATATAATAAAATGCAAGCACTTGGCTTATTAGCCACAGGCAATATAGAAGTTTAAGGGTTCGTCCTCGGGACAGAAAATGATGACATTGTGCTCGTTATTTTTGGAAACTGAGCCGCTGGAACTTCCACACCAGAATAACAAGCACTGTTAGAAACATACAAATGTTTTGTTTACAGGATGTTCTGCATTTCTCTGTAATCATTGTTATCCTGCATAGTTAATTTCTGGAAGTTAGGCATTTATGGAAGGAATTATAACGAGCTAAGATATCGTCACGCTCTCGTTCACGCATATTTCTTTTGCACCAAGTTGGGGAGTGGAATCAGATTTTAAAAATCCATGTAAATATTAGAGATCGATTTGAAGATTTACTGCGACTATTTCATAAATAGACGCGTGAAATTATCATATAGGAATTTTCACGTAGTCATTCTTTTGACTTGTACAAATTATCAATAGATCATTCTTCTGTTTAGTCTTCGCCAACTGTATCCCGAAAATCGCTGAAAAACAATTTATTACACATTTATAATCCATTAACCATCAAAATAGCTCTCCGTTTGAATTTAACAACTTTTTTTAACAATTGTTTTGATGATTAGTGTATTTTTCCAGAAGAAAGGTTATTTGTTAATGTGTAAAATAAACTGAGATTTATTTGAAATTATAAGCTGTATAACGAGAAGATCGAAGTAGTGTAGTTCTTGGGTTTCGTTTTTCTCAGTTGGCACTGCTGATTAAGTCGAACTACACTAATCGAAATTAATATATGTTATGTTATTTTTTATATACAATTTAGCATTTGCAGGTCAAATTTTGTGATATATAGGTAGTAGTTAAATTCATAGTTATTTATGAAATAGTCCAAATAGATGTTCGACGGTCTGAGTTTCCCAGATAAATTCTCTCGCTGGTTATTTTTTTGTAGAATTTTACATTTTCTAGTCAAATCTTGGTGATATAGTAGTTAAATTCATAGTTTATTTATGAAATAGTTCAAATTGGTATTCGACGGTCTCAAGTTCCCAAATAAATTCTCTCGCTCCACTCGAGAGTTTATCGGTTAGTCATACGTCTTGTGATATTACTTGTGATAATCGTATCCGATAAGATTTTAATGTGTGCATGACTTTCTCGCTATGAATGCTAAGGCCTTTCGGAAAAATGAAGATTCCTAGTTCCAGTCGCGGCCATAGCGTTTGAATTGTCGAGTATGATTCAGCTCGTTATTCTGTTTCCAAGATTCGAGCTTTCCCATGAAGCGCTAATGAACAAATATTTGTCTGCGTAGAGAAATCTTAGATAAGTAATTAACATCCTTTATAACGTGTTTCGTGATTTTAGGGATTGGACAACTATGTATATTGCTTTGACTTGTGATATTAGAGGTTCTCGACGACTGATGCTTATTTTGTGCAACTTTCAACTAGAGTATTACATTTGACGCGACATAAGCGCTGCTATAAAACTACATCCATACTGTGAAAATCAAGATAAGTAGTTGAAACATGGATGGGACCACACCAACACGTCAAATTCCATCGGTACAGCATACATTCAATCCTCTAGTCTCGTGCATTGTTCATGACTGTGTCTAGTTTGATGAACGTATTGATAAACATAGGTTGATGCAATGACAGTGGGGGAGTGGGGTCATCGGTGAGTCATATGACTGAAAATGGTTCTTCCAAAATGGCGCAAATGTACGTATCCGAGGCCATGGTCTTCGGTTGGGAGGTAAATTCCGTTTTACGGGAAATCAATCTTTAAATGATGCTCCTGCAGGCCAATGTGCCGCTCTTACACTGGTGCGGTAAAAATGCCGCAAGCCTCGCAAGCATGCGCAGTAATGTGGTTCCTATAGCATTCGTAATTTACTATTGCCTATGACAGGAACTAATGCTCGGCGGATATCGTCTGTTCTAAATGGCTGCGCTAGCTGCAATTGTATACACCACTAAACATCACAAAACTGCGCACATAGCGCGTATGTGCGCCTCAAACATTAGCTGCCGTATTTGATGTTTCCATGTCCGCTTAATCCATGAAACCAATTTTTAGAAAATGTTGCACATACAGGGGTGAACAGTATAGCTCAAACACAAAATTCATTATGTTTTTAATTTCTGCCAATAAGTAAAGCTTATTTCTCAAACATATTTTTTAATCCAGCGCGGATTGAGTTGTACATACCGGCCTGTTGTGGAAGTAAGAGGGCAACTGATAGCAACATGAGATACTGCATTGAAAGCTGCGTTTCCTAACACGTTTCTGTCTTCTCTGTTTCTTTAGTCAATGTTGTAAGCCATACATTTCCACTAGCAGTTTGTCTGAAATTGCTAGGAAGTTTGAATCCCACCCTATCCCGTTCTTCCGCACAAGTGACCAACTGATTTAGAATTCCATAGCACCACTCTCTTGAACGTGCTGACACAATAACTTGGTCCTGCGTCCGAGGGTTTGATGGCTGCTTTAGCAACAAAGTTTATCGTTTGTTCAATTCTACAGCAATTCTTTCCTTACCCTCTCCTTTCATAGTACCTGATTTCGAGATGAAATACACAGTCTCTTTCTGGAACTCGTGGCCATTTCTACAAGAGACTTCACAGTATATTCTCGTATCCTTCGTCATATTATTCCTTGCTTCACTAGATTAAGATATTGTAATTGGATCATCCTTTCAGCCCCGTTCTGTTTTCTGTCAATAGAGTGACATACGGAACCACTTAAGGTGAACCATTCGAAAGCGAGAAGAATATAGAAACATTCGAATGAAATATGTAAATGAAAAACACCTTATCGAGTTTCTTCAAAAGTGTCAATGTATGTGTGAAGCAGTGACAAATGCAGAGTGCGTTTTATCGCTGGTCAGCCGTTGAAACCAGAAGGTGAGTGTGTTGAATGCTAACGTCAGTATGCAATTCTTTTTAGGCATTTATGCTGTTTAAAGGAGCCTGGAGGCTTCAGGCCCGTTTATATGGGAGCTAATTAACTCTGGCACTGTACAATTCAATTTGTACAGCAGAGAACTTGAATCTTTACTTACCCACACACGAGAGATAAATAAATAAAGAAAGAAAACAATTAGGATGTTTAATTTATTTTGTTACCTTGCGATTTATGAACGGCTTGAGGTGAATATTGTATCAGCGCAGATAAGTATTTCTGTCTCTTCGACCAAACGAGTAGGAATATATAACACTTTTGAGCAACGATTTCAACATTTTGATAAAAATGAATTGAAAGACTGAAGTTACAAGCTTGAGTCAAGATTGAAAAGCAAAATTGTTGGTTAAAGGCTTTAACGTTGTCAACTTCTATTCAATATTAGCATCAATAAGTGTGTAATTTCAGTTCTGTTAGTGCATTGCATTCTGGAATAACACTTGCAGATTAAGAACGTTTAGAACACGGGTTAGGTTATTGTTTTTGTTTTATTTGTATCGCCATTGTGTCACTGAGTAGTAAATTGCGTTCAACTCCCCAACTATCACTTCGCCGGTACAACCAGCCAGTACTAATGGACAAAGCAGCTTTCGATCAGGGGACTGAGTTGAAACAAAATAGATGTTGAGGATTTGTCAATATAAAATGAAAAACGCCATGTTATGTCCTATTCATCAGTCTCATATATTCACTTAGATCATTATTTTCTTCAATAAAGAGAGAGAGATAGAAAGAGGGAGAAAAGTGCTTATGTGAGTGAAGTATATTCAGGAAGTTTCAAAGAGAAACCAGATGGGAAATGGCAAAATATACTAGAGCTCTTCCTCAGAAATTCATTCACACCTGGCATCTCTTTTAAGCCAAGCAGCAGGCTGGGGAACTTCGTGAGGGAACGCTGGTAATATTTATACTGCTGCACTGGGAATGCCAATAGCAGAACGCTGCTACGCCTCAAGTTCCTTGGGGTTCGGTTTGGAAACCAGCCATTCCGGTATACATGGCTTAAATTAGCATTCCAAGGGGGAAAAAACGAATAAAACAGGCAGATTAACACTCGCATTGGTAACCAAAATCTCTGTTAAGTGTTATGAAAATGAAAAAGTCGGACGTGTTGCATCCGCAATACTTTTTCTACTCACTCTTATACACACTTTTTACCAACAGTTATTCTATATACTTCATGTTAATCGAGATGAGCATTTGCAGAGTTTATTCTGTTGCGTGTTTCCATTTAGGTACAACAGCATTAGGAGAATACAGTAGGTTTTAAGTGATTGTCAAATCTAAATCTTTTTAGAGAGCGGGTCGTTATGTAAAGGCTTTAAAATTCAGTTCTGTGCATGGCAGAGAGAGAGAGAGAGATTAAACTCCGTATAAATTGTGGCCTTGGCGGTATCTATGTTTCTGTGCACCAAGAATTAGTCCATCTCTTACACTTTATCAGTTATGGAGGTCATACAGAATGATCAGGACCTCAGTGGCTGTTGCCAGAAGGAAACACTGGTGAGCGACTTTTCTCAAAAATCGTGTCGTTTCCTTGAAACATGCTGAACATAAATACCAAGTTTCATTTTTTGTCAACTTTCCGGTTTACGTTCTCTACTACGTACTTGCTCAAGTAGAGAGAGTACTCCATTTTACCCAAAACTCCGACACTCAGATTTCACAGTAAGTGCATGTTTTGAGACTCTTGGAATCCAAACAAAAGTATAGCGTTATCAACAAGTTCCTCCGCACCGTGCCGGTGCCTACCGCACAAAATAACATCGGTATCCTGTTCATCTACATTATCATTCATTAATTACACACCTAATCGATTAGATGTTTTATTCGCCGAGCGTTATACCTAGGGCTCGGAAGTTCATGCCCTAAAAAACACTGAAATATGCATGCAACTATGCTCTTAAAAACTTCAAAATATGCCAAGAAATATGCACTATTTCATTAGAACAGTTCTTGTCCCTTTGCAGTAGACGAGTTAGTGTAAATAATAAAGTTTTTTTATTCCTTAGAGGTTGAAGCAGAAGTGGTCCCGCTGCTACAATTAACTGCTAAATTGCAGTTCACAACCAACACTACACAAATTTTCAACAGTAAAACGTCGTCTATTGTCTGGCAAAACACTTTTGTAACGTGAACAACTTCTTTACACGTCACAAGATGTTATAGGGGCATATTTAAATGATGTTAACTACTTCACAAAGAGAGTCAACTCTCTTTGTGTGACAGATGGTTTGCTTTCGAGGATGTCTCAAATATCGCACATCTGTTTATAACCAGAATGTTTTGAAATTACATAATTCACTTTCTCTTTCACTTTTTGTCCTATGCTACCAGGAACCGAACTTAGATCACATATTGTTTTTTTCAAGCACAGTAAGTGATTCATGCAAAGGAAATCCTACAGCTTCAAATGCCGTTATGGCTTTTGGTAAGAAAGAAAAATGCGCAGATATGAAACTAAGATCCTTCTTTAACCCAGTACCTGACAGAATATTTTGCACAGTTTGTATTGATGAAGCATCGTTCGAGTCCAATTAATTAACAACCTCTTCGATTATTTCTATGTGCTCATCATAATATAAAACTGCATCGACCCATGTTCCCCATCGAGTTAACACCGATGTAGGAGGAAGTCGGATATTAGGTGCTGTTGATCTAAACAACTTAACTCTTTTAGGAGATTTAACAAAAATTCTCTTTGTACTGGACACAAATATATCTACCAGTGGGAAAGAATCGCGTATTGTCTCAGAAATTCTATGAAGAGCGTGTGCCTAACAAGGTATATGAATTAAGTTAGGAAAAATACCTTTCAGAGTTTTTCCTGATTTTAGCATCTAAGGTAACAAATAAAAGCAACCAGTTGTATTCGATTCCACATGGTCATTGTAATTTCAGAGAGTCCATCACAAGCTGTGTCACAGTTACATTGTCAGTGGCCGACAATTTGCACAGATTAAGGAGATAAGCTGTAGTCTTTTGTGCATTAAGGCACCCACGATTATATTAGCAATAGAACGGCGTTCAGAATCAGAGGTTTCATCAACATACAACCATACAAACTGATCCGCTAAATTTTGTATATTTGACAATACGTTATTGTAACAATGCCCTACATAAGTCTTACGCAGTGTACTTTGTTCAGGCACATGTTGAGTAACACTTGGCAAGAAAGTTTTTAAATATCGGATTGTTAATTTTGAACAAGGTAATATCAGCAGCTAAAAATACTTGGCACAAGTCATAGGAAAATTCAGCAACCCTACTTCCTAAACACTCTACTAATTGTTTTAGAACAGGTTATTTGTTTGCGAGTTTTCTGATTAAATTCTCCTTATGTGTTGCTGTGTTTATGTGCTGAACTATTTGAAGTCTTTTCTCACTCCTTATATTTTTGTCACACGCTCCACAGAACAGTACCTGATTATCTGTTGATATTAAATCACCCGAAAACTCTTTCTGTAAATTAATTAATCTAGCACTCTAAGTTGGTTTTATTTTCGGCATCTGAAGAGCTTTTTAACATTTTATACGCCTAATTTAATTTGGAGGGAACCGTTCACAACACTGTTACGTTTGAAGACCACGCAGAAACAAGCGTTGCTATAATCGTGCTGCTCAAAACGTTGACCTGCACATTATCTTTGTTAATATAAACCTCTCAGATAACGCACTGATTATTCTCTACGCACATACATATAATGAAAGGATGGAAACAGGGGATTCACTACATAACATGACTCAGCATTGCTTTTCGCCACCTCGCGAGTTACATCATCATATGCAACACTACCAATATGAAAAATATTATCCAGGTGGAAAAAAAACCATAAAAATCATTAACATATGCTATATAGAGGCTATAGTATTGAAATAATATGCATTTATCAAAATCAAGAAAATATGCAGTTATATGCACCATAAAATCACGTCCAAATAACTTAAAATTCCATAATTCGTGCACATAATGTAAAAGCATACATTTTTAACCCCTATGAAAAAACATGCAAATGCATGAACTTCCTAGCCCCAGTGCTGCCACCGGAATTCCCGTCTCTAGGGGAATCTTTGTTACACAAGAGCTGCGACTTCTCGATAACTCTATATTTTATTAGTAAAAATGTGTGCGCGAACAACATAGCTCAAAAATAAAAGGCTGAAATGATGTCCCGTTGTACAGAGTTGCAAGAGAAGTTGCCGCATAATCGGGGGTAATTGTCCTTGCGTAAACGCCTACAACAGCGCTTTCCAACGCGGCGCCCGTGATGTATTTTTCTGGTGCCCTTCATAAGCAAACTTACTCCGACGACTTCTAATACATATTAGTTAAAATTTCAAGACAAGTGTATTTGCTTCCGAATATCCCAAAGACATACCCATGTAGTATGTCTTTGTACATCTAAAGCTGTATTCCCTAACCAGTGCTTTCCCTTTTTCCTCTCAAAGAAGCGTACTTGCCCTAATGGTGTTTGCGATGACGCCCGCGCCTCCTGAGGCATAAGTTAATGTGCCCTAGCACATGAAGTTGGAAAGCACAGGCCTACAGTTGTTAAAATACTGTTCGTGTTTATAATGTTGATGGATAAGTTGCCGCATAATCACGGCGAATTCATGATCAACATCACGTGTAGAATTTTGCACCTACAATGTTAGCAATGCTATCCTGATCACGGCAAATTCTTGGGCAACATCGCGCACAAACGAGTTTTAGTATAGCTCAGCGCCTACACGTCTGAGCAATACTATCCTCCAAAGCACAGCTGCGGGAGAAGTTGCCGTGTCATCACGGCAAATTCCTGGACAGTATCGCGCATAAACCAGTTTTAGTATAGCTCAGCGCCTACACATCTGAGCAATACTACCGTGCAAAGCATAATTGCGAGAGAAGTTGCCGCGTGAACACGGCTAATTCTTCTCAACAGCATAGCTCTGCCCCTAAAATGTTAATCCTGATCAACTGCGGGAGAAGTTGCTGTTGCATTCCAGGTAGAAGGTTAATGTAACATAATCAAAAGATGAAGGTTTAGCATTTGAAAATATTGTCCGACAGCGCAATACGTGCGTACCAAAAAGAAATGCTTGAAATCATTCTTCCGAAATGTATTGGAGCAGTCGTAACGTCCCGTGCGAAAGTTCTTTCTCAAATTATTCATCCCTCTTAATTCGAAAACATGCTTAGTATGCATAATAGGTAAGCTGAAATACACTGCACAGCATATTGGAGAGTGCTGACAATTATTGGCAGACATTTCAGGAAAATGTAACATCGCGTAACTTTGCTATAAATCGGACATCTGTATATATTTCTTACTTCTTGTTTGAAACGAATAACCACATTAGTGAGTTTCGGTTTTAAAATGTCACAAAGAGATGTTTTAATATATTTATATTTGATGCCGATGTGTTTGTTACTCATGAGAATGCATTTTCGTGCAATATAAATGTATAAGCTTATCAGAACTGCACAGAATATATAAAAATATCCACTGAGAAAATAAATGGTCCTTAGTTGGAGCAAGGAACCACCACCACCACCACCACCACCACCACCACCACCACCAATAATAATAATAATAATAATAATAATAATAATAATAATAATAATAATAATAATAATAATAAAAGTTTAAAGAAAGTGAATCACTTTAACTATTTGTGAATAGTTATGATAGGAACTCGGCATTGACATTAAAGAAAGCAAGTTGCGAAGTAGGTATTCGCGGCATTTTAATATAACTTTAAGAAATAAACATAGAGATACAGCGTTAAATATTCTACACTATGTTCAGTCTTAGGTTTGTCCGCGTCAAAACAAACCCATGTGACCAGTGCACCGTGGTACAACACGGTAGCAATACGCGCAGGGAAATTGTCCCATGCTAGTAATCTGAGTTTTAGAATTAATTTATCGTTAAATCATATAACATTCTGCACAAATACCTAAGAGGTTAATTAACGCTGATGTACACTGATAAACAGAGCTACAAGTTCCAACATGCAACTCGTGTAATTACCTGATATCCGAGTATTGGTTACAGCCAGCAGTTTCTATTTAGAATCATGGCGGACGGCGGCGGTGAATTTGTTCTTGAGTCTTCGTCGGCTTGTGTAAAGCATAAGGCGGGAAAACCATTGACTAGTGGTGAAAAAACAATAGTGTTGAACGTGTATTATATGTTGTGTGAGAAATATCTAACTCTTCCCATCAAACTAGTGAAATTAATTTCTGAGTTCACCGGTGTTTCGAGTACCAGTATAAGCAGTGCTCGTAAAGAAAAAGCTGAAACGGGTATAGTGGTTACCCCGGAAAAAAAAAAAAAAAAAAAAAAAAAAAAAAAAAAAAAAAAAACGAAAGCGTGTGAAATACGCCATGCAAGAATGTGACAATTTTGCTAAAAACGCAATTCGTGTCACAGTGCACAATTTCTTTTTAAAAAATGAGCCGCCAACAATTGACAAAGTGCTACGACAGGTTAATGCTGATCCAGACTTGCCTAATTTCAGAATAACCACCTTTTATAAAATTTTGTGTGAAATAGGGTTCGAATTTGTCAAAAGAGGCCAAAAAGTGCTATCTTATCGTCACTAGTTACATGTTAGTCACTCTTTAAATTGACGGAAGAAGGGGTCGTTTCCTTTCTATTACGTACCGTATGCGCTCACCTCATGGTTGTGACAGTATTTCTGGCGCGAATGGACGAAGGATACATTATAACTGTGTACTGGCCAACTGGGTTCAGTTTCGCGCGGATCAACCTTAAAATGAATAGAATATAAGTGTAACATGCGTTAACCTGCGTAATCCTGCGAATTGTGCACTTAAGACCCAAATAAGAAATAAATACTAAGACAGGCTTTAGAATAAAATTTCTGGGAGGCACTAAAAGTAGTGCTAAATACCCATTCACAGAAAAATTAACATACAGCGAAGAATTACACATTTTTTATGTTCATGATGTATTGAGAAATGGAAAGAACATCTGGAAAGAATAAAAGGTTTAAGACTGACAAAACAATATACAGGCCAATATTAAGAAAATTCGTGGGAAGACCCAGGAGTAGACAGTAGACAAATGGAAGATCTTTATTGACGGAATGGTCAGTAGACGCTAAATTGTAGAAGTGTAAATTATAGAAGTGAAGATTATACAACTAATCCTGTAGTGGTAATACAGTGCGTTCCTTGACCGGCCGGACCGCCCCGCTGCAGCAAGGGAGCGGGCGAGGACCGACGCGCTCTCCGCCAGTTAGGCATAAGGACCGGCAAGTCACGGGTACGGAATACTAACTACTGTATTAACTTACATTAGACTTACCTGCATCACGTCAGATATTGAAATTGATGACCTTCAACGCGAACAATTCCCTGTAGGTATCTCCGAAAACAATTCTGGTTTACTTGCAAAAGTTCATATTGACTGCCTGTATATCTCTCTCGCGATTTTGTGCTTCAGTTATTTTAACGTGTGCGGATTTAATGCGTATACTGTATTCTTTAACGTTCCTCATAAATAAAAATCGCTCATACGTTTAGCACTAGAGGTTAACATTTCCAAGACGTCAGCTTTTGCGGCAACGAAACTTAAAAGTTCATAATTTATAACCCGTAAGTAGGGTTAATTGTTACAATTGATTTTATCAGTCTGTTCATAATGGCGACGTGGACCCTTTTTTAACATTCTTCACTGATGAAGCGTGGTTTTATCTTCAGTTAAAGGTCGCATTAGTAATCAGAATTGATACTGGGTTACTGAAAATCATGTTATTCATGAAGTTCCCCAACACACGTAGAATTATCAGACGCATGTTTACGACACAAAAGTTGATTCACAGGTTTATGTAAATTCTATTTTAAAGAAGAAATGAAATATTGTATGGTTGGTTTCAGCAGGATTCAACTATAGCACTCACTGCTGGTAATTCAATGCATGAATTGTGAAGTGGGTATGGTGATAGAATAATTAGTTGAGGATTCTGGCCTCCTCATTCCCCTGATCTATCTCCATGCCATTTTTATTTATAGGGAACTTTAAGAATAGAGCGTATGCCCGCATAAGTTATAGGAGCTGAAGGACAAAATCACGAGAGAAATATGGGCAATCAGTCAACATGAACTTTTGTGAGTAAACCAGAATTGTTTTCGGAGATACAGGGAATGTGTTCGCGTCATCAATTTCATGATCTGTCGTGATTCAGGTAAGTCTAATGCAAGTTAGTACTGTAGTGTCCCGTACCCCTGACTTGCGGGTCCTTTACGCGTAACTGACGGAGAGCGCGCCGGTCCTAGGTCGGTCCCTTGCCGCCGCGGGGCGTTCCGGCCGGTCAAGGAACGCTCGGTAGTTTGAGTTAGACAAGACTCGGAGGGTCACTGACAGGTACAAACCGATCCCAGTGCTGTCTGCGAACTCTAAAATAGTACAAGGGTTAAAGTTAGGGTGGTCTTATCTACCTGTAGTCAACCGTATTTCCTTCTGTCCTGATATTAATGCTTAGACATTCCTGTGCCTGGTTAAGTTTATTTTGTCATAGCCTCCCACTGTCAAGTGATTGGCACTGTTAGCAAGACGTTGGAAACAATCGATGCTCATAAAACGAACCCAGAGCGTTAATTCGTTACGCTGTGCTTGTTATCACACTCCTGTATGCTGGATTGTGGAGAACTTGATGGCGCCATAAAGTTTATGGAAATTTATTGTAGCAATGTATCTGGAATACGGCAGGAAGCCACAGTCTGCTCTATAAATGGTGATTCAATACCACATGACATACATTACCGGCGGATCGCGCTTTGTAATGTACCTACATTGACGTGCGATATAACTGAACATTGTATGAAATACTTTCACTCCTCTTTCCCAATCGCATTAGGGAAGTTAATTGTGTCAATCGAGAACTTTATGTTTAGTTATCTAAATAGTATTCAGTGAATTAATTTTCCGTACACAGAATTATAATGCTTTCAAAAGAATAATGGACTGAAATTTCAATGTTTTCCATTCGCATTAATGCTATATGGTTAATTTTATAAATAAAAAAACTCTTGGCAAAATATGTGGAAATCGGTAAACAATGGATATCATAAAAGTTTTACTGCGCAGTATTAACTTACAGCCTAGAACTTAAAGAGAACAATTTCTAAGTTTATTAAGACTGAAAAAATGGAAAGAGCACGTGAACTGTGAATAAGTATTTGAAATATCTGAGATGAAATCTAAATTTGAAGAATGGAATCAAGATGTACAAAAGAAGCTTGAGAAATTTGTGTGTGATTGTGTATTTACTAAACATAATTAGAAAAGTTGACGGATGCACTGTTATAGAACTGCTTTAACGTTGATAAGTTGATCAGAGAAGCTGGTAGTCAAGAACCTGATTAACTCGGATTCTCTCTCTCTCTCTCTCTCTCTCTCTCTCTCTCTCTCTCACACACACACACACACACACACACACACACTTTTGGTGTTTACTTAGCATGTTTACTTCTCGAACATAGCTCAAATTTGAAAGAAAAGATGGTTAACGCTATTTAAGGAAATAAAGGTGAGTACAATATTGAGCTTGTACCAAAAGGTCTTTTGCTTATTCTTGTATTATATTCATTTAACCTTTGTTTCCGGGATTGTCCGGATTTTCTTGAATCCGAAATTATCTCCGGTTCCAGCTAGTTCAGATAAACGTTGCATACTTTAATCCAGACGTTCTTCTCAGTGTATGGTCTGACTTAATTTCAAACCATTTTGGCTGAATTAAACGAAGTCCAATTGTCTTGTGAGATCCTATAAAATAAATACCCTGGCTGTAAAAGGAGTGAATTGAAGCATTCAGGACGATAAGCGGACTTTTAGTGCCATTCGCAAGTAATTTATACCTACTCAAACTATGTAGTTTGCATCTAGTCTGCTAACACAGATTACAACACCTATTAGTGTTTGTTTACAACGGTGTTGCTACGTTCAGCAAAGCTTATGAAACATGAGAAAAATACTTCAAAGTCACAATTCTCTCACAATGTCAGAGAAAATATAGGCTTTCAGTTTCTTATCGTGTTAGCAAAAAATTGGTGTCTGTAAACCCAAAATTTTAATTTCAAGAGTTGCTTCTTTAATTCGCTTATTTACTTGTTTAGCTAGACCTTTATTATTTAGAGATGCTATCAGTTCTGCTACCGTTAAAATACTAATGCAACTGAACATGTTACGTAGTTTGTGGCACTCTGTAACGTAAATAAAGCGGGTTAACGTATCTGATATCAGCGCAGGTTTGTTGGAAACAGCTTGATACACATTCGCTGTTTGTCACACGAGAAAGCCCAATTTCCCCATTTAAGGTACGTACGTCAGAGTGTGCGCCGAGCCTTTTAATTCCCTAAGAAGAAATAGGACACATTAGGGTATAGGCCTCTCGCCATTGTGCGCTGACACTTGCTATGCTGCCTAAAGCCAGTGCGTCGTTATGAGCGTGCCCCATTGTCAGGAACCATTAACGTTAACTGGCTGCAGTAAAAACTTGCACACTCACTACTACTCACTTGTAAACTGGCATTTTATTCCTCACGTTCCCCAAAGAAAGTACTTAACCCAGGCTTTCACATTTTTATCGGCTTCACACCTGCTGCTGCCGCCACTGTGAAAATGCTGAAATCCCACGGAGGAGATGAAACATAAGTAAGAGGTCCCGTCGGATACGCTAGTATAATACTGATTCGAGTATGCTTACTTTTGAGGATTTAACCGTTACGAAACCACTTGGCCGATTTACCGTAGTCAAGACCTATGTGGTTTGTGAGGAAAGCCCTGGAATTGCATCCCTCAGGAAGATAGAGAACTCTACGAATTTAAAAACATTTAATATTGAACACTTAAATGTGCATAACATAATTTAGAGCTACCCTGGATACTGGAGGTCCTCCAAATGTGTAAAACTGAAACTGTCGGAATACGATTATAAAACGCTCCGTTGATTACGATATGGCGGGTATGTTATATAAAATAGAAATGGGGCTGGGTATTGGTATCTTACCCAGAATGTTTTATAGAGAAGCTCTTAGAAATAGGACTGGCAGAACTAGGAACGGTAGAAAGAAGCGCTGTACTGGAGGAGAGACTTCTGAAATATTGCAACAAATATTTCAAATTGAGACTACTAAAACAGTCGTATAGTTTCAAAGAGAGTTACTGGGAAGAGACTTGGCTTGAGCAATATTTTCATATTAGGGGGAAACAATCTTTTTTAATTTCTTTACCTCTTTTTAACAATATACAGAATGTCATATTCTCATAGTGTAAAATCACGAGTAATATAAAGTATTTTGAACCTCGAAGGCTACCCGATTATTTTTATGTTAGCTTTGGACAAGGTATCATTCTTGTGCTGTTTCTTTTTAGATGTTTATTTCATGTGGTGCAAATGGTTCTACTTAATTCAAATCGTTTCCTGATTTTCAATCATGCTCATATTAAGCTATTCTTTAATACAGTTGGCCATTTAATAAAGATATTACTAATAAGATCAAAAGCACCAGGATACGGTATAATTACACTCATATGCATTAGTACCAGATTACGTTTGCCTGATACACGATTAACTTTATAATACATTGAAATTGTCTTCGAAGGGTATACACAAAAATGGGCTGAGTGATAATCGCGAATTACAAACCTTCAATATATACTTGTTGATATAATTGTTCTATGAAATGATCATATCTTTTCAGATATTGGACATTAGTAGATAGACTTTTTAGATCACTTTAATATCTGCCTCGTTAAGAAGCAACCTTCAGCGTTCATTAAACGCAAGTACTAAGGAAACATAAGAGCAAGTGGATAACACATGCACTGATGAATTGTTAATTCCAACAAATGTTATCCCTTTACATGGATTTTCTACCGTGTTACACAGGGTTTAGCATTATTGCTTACATGTAAGCTTTTACAGTTATTTAACGAAGTAAGTTATTTCGTTTAGGTACTATTAATTTCATACTACAATATATCTTGCATAACGCGACCTGTAGTTTGACTTTGGATACTTTATTGGTGAAGGCGAACTAATCTTAACATCTTCTGACTAGACAGTGACTTATTGGATGGATTTTTTTGCAGTCGCTCATTGAAGAAGCCGAACATAGTTTTGCGGTGAAACGTCGGCATAATTTTTAATTTCTTAAAAAAGCCAACAAGACGCGACCCATACCGGTAACCAAAAAGTAATAATTAATGTGTTCTGTCTGAGATCAGTATGTGTGGAAAGACGTCGAATTCAACTTAACAGTGCCAGATATATTTTTTTAAGAAAGCGCAAAGTAAATAGTAAAGAGCTCGGATAAATGTAAGATAGAAACAGCAGAAGTTAGGTTTTTGCTTTTACTAACACAATTATTCTCATGTGTAAGAAATAGATGATTCCATATGATTCAAAGATGACTCGATGACAACTTGCGGAGTGAGACTTAACACCTGGACCGAAAGGCGTCTCTGGTGCCTATGCCCTGACGGAGTACCCCCGAGAGGATGATGGAGCGAATGGATCCTAAGGGCGACCGGAACGTTGCCACCACAGAGCAGGTGTCAGGGTCCCTGCATTTTCCCAGATAGAAGCACTTCGACGGAGGCTGGCTTAGCGCCCCCCCCCCCCCCCCCCCGGCTTGGAACATCCCATGGGGTCCCGGAAACCAGTGGCTCGCCTTCCAATCCGCGGGACTAGATTTCTAGAACGCATTTGTTTCCCCTGTCGGGCTGCTGACGCAACGCCCACCTCCACTTCCAACCCTGAAAGAAATTATTTATGTAACGAATTGGAGGAACAGGAAATTCGAAGAATATAAAAATCCTTTCCAGCATTCTTCGCCTGCCGATTCTCCAAAAAACCCATGGTTCAGGAAGGTCGGCCACGGGGATCGAACCCGTGACCTCCCGAATGCGGGCCACAGACGTTACCATCTGAGCCATCCCGCTGAGTAATGATTCCACAAGGACGCGCATATTTAGTTTATTTGAAACAATAGAAAATTCACACTGTAATATGAGTACATGCAAGGTATAATCGCTGATCTCGTACACTGCTAAGCTAAGTTCAGAAGTGAAGAATTGTTCGCTGCCTACAGGCTAGACGGAAGGATTCACCATTACTCAATATGGAATGAGTGGAAGGAGTTTCTTTTGCGGTTTTCTGTCTCCCGCTGATAATTGTTTCGTTAAAATCTTCTATAAATCCGCTACCAGGTAATTTCAGAACATGCTTTTCAAATTCATTGTCATGGTGTTTACAGAGTTCAAGATACAATGTATGAAGTATGCAAACAATTTACAAACTCTAGAGTGCAGATTTTATCGTAATATGGAAAAACATTGTAAAATATGTTACTTTAAATTGCAAAACTGTCTCTTTAAAGAAAATAAAGGAAACAAATCGAAATGTGTTGTAAAGCCGCCATATTTTCCCACCAAACTTAGCCTTGACCACCTGTGTTACTTTCAAAGTGGCATGATCTAAACTTAAATGCCGACTTTTACGTAAAACCTATTCTTTAATTTTATATTGTATTGCGCTTTGTGCAATGCTGACATCAATGCTAATTATTTATATGCGCTCTCTACTACTACTACTACTACTACTACTACTACTACTACCACCACCACCACCGCCGCCGCCGCCGCCACCACCACCACCACCACCACCACTATTATTATTATTATTATTATTATTATTATTATTATTATTATTATTATTATTATTATTATTATTATTATTATTATTATTATTATTATTAAAGAAAAACAGAATAAGGAACACCTTAATTGAGGAGTATAAGGGGAATTTGAATAGCCTCATGTGCGGTGTCTTCTGTTTTGCCTCAGCCACAGCAGTTAAACTTTATTTTCAAAGGCAAGGGTGCACGTGTGCGCTTTCTGTATGTTAGAAAGAGTTTCTCACATTTTGCTGTTTGCACTTTATGCTGGCTGTCGCGTGCAGTGCTTTGTGATGTTAAAACAAGGCTTATGTAGAATTCCTTTAGTTCATCGCTTACAGGAGCTGTAAGTAAAAAGCTTTATACCTTTGGCACAGTAACACATAAAAGACGCGGTACCGTGCGTACTTGCTCAAGACGACCATTGTTTCCTTTACCTTCAGAAAAGAAACAGCAGATTAGCTAGCTTTGCTCCAGGGTGGTTCCAGTTAACTCCCGTCCCTAGAGGAGCGGCTCAGCCATTGTGTAACCGAGAACGAAAAATAATTGTTAGACACATAAGTAGATAGGATAGGAGACCCGGGGGCAGCGCGCTGAAGTGGCGGGCAATAATAAAGGAACAGTTAATTTGAAAGGGAACATAGCTTCTCGTTGTACTGCTCCCTTCCACGCGGAGAATTTTTATGCATTAAAATTTAGTACATCCGCTGAGCAAAGTGCTCTTTGTTAGAAGCGCGGAGTTTTTCAAGGTAATTAAAGTTAATTTGATCACTAGGAAAACTAACGCCGATTTGACGCGTTTCTATTGACTTTCTATTCATACTTAAGTCACCTGAGTAGTCCAGTGATGTGCTAGAACGTATCAAATATCAAGTTGTGACCACTATATGAAGATCATTAACTTATCGCTGAGCAACCATACCATGTTCCTTTGCGATCAAATCAGTAATTGCGTTTTGTAAAGTATGTGCATAAGTTCATTGGTGCAGTGATCAGTGTTTTGTAGCTGGAATATTATTTATTGCAAGTGTTTGAAAAAGTACGTAATAGATTTTTATATGCATTTTATTGTAAAACCGTCCTAGTAACTGTACCCTGTGATTTTCTAATTGTCTAGATAAATCGATCGTGAGAAGTACTAAAGTGCGTTTTCCTAAATGGCCTTGTCGACGGGTAGCGCTTTTGCTGGTGTTTCCAGCTCATCTAACTAGCACTCGAACTTTTTGTCTATTAGGAACCGGGCTGAGGTTTCATTCAACAATCGACCGCTTAGTATCTTGATCCACACACAATGGACGGTTTTTTGAGGAAGAGTCAGACGGTTGCTGTATTTTTTGAGTTGAAGAAGGCGTATGACACTTGCTGGAGGAATGGAATTCTTCGTACTCTCCACACATGGGGATTCGTGGTCGATTGCCCCTTTTTATTCGAAAGCTTATGCGGGATAGAGTATTTCGGGTACGGGTTGGCTCTGTTTTGTCCCGTGTGTTTACTCAAGAGAACGGAGTGCCGCAGGGCCCAGTACTCAGCGTCACATTCTTTGCCATTGCAATCCCATTGTGGAATGCGTTCCTTCTGGAGTTTCGTCTTCGTTATTAGTGGACGACTTCGCCATTTACTCTAGTTCTCGGCGGACTTCTCTCCTACAACGCCGTCTCCACCTGTGTCTTGACCGCCTAATGACTTGGAGCATTGTAAACGGCTTTAAGTTCTCCGCCGAGAAAACCGTCTGCGTTAACTTTTGGCGCCGGAAGTCCTTTCTGCCGCCTTCTCTACGTCTTGGGGCAGACGCGCTTCCTTACGCAGGCGAGAGAAACTTCTTGGGATTGATTTTTGACCGAAAGCTCAGTTGGCCTTCTCATACCTCCTGTTTAAAGGCAAGGTGTGAACGTTCTCTTGGTGTTTTACTCGTTTTATGTGGAACATCATGGGGAGCTGATCGGACAGTTGTTTTAAAGTCTCTACCGCTCACTGGCTCGATTGAAGCTGGACTACGGTTGTATTGTGTATTCGTCGGCTCGGCCATCGATTTTAAAACGTCTTGACCCCATTCATCACCGTGGTATCCGTTTGAGTATTGGCGCTTTTCCAACGAGCCCTGTAACCAGCCTGTGTGCGGAAGCTGCTGAAACGCCGCTTCCTTATCGGCGCGATGTCCTACTTAGCAATTACGGTTGCAGACGTTTTAGTTTGCCGAAACATCCATGTTTTACTTTGTTTTTAATGATACTTTGAACCGCTAGTACTCAACAAGCTCCCAGGCTCTACTCGCTCCGGGCGTTCGATTTCGTTCACTACTTCGGCTGTTGGACGTCGATTTGCCAGCAACCTTTCCGAAAGGAGAACCACGCTTTTCTCCATGGCTCCGTTCCGAGATCCACGTCATTCTGGGTTTGCTTCCCCTACTGAAGTCGTCGACGCCAGATTCCGTTCTTCGCTCCGCCTTTTTAGATATTCAGGGGCAGTTCGGGTCCTATAATTTTATTTACACTGACGGTTCGAAGGACGAACGGGGAGTAGGATGTGCTTTAATTCACAGTCCCAGAGTTTTAGCTTTCGTGTTTTATCGCAGTGCTCGATTTTTACAGCAGAGCTGTATGGTGTATACCAGGCTCTTTTATATATTCGTCGGCAAGCCTTACAGAGTTGTTACTTGTTCCGATTCCTTGAGTGCCCCTTAGAGCCTACGGACGCTGTACACTTACCGTCCACTGGTGCAGCGTGTCTAGGACTGTCTTCACTCACTTGCCAGTGCTGGCACTTGCGTCTCCTTTTTGTGGGTGCCTGGGCATGTAGGCCTGCAAGGAAACGAAGCTGTCGGTGCTGCTGCAAAAACAGTTTTGGCTCCCAGGTGTTTAGCTTTATGTTCCTGCTGCTTATTTTAGCGCCTTCTTACTCGCCGGCATCTTTTCGCGATGGAGATCCCCATGGAGGGAGAATCAGGGGAACAAAGTTAGGGAAGTGAAGCCGCTTCCTGTCACCTGGAAAACTTCCTCGATCGCCTGTTGCCGCGAGGAAGTAATTTTAGCGAGATTGCGTATAGGGCACTACCGTTTTAGTCATCGTCACCTCTAACCCTCGGATGCTGCGCCGCTCTGTGCTCATTGTAATGAGCCTTTGACGGTTCGGCATGTTTTACTTCAGTGCCATTTTAACTGTTTCGTATCTCTGTGGGACTGCCAGCTACCCTTGCTGAGGTACTGGCAGACACTTTAAGTTCTGTAGAGGGTTTACTCTATTTTATCCGCCTTAGCGGTACTGGCGACCGTATTTGACTTGTTTTATCCCGGATAGTTTTAGTCGGTCGTGAGGTTAGGTCTTATGTACCCATTGTGCGTTTGTATGTTCGCTCTCTTTTACAGTTTCTGGCACTGTCTTAGTGACATTTTAATGTCCTTAGACTACGGGCTTAGTCCCTACGTTTTAAGTCATTTTATTTTGTTTGGGCGCTAATAACCTTGGCAGTTGTTCGCCCTAAAACACTACTACTACTACTACTACTACTACTACTACTACTATCGCTTCAGCTATACGTATTACTAAAATAGAGATGCGGGGCGGCTTCCCCATACAAATTGTATAGGTCTAAGACCGTTCGATAGACCTCATTGTATCATTGTTTGGAAAATGTGTAGGTATTAAGCAAATATAAAATATGCCGTATGTTTTGATTTCGAGCAGTTTAAGTTAAATGTTATATGAGCAAGTATTCTCCGGCGAAATCAAGTACATTTTAGTGAGTTAGCTGTAATAATTAAAGGGAAGGTAAGAATAATGCTGCGGTATGGCATCTATTATATTGACAAACTTGTGAAGGGAATGCCTTTTTTGGGTGTTTGGAATATACATAGTTGTATTAACTGTGCTAGTTAGGGCAAAGAAGAATGTAACTTTTGAGCGCCCTTGGTCGTAGTAACAAATAACAAAGAGCTGATATTCATATACTGGAATGACTGATCCCAATACTTAAGTTTTAGTATCGATTCCAATTCTCCCAGCAGCGAAACACCACGGTTGGACGGACAAAAGACGATTCTTAATTCCCTCATTTCATTTTCCATTATTTGAGTGACTGGGCGCCTTCGCAGAGTTAAACCGGAATTCCCTATAGCTGCAGATGATGGTTAAATGCAGAGAGCTGCGGTCTGGAAGCTGTTTGATCACAGGTTGCTTGTTGCTATGTTCGTTGTATATTCATTGCTCATTTGCATATTTGATGCTGCAAGTGGTCGACCTGTGTTACAACAGCGCCATTAACCCCATTAAAAATTCGAACGATAGATATCATTATCGAAGCTTTATATTGCCGGAAACTATCGTTCTGGTCTGATTCCCATGAATAATTTTAGAGCTGATTGATCGTTGCGATCGCCATCGTCCTCCTCAAATTCGAAAATATTTCACAGTTTACTCAATAGGTAATAGGAGGTGCAGACTAATAAACTAAATTTTATCTGGGCAGATACTGATTACTACTTATTGTTTATTTGTCTTTCTTTATATACAGCTAATGGGAGGTAATTTTAGTTGTGCATCAAATAGCGAGGCGGAATAGCGAATCAGAACATTTATATAATTTACTCTGGAGTGGCGGAGCGGCATATGTACCATATCGCTAAAGGATGGAATTGAATAAATTTGTTCTACGGGAATTCGATAGAGATGATACATAGTTCGAGTGCTGAGCATATGGAAAACCGTTAAGACAGGCAGAACGCGGAATACGTTATTGAAGATTTACGGAAAGTTCACAAGTTCCTATATATATAGAAACAAGTAATCGGTGGGATGGCGTATCGAGAGTTTAAGCTTACCTATATTGTTGATTTATCTACAACTAGACATGGAATTATTAAGACGTCAATTTGTCTACACGCAAACCATTACGTCAATACAAGAACGTAAACAGAAACGGTCTAGGGCAACTTAGGGCAAGTAAACACGACCTGGTGTGTGCTGTCTCCAAATGCCATCAGACTTTACTAGGGATGGGGACGTTTTGTTTACTGCGACGTCGTTGTTGAGTCCAGCAACAGTTCAACTTAAGTTCCTTTCTTCGTGGATTTAATGCTTAGAAGCTCCTAAGCCTTCTAATGGACTTCCTGAGATTGGTCTTTATTCACCTCACGGCGGATGTTTGGGTCGATTATCTCTGCTTCGGATTTTCTTCTGTTTATCGCAATGATGCCTAGGAGTCATTCCACGTCAAATCGAACAAAATATGGCAAAAAAATGACCTTGATCTCTCAGATTTTCTTGGTTTTGTGTTTTGGAACAAAATATATTTGACCCGTGTTTCTTCATTTTATATAAAAAAATTTATTTTGGCGGATATTAATTTTTGAAATGTCCCAAAAATCGCGCGCTCATCACTCTTCGATCAATCGGAGGTATGATTGTAATGAAGCAAATTACTTGATCTTTGGCTCAAATTAAAGATAAATCGCAGTATTTCGTGAGGTACTTATTAGAAAATTTTATTAATTATTATTAATATTATATTTTATACGATTAAAGTTTTAAAGTTAGATAATAACATAAACTCGACCATTTAAAAATCTGGGAGAAAAAAAAAACCCTAAAATACAATGAAGTTTATGCAATATTCTCAGAAAAAATCAGAATGGAGTCTCTAATAGTTCAGTTGTAATTAACTTTGCAAATTAGTGCAGCGGAGTCGCGAGGTAGCGGTAACGCCTACAGTAACCTCGCACAAATTGCCACCTTCCATTACGGCAACTGTCCACTGCTTAAGGTTCCATGAATGTTACAACAGTACAGTAAGGAGAACACTTCTAGCTGACACTATTATATGTACACTATTAGCATCTTCAAAATGTTTTTAAAATATGCATTTTAAACTAATGTTTCCATACAACACACAGCTTTACCTCCTTCTTCGAAAGAAAATTGTTTTACTAAAGCTTCAGTTTTTGACAAAGGAATGAAGGAGTGTAATTTTAAAGCACATCTGGACCCTTCGTTCTTGGCCCCTGACTTTGACTGGAAGTCCTTTTGGCGAATCCATAGCGTTTGTCTGTTTCATCAGCTCATATTGTATAATTCTGTGAATGAAACCATGCACATGGGGTGGGAGGGGGAAGGTAGTGATGTCTGCATGATCTGAGACAGTCTTGCTAATTCAAAGGTGATTTTTTAGTGCAGCGTGCACTTGATCTTTGCGATAAAGAGTGAATATAGTGAATTTGTGAGACATTGATCATAGCGTAAATCAATTATTCCACCTGTACGTTCTAAATTAGGGACCAAAACATTACACAGGCAGAGTAGAGAAATTATTTCAAATGTATGGACGTACATGAAGGAAGTAGCTAAAAGCAAAGAACTGCTTACATAAGATTTTTTCAAAAAGAAAAAAAGAAAAAAAAAAAAGAAAGAGCAAAAGTTCAAAAGCACGTATCAGATGCCATAGGAGTATCAGAAGGTACATTGTGGAGATATTTTTCTGTATGGACTGTACTGCCTTAGTAAGAAGAAGTTATCTGAGTAGCATAGCTGACGCGGCAATTCGCAGGCTGTCTGCAGTCACCTGGCTTGTTACTCGTCCGTGCGCGCTTGCAGGCCTCCAGAAAAAAAATTGTAGCGAATGCACTAATGCAAGCTCCATAGTTTTCAACATCTTATTTTGTAGATAAAATGTCAGGGAATACGTGTGTATTTTTTTTAGATTTTTAACACATCGATTTAAATTTTATTTTTGGTTTTACAAAATATACCATCAAAAAAGTCCAAAATTTATGTGTAATAATGATTGATCGAAAGTTGTTGAAAGTGTTATATTTAACCTTTCCAGTGCGCCAAACCCCAACTCTCAACTCTATATGAACTTAGAGTAACAAGTGATTTTATATTACGGTGCGCGCAGAAATTGCTTAGTTTCTAATAGCCATAACTAAGCAAGTAATTTAAAAATACGGAAATAAAAAAATAAGGGTCTCCTTATTTGATACCTATTATTCATAAAAAAAATTTGAACCTCCTACGAAAAAGTCGTGTTTTACGGGTGTTCGATTTGACGTGGATTGACCCCTATGTGACGAGTAATACTGCAATCAGCTAGACAGTGAGCTTTCTCCTAAATTTGCTTTCCAGCGCGTTTGCGTAGATGGATCTAATGGTGTTGTGTCTCTTAATTCTAAGAAGTTCTCTTTTCGGTTCAAGCGATGTATGTAGATATCGTTTGATAGTTCAAAAATTCCAGAGGAGTTTTACATTCAGTTGAGTATCTGGTGAATCCCTGGGTCGATACAGGCCCATGGTACTACTAGGGGGCTCATCGCTCTTCATCAAATAGTTTGTCGTTCCGTTCAGTGGATAATGCGATGCTTGAATCCCATATATTTGCTTTTTGTAATGCCATCATTTTTCGATAGATTACGCGTTATGTAAAAGATTTTACACAACTTTGTTTTGGCGAATTATCCCCTTCATGTACAACACGGATGTTCATTTTAACTATAACGTTTATGATCTAAGAGAGCTCTGTTTGTTCGTAATAAATTGTATAGATTGTTTATGCTCAGTAGGACTTAAGCGGGGGTTCTTTGCAAACAAATTCCAAGTATATTTTTGGAGAAATCTAGTGGTTATCTCACGCTCATGCCAATATCGCTTTTACTTACGCCCAACATATTCGTGTACCAAAAAGAATAGGTTTTGAAGACCAACTTTTCTAGGTCCGCAAAAAGTTAGCAAGTAGGTATCTTATTCGTTCACTTTTTGTCCTCTTGTTTTGACGCGATCTCTTGTGTTAGTAAAGATAAGTGACCTAATCTGACCTGACATTTTTAACACTAATATTCTAGAGATTTTGTTTTAGGAATCATTATGCAATGGAACACGGCAGAGTTATATAGAGAAAATCAAAACTAGAGTGGAATATAAATTGCATTACTAAAAACGTATATAAAACGTTATGGAAAGCTTACAAAAATTTAATATAATAAGATATTTAATTTTCTAAATTTACTGACCGATATGCTTCCATATACTGTTGTATGTTTCTCTTGTGTTTTGTGCTGATTTAGTGAAGCTAACGGTGACTATCTTTGCAGAAAACAAATGAGGAATGGAAAATAATGTGCTGGTTAAGTTATTAAAATGCGGAATAGGCAGACATGATTGAAACATAGCGTTTCCTTGTTGTTCAAAAGTAGTATGACGTAAGAGTGCGTTAGTATACCGTAAACATAATTTAGACAGAACAAAAGGCCAAGTTCTGCGGCAGTTAGGTCAGAGTGTTGCAGTGGATAAGCCCAAAAAACTGCGTTTCCGTTAATTTAAGAATGCTGTGTTTGTATCAGCAGATGGTAGAAGGAAGTAAGTGCGGTATTATTTGCATCCCTTTCAGAAGAGCAACTTGATTTGCATAGCTTTTGTTTAGGCATTACTGATCCTGTCCCGCATACCACCCGCATTGCAGCCTTTCTTTTGTTTCTGCTCTCCCACCGTGTCTGACAGTCGAACTTGGCTCGGATTATCCTTCCTTCGAGTTTGGGGAAACATGTCAACACATCGGGTCGGGATTTGTGGTGCACAAGACGCTATTTGTGTTTTCGTGCTGCTTTACAAGCCAAAGTGCATTTGAAGTATCATCCAAATAAGACTCCACTACAGATGGTTTCGTTGAAGGGTTTCATTCTCTACTAGTAGCAGCCAGCCAGCAAGGGAAATGTGCCTGTTTTTTGTTTTTTCTTTCGTTTTCTTCTGCAGCCTCCTCCATGTGCTGAAAAACTGACACCAAAAAGTATTCTTCTACTTCAGAAACATTTTAGTGATCAAATTAGTTGAAGGGAAGCTTTATTCTTAGCTTTCTAGCGTTTTTCAAAATGTTTTATTTTATCACTTTTGTAACTTTGATAATTACACGGAGTCTTCAAAATTTTCCAGAAGTGCTTATAAAATTGTATGTGTATTTAATACCGCATATACTGAGGTATAACACCCACATTTAGGTGTTTTCAGCTGACGGGAGCAAAAATTTTGAACTTGGCTTGAATTAATTAGTTTACTGAAGGGCTTCATCAGTGTCCCGGGTTTTACGACTTCACGAATGTCCTCCAGTCAGTTCAAATTGTGTGTTGGTGAGATTGTTATTTTGTAAGTACCACACATGAAAAAGTTAAAAGATGGATGTAATTTAAAAAATAAGGCAATGAATATTATAAATATGTATAAAACTAATAATGGAAACTGGGGGGGGGGGGGGGGTCGTCAGAACAGGTAACATGTATATATATATAGTTTGGAATTCCTCCATTAATTTGGCTGTGCAGTTCACGATGGAACGTTTAATAAACATGAAAAAATGACGTTCTATTTCATATTATTTGATTGAGTTCATTGCATTTTAATGTCTATATTATCATGGTCTTCTATGTTCTCTCTTGGTTTCTTAATACGCATTCTACCGCTTTGGGGTCGTTTTACGTCGATACATAGGAAACAAATTAAAGAAATTGTAGTCTAAGCATAACGACAATCGTGCCATGTTCGTGAAAAATTACTTGATCAGAGAGTTGCAAGTCGCGTAGGCCAGGGAGATGGACTTGTTGGAACACGCGCTCGTGATGGTTGAAGATGGAGCGGATAAACAAGTTGTTAGAAGCTATTACTAAATACACAAAAGAAATCGAGAACATGGAAAAGGGAAATAGATAAGCTAGATGACAAGTTCGAACGGACCAAAGCATTAATTAGACAATTTGAAGCAGAAGTACCACACACAAAATGTAATAAAAATCGGTCCGGCCATTTAGGAACTGTTTAGTCACATACACACGAGCAGAAGACATATATCTATATGTTAGAGTAGTATTGAATTTTGGACCAAATTGAATTCTTTCTCTGTCTGCGTAAGAAAGAAAGGAAGAAATCGTAAAATACGCATTTCCTTCTGAGGCCTGCTGAAGTGATAGTGCATTTCCTCAACACTTGGGAATACACTTACAGCGTGCGTTTGACAATACATTCGGCAATGCAATACTAACTTCAATTAATACAGTTCATTGTAATGGCGTAAATATGACCTTTGAATATAACACAGTCTGAGTACGATTACTTATGAATGCGAATTTAAGGAAATCCTAACGGAAGCAACTCTGAAGATGCCGAGAACATGGTGCGAGGGTTCAATGACATTTTTCTTAAGTTCTAATTCGGAATTCCTGAAAATTTTGGTCTTATATCTACTCTAAGGTGCATAACAATCGTTGTGCCGTTTTTAACGTTGTATCTTAGTGTTCGATTATTTTCTTCGTATAGCATTTAGAACATCTTGTTTTCTGAAATCGGATTGATCATTCCTGGGGAAAAATAATACTTCTTGTTACCAAAGTAATTATTAATAAATGACCAGAAGTTATGAAACAATAAAAAATCTTATTTTCGTTGAGTTTTCAGAAACATACGGGTTAATTTTTTTTTCACAATAAGGATAAACAAATGGCTTATTATTTCTGAATTTGTAATTATTAGTGTTGAATACATTATCAAAATAAAGTAAGAAAACCTGCATAGTACTGCAAATCTGAAATATCCGTGCTCCGGCTGTATATCCCAAAACTTCTAAAGCGCTTGTACTTGCCGGGAGAGAGGGCCAAAAAAAAAAAAAAAAAAAAAAAAAAAAATAGTATACCGTTTTTTCTAAGCTGAGATCGGATTATTTTAGAAGCAAAACTTACAGAGCCATATTTTTCATGTTTCGGTGATCCCGGTAACCTTAAAATATTTGGAATATATTGCACTGTAGTTGGCTTATAGAGCGTATTAATTGGAAATACCTTCAAATGTCAAGAAAGAGCAAACAGATGTTAGATTTAGAGGCTTTATACCTCTAAAATGATGTTATTGAATTGGTGTTGGGATTTCTCGCTTGGTAGTTTAGAGCGGAAAGGAAATCGGGGTGTGCAAGGTTATTGTTCCGCGTGCATGCTGAAGAGGGATGCACTTGTTGCTTTCAGCTGAGTGAAAAGGAGATTGTGCTTCCCGATTTTATGGAGTATTACATGGGGAGAGAAATGAATAGCTGTGTAACGAACATGAAAATTGCACTATATCAAAATGCTGAATAAATCTCAATACTCGGAGGCGTTTCAATTGATTTTCAGTAACAAGTGAAATGAGAGGAAAAAAAAAAAATGAAATGAATGCATTCATGAAACACCAGTAATGAATATTGGACTGCGTAACAATAGGGTATATGTATTAGTGATAGTAAGATAGCACCTCAGGTAAGCGTTTCGTAAGAAAAGAAAATGTATGTGTTACAGACTCTTTGTTCAGTGTCTTTGTTTTATGGGGGATGTGTGTGCATTATCTCGCACAATACTCGAAAACTCCGCCTACAGTATCGATCTTTATAGATGCCATTAGTTTCCTTGTTCGTAACAAGAAGTTTCATGCCAAACATTCAAAAGTGTGAGCCCGTCATAGTTGGGTAACGTCATTCTGACAAAGGGCAGCTTTACTGATCAAAGAAATGAAATGTGCCTGCGACAGGAAGAGCCATGAAAGTTAGCCAAATTAAGGATGTGATAACGAAATAACTGCCCGATTGGAGATGAGCTGCCAATCATATAGCCATCGTAACAGAAATTATGTAGATTAAATGCTTGTTTTGGCTAAATTAATATTGTATAACTTTCCTTATTTGTAAGCTAACAAAAAGTAGCACAAGCAAAAAAAGGGTGGAGGGGGTTGTGGAAGGGTTGTAAACTTCCGCTCCTCAATGAATTGAGTGAAGACACCATGCAAAGGTAATAATGTAGTTAAAAAAAACAATCGGCACAATGTAAAGTACAGCATCAGGGGAATGCTGCCCTATAAGCGCGCTTTTGTTGGATTTTGTACCCCTGATTTTGTGTGTTTTTTTCCTTTACTATTCTACGTTAAAATAGGATTTGATTATATTAAAAGTCATGCAAAAGTTCTGCAGCAGAAGTGGTTCAGACGTTCGGTATATATATAAATTAAATGCAAAGGAATTGCTAATTTCTGTTCGAAGCTAATTATGTATATCTTAAAAAGGGACTAAGATTCCAGTATAGATTTTTGTTTTCCGAAAACAGCTGTACGTCACTGAAAATGACGGGGGAGGGGACAAAGAGAAGGACCTAAAAATATAGGGATGTAGTGTGTTTGAATGTTACCGAAATCAGTTTCGAAATATTTTTCAATCTTTCTCCTTACGTTAGTCTCTATGATGTGTTCCTTCTGAAGTACAGAATATTTTTAAGTCGCTTCTTTGTTGTGGACGAAGGCCAAGACCTGTCTTCGTTATAAGGCACTCTCATTCAATAATTTTCAGTGCTAATAGTCTCAATGTCTTCCTGCGAGTACCAATTGAAATTTGTTGTTATACTCGTATGATTAATTGTATAAAGAAATTCATGATTGTTGCCTCTAATGCTTTACACTTTCTAGCGCTAGTGTTCACAAAGGGGAACAAAATGAAGCAGTGCGTACGGTTTAACAGACCTCTGTAATGTCCACAATTCCACGTATGTGCATCACATAGCAACACATAACGAGACAACGAGGGACCGCTGTCAGATCATGTCAGTTATTCCGACCTCTCAGTAACATCGCGGTACACCCAAGCTTTTGGCTTTAAAGTGTATCCCAAAGGGAGCAGGTTAACATGCGCAAGAAATCCCATTGTGACCCACATGCTGCTTCTGTTAACCGCGTCTCGTACACGAGTACATATTAACAGGCGTGTCTCACTCACGTTTTTTTCTCTACTACGTATAGTCACTAGAGTAAGCATTACATTCCAACCGAAAGTTCAATATGGAGATTTTAACGAAAATATGTTTTAAGGCTTGGACTATAGAAAAAGCCATTTTAGGAATGGACCCGCACGCAGCACAACTCAAAAACGAAAAGTTCCAAACTTGGTATTTAAGTTCAGCATTTTCCAAGCATGCGGCACGAAGCTTTTCAATAAAATCAACCACCAAAACTACCTTCTAGGATTTTCAAAAATGGTCCTAACCATTTTGATTAAAGTGCCATATGCACTAGAATGAACCGGATTTCTGACACATTCAGAAAAGTCAAGAAGATTGCACGTGCCATGAAAGTATTTTGAACCTGTGATATTTTAATCAACATCAAGAGGGCCATTTCTTCGAAAATCTAAATTTTCGATATGTGTTCCATGTGAAGACTAGCTTGGAATGAGGATTTTTTTGAGGTCTATGTGTCGCATCCTTGGAAGATTCTGAAGTTTTATACATACCAAGTTTGGTATTTAACCGACTTTTCGTATTTGAAGTATGCTGCTCAGCCACACATTTTCTTTAAAAAAAATTGTTCAGGCGACTTCAAAACGTGTATTTTCACTGAAATCTCGGCATCGAGTTTTTGGGTTGAATGCAGTACCTTCTCTATCTTCCATATACGTGGTAGAGAAAGTAAAAATGTAGGTCTTATTAAAGCACACAAATCATGTCAGTTTTTAATTATTTCCGATATCTTTGTTATTGGTTTGCATTTTCAAATCCTTATTGTGCTTCTTTTTGTAAATATAAAGTTGTTACTCCTTATTTCTCTTGGCCAAACAAAGAGAGCGGAATTTCAAAGTCATCACATGGCGAGTAGCTCTTAACAGATTTGACCATCGCTGAAAAGCGCTTTGTTCTCCTATTCCCATTATACTTTCAAGGAAATGTGCAATAAGACAATATCTACAAATGCCTATCTTAGGTTATGTGAAGTAATGAACAAACGTTTGTAATGTGTAGCTTTTCTATGCGAGCAAAGAAGGCTATGTGAGCGCAACACATCAGATTTTTGTTCTGTTAGAAACCAAATAACTTAGAGAAACTTATTCATAGGCGTTAGAAATTAACCTTTATCCGTGTTAGTTTTCATAAAGCATTATTATTTGTTCTGTTAGAAACCAAATAACTTAGAGAACCTTATTCATAGCCGCTAGAAATTAACCTTCATCCGTGTTAGTTTTCATAAAGCATTATTATATTTGTTTCAAATTGAAAACTGCTAAATATCTGTACAAGGCTTCGGCTGTGTATGCCAAAACTATTGTCTGGTCACATTTTCAGTGACAAAACGTTTAATGCTAAAAACAACAGATTTGCTACTCCATCTTTCAAGTATGCTGCATTTTGCCTAATGTACTATACTAGTTGTTTCCGACGAGGCATGTGCCAATCCAAATGGCCACGATGGGAACATACTTGAACGTTTATACGGTGCAGTCGAATTAAAGTTTCTATTAAAAAGCATGTAATCCGTAAAACTTGACCATATACGTTTTGTGAATATCATTTTGTCTTGGTCTTTTAAATGCAATAATTCATGAAGATCACTATGCCGAGCTGGATGACTTGGGTGGTAGTCTTTGTCCGGCATTCGGGAGGTCGCGAGTTAAATCCCCTGGGCTGACCAATATAGCGTTTTTTTTGTTTTTTTTTTGTTTTTTGTTTTTTGTTTGTTTTTTTTTTTTTTTTTTTTTGGGGGGGGGTTTTTTTTTCGTGCTTCGCTCGCCAAGCTAAATACCGGATTGGACTCCAAAGTTCCACCTTAAGTCTGAAACAGCAGTAGAAAGGTAAATAGGTGGTAATAGCGAATGCCCTACCGTCTATCCACAGATAGTGAAAGCAGGTATGTTGTATGTCACTCTCATCTGCCGTGCACGTGTATAAGCAGAGTTACAGTTGTCTAATTCAGCTCTCTGTGGACACTTGTTTCTAGCATCTGCCCGTCACAGATGCACTGGTACAGTTGCCTAGCACAAAGGTCTCTGTGGTAACTTGTTGAAGCTACCCTCTGCCCGTCACAGAAGCAGCGATACAGTTGCCTTGCACTAAGCTCTCTGAAGACGCGACGAAGCAAGATGGTATGGTATAGGGATGATACCTGAAGCCTAATTGTCCGCCATACACTATCCACGAGATATCTTATTATCGATCTGTCGCTATATGACCACATAGTTAAAGCGACGCATAATAAATAGAACAGAAGAAGCGGGGAAAAATCACTATATTGTGACTAAACAGTGGGGTAGTATCAGCTGTCAAGTACTCTTGACTCCCCTTAATTTAATTCCACCAAACGGAATTTAAACATACTTAGACAACTTCACACGAGTAAGCGCTCTTTTAACCTGTGCTGTGCTATACATCATATCATAACACGACAAATGTGTTCGTTTATGTTCTTTAAACCAATAGAAGACAATATTAGTAAGGCAGGTTTCAAATGGCATCACTAATGACAATGAATCTAATTTCCTCTCATACGTTTAACACTAATGCGACATCATATGCTGATGGTTGCTACGATTGAGTGAGAACTTCAATCCATTCATTAAATTACATCATTTTAATAAACTAAGGTACATAATTTCCGCATAAGAGTCTTGATACTTCTAAGAAAAACGAATCTGTCAGAAGTGTGATGCAACATCTACCGAATAAGATTTTGTTTGAAAATTCCCTGAGCTCTATAGAGTGAATTGAGAGATCAATAGCTTGCTTTTACTGAAGCGTAAATATGTGAAGAGCTACTGTTCTTTCAAGGCACCTGTTTTAAGAAACTTTAAACCAAAATATGCCGGTCTCGTGTTGCCCAGATCTCTTCGGCGATTCTCAAAGGCTATCATATTAGAGCAGACATTTACAGCACAGAGGTTTCTTTTGTCTTTAATACTGTGTGGAGAGAAAGGGATGAAAAAGACGGCCTTTGAAGCGCACGTACACCTGTGAAATTGGAATTGCACAAAAAAAAGTAGCAGCCGCTAACAACGGCGAACAAACGACTGTTATCGCAGTGAGACCCTGTGTCTGTTTCCCCGAGAAACAATTAGTCGACTTGTTTGTTCCGGGGGTTAAATGGTCTTAATGTATCTTTCTTCCTAAATGTGCAGCTATTGTGAACTTATGTTTTTACCGTTATTACTATAAGATTACTCCGGAGTTCCGGATAGTTCAGATTAAAGTGGTCGAAGTTTCGTTTTCTCGCTGACGAATCTGTTTCTGAAACGATAATGAAAAGGTTTCAATAGCAGTTTGTGAAATCTGCACGATGGAAGGATTAATCATACTAATTGCAAGGCTTAATTCCCCTTAATGAAGAGTCTTGAAAGAAATCTAATGCCTTGCAACCGCAACACTTTCCCTGTCCATTATAATTTCCTTCCATACTTATTGTGCAAATTATTTGTAGAAAAAACCTAATTTATCTATTTCGTATTATTCATAATAAACTACAGCATACAGAATGCAGGTACATATGCAAATGTTTAATAAAGAAGCCAGAAAATGAGTGAACATATTTTATAATTTAAATTTGTCTTGGTTTTACAACCATAACTCAAGAGAAGATGTAGGTTTAAGAGCGCTCAACTACATGGTCATCAGCGCCCTTAAAAAACAATTCATGGCAAACGCTAAACAATAACTTAAGGATTCTTCGCAAGCTATTGATAGAAAATTTAAGATGTTCATCGTATTCAAACGCATTAGAACCATTTTGAATAGACAGTGAATAGGGATACAATTGTATGGTGAATAAAAATTGTGACTGTCATATATAATTTACATGTCAAATGTTATATATATAGCATGTTCATTGCAATAATAAGTAAGCATGGTGCTAAGTTCCCAGCTTAATATTGGTTCTTTATCTGACAAAATATTGTACACTGAAAGAGCTCCTTTAAATTACCAACTTGAGGTTCTTTTACAGGCCTTAAATTTACGACGCGGGACCACTGGCTTTACTTCCGTTCCGAAGGAAGCCATGCTAAGGATTTTTACGCTCATAAAAATTCAACACCCTCAGCCGGATTTGAACCCGCGAACTAGAGAACCAGACGCTAGCATGTTATTCCTAGACCACGGAGGACGACGTTCCTTGCCATGGAAACTCTTTCAAGCGTACGCGTGCTCCTAGATGTCAGAATGGACTTATTTAAATGTAACTGTATAATCACGCGGCTTAGCTCTATAGTGCATCAATGCACGAAACAAACTCAGCGTTAAACTTCCGCAATTTTTGCATTAAACTCGTGCTCCCGACTGTCTATCGCAGCTTTACCTAGAATACGCTGGGAGCATTTTGCTTTTAAATATGTAATGTAGAGTTTAAAAATAAGTACACTAATGGTTTTAAATTTTGTCTCCTTAAATATGTACACCTCATTAATAAATTTCATTGGCATTACACAGTTCTCCCAAGTTCCAACATTCTACTTTGTGTTGAAACTAGAAGTAGAAATGACGGTATGGGGTATTGTGGAAAATTATCATGTATCGATATCGTGTAATCGCGATCCACAAAAAAAGTGTATCCCTAATAACGAAAGACTGTCCAAAAGAGTTAAGGTGGCCGGATTTTCTTGAAATGTTCATATCACTTCTTTGGAAAATGGATTTAAATAAGCGATAACTTTTATGCTGTTTACAAGCATTCGCACACAGACCTTAATTGGTTATAGAAATGGTGTGTGTGCGTGCGTGCGTGCGTGTTGCACTGTTCAACAATTTTTTACAGCGAAACCGAATGATGCTTATCACAAAGTCGGATACGCTCAGCACGAATATGTGGTAATGATACTAGTTTAGTTCCATCAGTTGAATACGGAATTTTTGTTACTCTCTTTGGCAGTATATGTTCAAACTCAATTCAAGCTTTTGAGAATGCTTACGCAATTAAAACACTTTAAACCTGAGGATCACAAAGCAGCATTGGCATTGCAGTGCAGCGGAAGAATAAAATAAGTTAATTATGTAAACAGAATTAACCCAGCGCATGTATATTCATAAGGCACCGAGCTTCATTAATTTTTCCCCTTTCTTTTTTCTAGAGTTAGTTCATCAGCATGCTAATACATTATTTACATAGTGTTGATTGCTAGAAACAATAGCGTATGCATTTTGTTGGTTCGCCAGTTTTGAGCGACAACACATCATTGCAGAGAATTAATATGCCCACAGGGTCTTCACGTGTGGCACATTAAATGGGACTGGTTATGCTGTCTGGAGAAAATTTCATATGCGTTTTGCAAATTGATAATTTTGTTCATTAGAGACTATAGTGCTGGAGGGAAGAATATGACAACCCTGAGGCCGCCCCAGCACTTTGCTAATTAGTTCGGTGACATTCAAACAATAGCGGAACTGTAAGGATCTCTTAAATGAAATCGCGCAAGGCTTATGTGGAAAGGAAAACAAAGCAGTTCTTCCTATGATCAGCTGTATTCAGTAATGTAAAACTGGAGCTCGTTAGTGGTAAACTGCTTGGGTTTATTGAAGCTTTGGCACTTAGGTTTCCCTTACTCTTCTGTGTAGACGTAAGTGCTCCGGATCATCAGATATTAGGCTTTTTAAGAGGACAATAAAAAGCCCCATCTTGCTAATCTTATATTTGCTATCTTCATAACCCATGTTACACTGTTTAAGTTACCGACTGAAAATTTTAGACATCGGTCCAACTTCTAAGTTGGATATCTACTTTTAGGTATTAATGTAATTTATTAAGCCAGATACAATTTTTTCCTAATTATACAATGTTTATAAGCAATTTAATAAAATAACCATTTTATTAACATCTAAGAGATGTTAACATTAAGAGATGTTAACATCAAGAGATTTTAATCTTCCTAAACTTTCACTTAGCTGTCTTCAATAGTTTCTGAGGAAATAGACCAGTTGTTATCAACACGTCATTCACAGAAAACTGGGTTCAAAGTATAAACGGAGAATAAGAGTTCACGTATGTTGCTAAGAAAGAAATCATATGATTTTGGATGCTTCTGTGTTTATTTTAACTGTAGTATCAATTTATGGAGCAAAATTTTCCCTAAAAGATCAGCTTAAATGTACCTCTCTTCTGCAAAGGATTTAGGAGTAGTGGCGTATATATGAAGTGATGAAGCAGCTTAAGAGTACAAAATGACAGGTGCTTTACCAGGGTTAAAAGTATACATTAAACGCAAGGATTGTGCCTACAGTGATAAAATGTATATAGGTAATGACAAATTAAAGTAGTTCCAATTTACAGTACCACGTAAAAGCTAGAAGGCTTTTAGACTATTTTAGAACATTTTCCTTCAAATGAAAGAATATACGAATTATTGATTAGATTTATAAGACCGATAATGGCAGCCTATCAGTGGAAATGGACCGATGACCTTTGAACGTCGCGTTAATGTGCAGGAGTTCATTTTGGATTTTGCGGCGGATTCTAGTGTTTTCTATCCAACATGTAGAGTCACCTCCATTGTAGTTGAAGTACGGGATTAGTGTGGAATTAGTTGATAGGAAGGCACATGCCATTTTAGGAAGCAAACTCTGTTAAAACAAGCGTTTGTATGTGCTCCTGCTTGTGGAGTTGTTAGTGTCAACAAGGAAGACAGCGCAATTATCTGGCTGCTCCCCATCCGCTCAACTCTGACCTATATATCAACTAATATTAGAATTACTAATTTAGCACTAGATGCTGGATATTCAAGCAAACATCAGTGTTTATGCTTAGTACCGTACTTCTGCTCAATGGACCTCGACTAATGCAGGGTGATACCGGCGTCACATAAACTAGTGCAGCATATTGTCCGTTTCAGTTGAATTCCTCGTCAACGTCCGCACTGAAGTCCTGGGGAATCGCTCCCTTTTGTTATACCTATTTTGTTAAAAGGATAGTAACGCATGCACCTACGAGCTTAATTTGGCAGGCAAACAGTGCCAGGACAGTCTTGAATTGCGTACGACCAATAGGCTGCTGCGAATGGGACGCGCATATGTACAGAGGTATTTTTGTTTAGATGCGGCGAATGGACATAAGTTGCGCAGTGATTTATGGACGAGTTCACTTTTGTGTTTATAAGACATAGGACTGTCAGGTAAGTATCTCTCTGATTTCCGTGCAGTAAACATCGAAGCAGTACATGAATAAGTACAGTGTCCGCTCGCATTATCACCAGTGTCTCGTTTATTTCCAGGGGGAACAACAGATGTTACCCTCCCCATCAGTTTGCATGACGTCACTCGCGAGGTCATTCGTCACGTCTATACCTATGTGTAGTTGCTGCAACTGTGAAAATCTTAAATGGTACCTACCTCGGAAGTCAGTTACTTATCAGCTCTGGTGGCAATCGGTCGACTGCATGCTGGAGTAGTGTCTCGGACATATTCCGTACTCCTTATTATGCACTAAACCGGACTGCACCGCACTATTAAATTTGTATTTATTGTTAAAATTATAGTGCATATTTTATTTAAATATATCATTGTTTCATTATACGAATTTTGCTTAACATAAGCACAACGTCAATTATCGCTACTTTCTCCATCATTTTCCTGAATAACAATTCTTTCTACATGATTTTCTTCTGTTCCATATTTTTCGAAATAGTGATTTTCAATTTCTTCAAAAAATGTCGAATACATTTTCCCATTCTACGACCCCAATGTGTGCAAATCGCTGGTGACACAACTGTTCCACGTCTTTAAGCTTAATAGTAACATTGTTGTTTGCCAGCCATTTTTTAACATCAGCCCAGAGTAATTCAATTGGATTTAGACCCGAGTGATATAGTGAACAAGAGAAATTGAAAACAAATGTTTCCGCCCGGCATCGAACATGGATCTTGCGCGTGTCAGGCGTACGTGATAACCACTACACTACGGAAGAGCTAAATATTGGTGCGGACGGGCTGACTGACCGACTGACTTGACGGAGGGAGGGACTGACTGACTGACTGACGGACGGACTGACTGACTGACTGACTGACTGACTGACTGACTGACTGACTGACTGACTGACTGACTGACTGACTGACTGACTGACTGACTGACTGACTGACTGACTGACTGACGGACCGACCGACCAACCACTTTCAGTAAATGAGGAAAACGCGCATACAGGAATTGGTTTCGAGATACCCATTTACTCGTAGGATTCATAAAGCAGTGCCCATTACTGGAATCGCGAGGATGTTTTGTTAATATAAATCATATACCATGTAATTGTCACTACCCCCTATTAGAGAACTGGGTCACTTGAATGACTTGTGAAGACCGAGTGACCTTTGACATATACCACCATCCTCGGCTGATGCAGGAATCGTTAACGCATCGTAGGTTCTTGGTCTGTTTTCTTTCCATTTGCCGCTCGTTAAGATTGCCTTATGCGCTAGAATACGGAATTTATACACTGTTATGCCCACATCTTTCTGAAGCTGCTTTTAGGGTGGATAACGGTGTTATCTTTGTGGAGTCAGTTTCCTCGCAACCTTTTCACTTCCTCCACCTAACACAACACCAGCGATGAGTATAGTCGCTTTCCTCCAAGGGGGACATCAAGCTTGAGGGCGGGGGTATGTCACAGGTTGATCTTTGAGAGTTGAAATTTGTCAAAACAGCCTTATTACATTACACAGCCCAGACAATAGTTTAAGTTTGTTCGTACAGAATTTTGACTGCTTATGTTACAGTATTTTCACTCCCCACTCCAGGCCAGTCCATGCATTAATCATTGTATAAGACAACCCGCTACAAATTTTGGATTATCTACCTTTATTTCCCTCTTAGTGACCCTAAAACGAAAAAGTGTAATTAATGTTCGTCCTTTATTTCGGCTAATGACCCGTGCGCAAGAAACTCATTTGCAGGGCTAAGAATTCGAGATCCTTTTACAATGCACACTTCCTGGGACTCTTGGTGTTCAATAGTTTGTGTAGCTTTTCAGAACTTTACTTTTTTACTGTATTTTGTAGGTAGATTATAATAGTCGAGTAAGAGCAGTGACTTAGAATAACTGTAAGTTCCATGTGTTGCAGTGCGATTTACACAAGTCGATATTTCCAACAGGCAGCTAAGCTTATGGATAGTTTGTTCCATATGTTATCGTCTGTCGGACACACAAACAGGCTGTCTTGAATCACCACTTGCATTTGCATTTCTTCCTGGCAAAGAAAGGGGGGTGTGGCAAACTGCCCATTTTTAGTGTCCGACAATATGGATGTAAGACTGTCAATAAATTCAGCTGCATGTTGGAAATATCGACTTGTGTAAATCGTGCTGCAACACGACTTGGGACTAATATTCCGCTCTCCTAATGCGCTCAATCACTTTTTCCATAGTTATAGAAACTAACGGAAACCACTGATTGTTCAAATCTGTTGTCCCTGTATTATGTATACCAGGAGTGACGTGCATGCAATTTACTGAATAAGTAGTGAAAAGTGGGAATGCAACGAATTGAGTTTAGTTTGACGTTTTACATTCAAAGCAATAATGTTTCATTTAATTAATGTCTAAACTTCTTCAAATTGAGAGCATACCAATCTTTGAATATTTCATAATAGGACATTTCATTCTACATGCAGGAGGGAAAAAATGAAGTGCAAAAGTATCTTGTATCCAAAGTGTCGTTTCCTTTGGCAATGAAAAATCACAGTGAGTTACATTTTTAACATTCGAAGTTTTTTCAACTCAAATCTGTGACACTTGCCCTGTGTGACAGCTGCACTGCGGTACAATTTAGTGACCATTTGCATTCAGGATTCAGGTCTGGGAAACCATTATTGCTTGAAGGTGGAGTGGTAATTAGGAGAGGGTAGAGGGGTAAGCCATCCCCTACTATTACCAGAAGCTGCCACACCCAAGCGCTCGCGGACACACGCGCACACACACACATTGTATTTCTAAATTATACCGACAGACCTTGAGATGAGATGGAGACCTTAGCACGATTTTTTGCTACAATCTATGCTAACTGGGTAGGTCGTCTTGGCCCTGTTGGCTGGCCGAAGTGCTAACCTGAACTCACACGACTTATGGGGCCACATGGAATATGTTTTAAGAAACCCCTGTTGACTTGGAAGATCTTCCAGCACATTGTTAGCTGAAATCAGGGAAATACCTGCCGGTCCCTGAAAGAGTACGGCAAAATATGGTATGTCGATTTACTGCTTGTGGGGAAGTCTGTGAACATGTGTTTCAGACCATGTTATAATGATAGGACCGTAAAATAATGGAGGCTTACTCATTAAACTGAATTCAATTTAGTTTGTGTATGTTGCGTATACAAACAATATATGTTTAAATTAATGATTTGTGAATTCAGTGCTCACATATTTGTCTTTTCCTTAGGATCGACGATTTAATTGTATAAACCCCTCATACACAGAAACGAGAGGCCGCAAATAGTGTTTTAGCAAGAGTTCTTCAGAGGAGGTTATCTCTTTGATTCCATTTGTAGATGTAATATACAAACACGATGTATGTTCCCAAAGTTGTCAGAAGTTTCAGGCTAACGAAATTTATTTCTATCAATATCTTCTTCTTTACCTGATTACCCTCTCCTTATGTAGCACTTACACCTCCTAGGGCATTCAAGCCAGTGCCTGGGGTCAGACGCCTGTCGGGGAGCAGAATGTTCCCTGGTATGAACAGTTAAACTTATAAAGGGTAAGAAAAATTTTAGTATCTTTTTAGCCTCACCAAGCTTTAATAGTTCTTTTTTTGCTGTAAAATGGTTTATCACTCGCGTGGTTAAGTGGGTCTTTGAGATCCATTGTTGGATGTGAGAACTGACTTCATCTAGTACAAATCAGTCCTTGTGTCAGAAACTGCTTCCATCCAGTGTAATTCCACCAGATGTGTGTGATGAGTAGAATAGAAGCTGGAAATATCCTTTGCATATGTTTGTACCCGGGGCTGAAGAGCAGCCATGTTATACTTGTGAGAAAGGCAGTCTTCAGTCTGCTGCATGTGTGTACGTGAAAACAAAGCGCGCGGAATAAATTAGTTAACGTGTGTATGCATGCTGCCCGCCGCAGATAAAGCGCCCCTGGCCTTTGTTATGTGCATACGTATGGCTGTATTGAATCTAGGTTATTGGTGATGAAGTGCAATCTCGTGTTGAGCTCGTGGTTACCTGCAAATCTCATGTCAAAGTCTCTCAGATGCTCCACTGAGCAAAGCCCTATCACATTTTGTTTTTCAAGTAGATGTATTTATTCTACTACACGCTGTGTCAAAACGAAACGTTCTGAGCAAATAATAGGAGCCTTATATTCTAAAGTTCAAGCTTTCTAAATGCGTACTTAGCATTTCATACGTAGATATAACAATCATTTAGAATGCATACGTTCCGTATGAGTTCAAATGTTTCGTTCATATATTATATGCTCGGTGGTGCACTAAAAGTCTCCTCAGCTAGAGTTCAGCCTCGCCTACCACAAAATCCTGTGCTTTTCAAATGGGAAGGAGTTTGCCCTCGAGCGCCTCCAGGCCGGTAACCAATCGGAGTCCTGCTGTGTTGTCATATTGCTTTCCTCTTAAGTGTGGCTTGACGCTTGCCAAGAAATATGAAGAGTGGGGTGTAATGATCTTGCAATACTGTGCATGTAAATGTATCTCATTGGCTGCAGATCAGAACTCTTCCCATTTGAAAAGCACAGTAAGTGTACTAATTACGCATGCTTTAAAGATCCTGGGTCCATTATTTTCTAAATCTTGGATATTTCTCAAGTGTGGAGTAAATTTGTATTCTACTTAACTTAAGTTTTGAGATTATTTTGAACTACGAATATGTCAGCTTTTGAGAAATGCTCCTTGAAATATTTCGCACATAGGTTTTCAAAAGTTTCGGTCAGAGTAATGCCTATACCGTAGTAAAAGAATCCTAGCCTGCCCCAGAGTGACATGTTTCGTCGCTACAAGATCCAGGACCGCCTGCACTGGACCTCGAAAACTCGCCTAAGGTAGCTCAGCTAAATGCCGCTTGATTGAAAACTAACGTCTTTCAACATACTCATCACACGCCAACCCAATACAGCGTAGAGCGTCCTGTGTTGTACGCAGAAAATTCAGAATACGCTTCAAACCCCCGTGAGATAACGCGACATAGGAAGAAGATTTGGACAGTATGTAGCAATTCCTTTACTGCATATTTTACGCAGCGACCGTGTGATGCTGGTGCGAAAACTTAGATTTCACAGAATTTAAATTAAACCAATAAGTACTGATACGATTACCATTGGAATTTTTAAACATTATTATTTGTATCTTTGGTCATAGGGGTTTTGGCTTGAGAACATCTAACTGTAGGATTGGATTGTTGTAAATGCAGGATAGAACAGGGTTGACTCTCCCGCAGCGCATTGAAAGTTACTCATATTATTATCCGCTTCAGGCTTGGGTTTAGCAGCTGTATTACGTCGGCGAGAAATTACCTGGCACTCGACAGTTAGCTGACTCACTCACCTGCGAACGAGACTAGCCCTATCTCGTCCAATCGTGTTACAAACACATCACGCAACGATTAATTGATTGGACGATTACCTCGTTCGCAGGTAAGACAATCCGCTAGCCTAGGTTAACTCTCGCCGACTGTAGTTGCGTGATATCTCAACTATGTATATCATTGAACCCTACACCCCACAGGAAATGCTCAGGTTGGTGATAGGTAATGTTCTTGCAGTACAGTGTCACAACACAGCTGAAAAATCTAGAGGAACGATTTCTGCGATAGAGCCCTAAATCGGCGGATTAACAAAACATACAGTAGGTACGTATCAAGTCCTCTCTATGAGCAGCTCGCTACGAATTTGCTCTTAGTAGTTTCTTCTCTCTCTCTCTCTCTCTCTCTCTCTCTCTCTCTCTCTCTCTCTCTCTCGAGTTTTCTGGAGGAGTTTTGAGGAGTTTCAGTCATGTCAAGATTCTCCTCTGTGCAGCTGCCTACAGACATACAAAATACTGCCATTATTTCCTGAGTCTATACGCCGTAGTCCTTGCCGATGCTACGTCAAATTACAGTGCAGCGTCACGTAATCTTTCATTCAGACCTTTTTTCCTTTCAAAGGAGACATGTTTGTTGCAAGGATGGTAAAAGGGTAGAACTGGGAAGTAATTCAGTTCATTTGAAATTCTCTTCACATATTATGTGTCTACGTAATAACAGGTTTGTAATTCATAGCGCTTCATGTCATTTTCCGTTTATTACTTTCTGCTTAATTGTGCTCGATTTATTTGACGGTATACCACCTGCCTCAGGTTTTTTTTATTAATATGCAGTAATTGCTCTGAACATTTATGTTCAGTATTTATTTCTTTTCCGATATTAGGTTGTTACATTCTGGCGCGGCATGAGTTTCCCTCAAGTAATGCCTGCTAAGATCAGAATCAGTGCCTGATTAAAAGATACCTTTGATCCTAGTTCAACGTCTCGGATCTACATAGAGGAATGGAATAATTGTTTACTTACTTGGATCCATTGTCTGAGGAACTGAAAGTACCTATCCTGACGCCTATTTCCCCTCCGAAGGAGTGTCGCCTTGTCGTGGCGGAGGGGCTCAGTACCTGAGCCAGACGGCCTACTAAGTGTCATTTTGATTACTGGTAGGCAAGAGGTGAGGGGAAGCAAAGAACATTCCAAACGGGTAGATGGGGCTCGTTAGTCTTGGTTGACGACTCATCTAGGAGAAGAGGACTCCGAAATCAAACTCCCCCAGGGGCTCCTACTATGGTAGGTACGGGTTTGGCGTACCCGGGGCCCCAAGCCATACTCTCGACTGGGTTCCTCCAAGAGGTGAGAGGGCATATGCCAAACACCCAATCAACTTTGGTCCACTTTTGTGTTTGACCTCCCACCTGTTACCTCCCTGTACACAGTCTGATGGATAACCTACGCGCGGGTCGTCGGAGGATGGGGTGACGCAAGGGGTGACTGGGTAATCGCGTAAGTCCCAGCCCCTGGTTATCATGTAGGATCTGTGTGCGTATCCGCTGATAAAGGTCAGTCCCGGGGAGGGGCCATTGCATGAGCTGATGCACTCCTGAAGGCGATTGGGTCCCTCTGTCTATACATTGGGAGGTGAGACCCTAGGGTGAGCAAGGTCCAGGCCAGGACTCTCACCTAAGCCGGGGTGGCGCCCAGGAAGTGAGCATGCCATCGGAGACATTTGCAATGGTGGAGGATATCATCGCCATGAGTCCAAAAACTCCAAACAACAAAAAAGCAAGTGGAAAAGAAGTAGTCGAGTGTTGTGGTCCTCGCTACTTAGTTATTACTAGAAAAGAGGAAGGTAAAAAATTCCTATCGGTGAGCCCCTTTACCATTCAAAAGGGTCTGGATAACATTGCTGGTCCAGTAAAGTCATGCACTAGATCTCGCAATGGCACGCTGCTGGTTGAAACACATTCATCCACCCAGGCAGCTAAAATACTGAAGGCAAATATGCTAGCCAGTTATCCTATCAGTGTGGAGATGCACAGAACTTTGAACTCCTCGCGCGGCGTGATAAACACCCGCGCATTGGATGATCTAAGTAATGAGGAGATTAAAGAAAATCTTTTGGAACAAGGCGTTACTAACGTTTACAGGGTTCAGCGCAAAGAGGGTGGTGAACTAAAGCCAACACGTACCCTGTTCCTGACCTTTGACCGGGTAGATCTCCCGCAGAGGATTAAGGCAGGGTACGAATCCATCGAAGTTCGGCCTTTCATCCCGAACCCGCTGAGATGTTTCAAGTGCCAGCGCTTTGGACATACAAGCGAGCTTTGCAAGGGACAAGCTACATGCCCTCAATGTGGAGATGAATCCCACGATGGTGCATGTACAGCAGCTCCGTCATGTGTGAACTGCAGAGGTGAACATCCATCCAGTTCCCGAGATTGCCCCCGTTTCGTAGAAGAAAGAGCGATTCAAGAGATACGGGTTAAAGAGAAGGTGCCCTTCTCAGAAGCCCGGAAGCTCTTGCGTTTACGCCAACCCTCTGTTCCAAGGTCCGGGACCTATAGCTCAGTTGTAGCTAAACCGGTACCGAGCAGAGAGATCGCAACGCAGACCAGCGATTTTAATGGGGCAACAATATCTGAAAAGACACTTGTAGCCCGTAGCTCTATTCCAAAGCCTTCAACATCAGCGCGCACATCTATGTCAACGTCAACTTCCACAAAATCTTCAAGTGCAAAGAACATCACTGTTACATCACCATCAAGAGCACCAAGATCAGAGCAAAAAACTAGCAAGCCCGTAAGATGTGAAGCCTCACCGATAAAGTTTAGAAAGAATTACACAAGGACCGACTTCCTCAAGGAAAATAGTATGTCTAATCCCAGTACATCGAAGGGATGTAAGAGTCCACGAACATCTCCTCGAAGATCTCGAATATCCTCTTCTGGAGAATCTTCAGGGGTGGACTCTGACCGGCGTCTTTCATCTTCGCCGGTCTCCGTGTCAAATCGGTTCGAAGCTCTCGAACCAAAATTCAGTATCGGAACACGGACGTCCTCGGCAGAGGACATGGAATTGGAATCTGCCCACACTGGGAGACCCCCAGTAGAAAAAAGGCGCGAAAAAGCGCCAGACAAGAATGCCAGCCCCACAGAAAAAAAAAGGGCTAAGTTAGTTCGACAACCGCCTGCTCCAAGGTAATGAAGAGTTACCTTGGAACTATCTGTCCCATACACAATGCAATATGGCTATCCTACAATGGAACATACGTGGAATTCGAACTCAACGGCCAGAACTTGAGCTTTTGCTCAAAGAATACGAACCTCTGGTTGCATGTTTGCAAGAGACTAAGCTGCGTCCTCATGACGCTTTCCATCTAAGGCGATACACCCCAATACGGTGTGATGTTACACCAGAAGAGGGTGTACCGGCACATGGCGGCGCTATGATGCTTGTTAGAGATGACGTGTATATGCAAACTCTACCATTGCATTCTGATATACAATCAGTTGCAATAAGGATTCTACTGCCAGACATCCATTTCACCATCTGTAATATATATTTGCCTCCGTCCCATGACTTCTCGCACATTGATTTAGAAGATCTAGTTTCCCAGTTGCCAACACCGTTTCTGTTGATGGGAGACTTCAATGCGCACCACCCACTTTGGGGTTCAAGTCGCGCTTGTGCGAGAGGTACACTCATTTCCGATTTTTTGGACAGTCACAACCTAGCTCTCCTCAACACTGGAGAGGCTACATTCATTTCGGACTCTCACAATAGTTTCTCGCATCTTGACCTTGCAGTTTGTTCACCTCAGTTGGCAGTCTCCTTACAATGGAATGTCATCTCTGATTTACACTCTAGTGACCACTTCCCATGTCTTATTAGTCTCTTGACGCAACATACATATTCCACACGTATGCCCAGATGGCGTTTGGACCATGCCAACTGGAACCTTTACACCCAGTTGGCTGTCTTTACCTACAACGAGCATGACTCAGTAAATAATTTGGCGCAGCATCTCACGGAGACGATTCTCTCTGCTGCTGAACAATCGATTCCGCGGTCGACTACACACCCCCGTCGATTTCCCGTTCCCTGGTGGACGGAAGAATGTCGGAATGCCATTCGTGCTCGAAGGCGTGCACTTAGGGTTTTCCAACGTCACCCTACTTTGGAAAACCTAATCGAGTACAAGAAAATGCGCGCCAGGTCCAGACAAGTCATTAAGGATAGCAAAAAGTCATCATGGAGCAAATTTGTAGCTTCATTTAACCGACACACACCTTCCTCGGTTGTGTGGGATAGATTAAGGCGTGTTGCAGCTAAAACGACCCAAATACCAATAGCGGGACTAAAAACAGCCACAGGAGCTGTTGTTGATTCATTTGAAGTGGCCAATACCTTTGGCAGTGCTTTCGCACAAGTGTCTAGCTCGGAAAACTACTCCCCTGAGTTCCTTCCAATTAAAACTCAGGTGGAATCTCAAGGCTTCTCGTTTCGTTCTAGAAACGTAGAAGATTACAATCGCCTTTTCACCATGGCAGAGCTGGAGTATTCCCTGAAATCTTCGCGATGTTCAGCACCAGGACCGGACGGTATTCATGTACAAATGTTACAACAGCTCTCTCCTGAAGGTAAGGCATTCCTGCTCGAGGTCTATAATCGTGTTTGGGTTGACAGTATACTCCCAGAAAATTGGCGGGAGGCCACCGTTATTCCCATCTTGAAGGCTGGGAAGGACCGTCATCTTCCCTCCAGCTATCGTCCTATTTCCCTCACCAGTTGCGTTTGCAAGGTGATGGAACGCATGATCAATGGACGATTGGTATGGTGGTTAGAAAGTCGTAACCTACTGACTAACATCCAGTGTGGTTTTCGACGACGCCGTTCAACTGTTGACCATCTTGTGTCAATATCGACACAGATAATGGACGGCTTTATGAAGAACTGTCAAACCGTTGGCATATTTTTCGATCTTGAGAAGGCTTATGATACGTGCTGGCGAGCAGGGATTCTACGTTCCCTGTATGCCTGGAACATACGTGGACGCCTACCACTTTTCATCCAGGAGTTTATGAAGGACCGCTTTTTCCGAGTAAGGGTCGGCTCGGTTTTTTCTAATTCTTTTGTTCAGGAGGAGGGAGTACCTCAGGGTTCGGTGCTAAGTGTCACGCTCTTTGCTATAGCAATTAACTCCATCTGGAAATGTGTTCCACCTGGAGTTTCGTCATGCCTATTCGTAGACGACTTCGCTGTCTATTGCACTTCTCAGCGCACGGCGTTCTTACAACGGCGCCTGCAGCAATGTTTGGACAACCTTAGAGAATGGAGCATGAAAAACGGCTTCCGTTTCTCAACTGAGAAGTCAATCTGCGTTAATTTCTGGCGCCGTAGGAGACGATTACCACCTTCGCTCCGATTTGGTCCAGATTCACTTCCCTTCGCAGAAGAGACGCGCTTCCTGGGTTTGATCTTGGACAGGAAGCTTAGTTGGTCGTCGCATATTGCACAGCTAAGAGCGAGATGTGACCGTTCCCTAAATATTATGCGAGTACTGAATGGCAAATCGTGGGGAGCGGATCGAACAATTTTGTTGCGAATATATCGCGCATTGGTCCGATCCAAGCTAGACTATGGGTGTATTGTTTATTCGTCAGCACGACCATCTGTGCTGAGAAGATTAGACGTGGTCCATAATAGGGGCATCCGCATTGCAACAGGAGCTTTTCCAACAAGCCCAGTGGTGAGCCTTTACGCCGAGTCCGCAGAACCTCCTCTGCAATATCGGCGTGAGATTCTCTTGGCAAATTATGGTTGTGCGCTTAGATGTATGCCTAAGCACCCAACGTTCGCTTCTTTTTTCACCACCACGCTAAGAGAACGATATAGAAATAGCACCCTTAATCCAAAGCCTGCATGGTTCCGTTTCCAAGAGCTCCTAGTGAAGCTTGGAGTGGAACTGCCTGTGATGTTCGCCAAGGGCGAGAGACTTTACCCCCCTTGGCTATCTGGTACGCCCCATGTAGATCTTGGGATGACCATACACCAGAAGTCCACGATGCCTATTTCAAGTATCCGCACGTGTTTCTTAGAATTTTTGTCAGGCTACTCTGACCGTAAATATATTTACACCGATGGATCAAAGAACACCAACGGTGTTGGATGTGCTTATGTTTATGGAACCGAACCATATACATTCGGTTTTCCAAATAGCACTTCCATTTTTACTGCAGAGCTTTATGCAATCTATCGAGCCGTTTTGTATGTTCGCCGTCGTAAATTAGGTGACTGCCTGATTTTGAGCGACTCCCTTAGTGCACTGCAGAGCCTTTGTCAGTTGTACAACCCCCACCCTATTGTACAACGTATCCAGGATGCCCTCCATGTTTTACACGCTTCTGGCGTTGACGTGGTGTGTGCATGGATTCCTGGTCACGTAGGTTTGCCTGGGAATGAAAAGGCAGATTTAGCAGCAAAGACGGCAACTACAGAACCCAGAATTATCATCTCACGTGTTACTTCGGAAGACTTTAGGCTTGAAGTGCGGAGAGCGGTGCTGTCGTCCTGGCACGACGAGTGGTCAGCTCTCCGCGGTAATAAGCTTAGAGAAGTGAAAGAACTTCCGATAAACTGGGTAACTTCCTGTCGCACATCTCGTCGCGAGGAGGTTAGTTTGGCTCGATTAAGAATAGGGCACTGCAATTTTTCGCACGGTTACCTATTTAAAAGGGACCCTGCGCCTCTATGTCCGCTGTGTGACAACGTTTTGTCGGTTCGCCACGTGCTCCTAGAGTGTTACTCTCTAGCGCACCTTCGGGATTCTCTGCAGCTGCCTGCCAGACTTGCAGAGGTCCTAGCGGACGACAAAACAGCGGTTGATAGAGTTCTTAATTTTTTAGCGCAGTGTAATATAAATTTGAGGATTTAAATTTTTTAATTATCTTGTTCTGCTTTTGGACATATTTATCACCTTGTTTCATATCTGGCTATTGCCACTGATTTCTACCTTGTATATTTTGTTGTTTCTAGTATTTTTATTTTTTGAGTGAAATTTATATCTGGCTATTGCCATGAGTCTGTTAAGGGCGCTGATGACCTAGAAGTTGAGCGCCCTTAAACCAAATCCAAATCCAAAATCTGACGCCTATTTTGTGTAGGATAGTACCATGGATAAAGCTTGCCCAGTAAACTTGCAGCAACCGTGACTGAATTAGACTTTCCGAATCACTGGCAGCTCAGGCATCAGCTACACTTTACGTTACGAAAATGGTTTAAGCCCGAGTTCAAGTTTGTGGGTTTCTTAGCAGTATCCATGCACCGCTGTGTAAAAACTTCGATCCTCCACTTGAGACTCCCTAACTCATTTAAGTGTAATGTATTACAGTCGTGTGAGATCACCGTTTCTTCGCAAGCAAATGGTGTGGAGAGAAGGAAAGTATAGAATTTGTCTTATCTTGGTGCACAAAAAAACATTTTAGTAATATGCATTGTTTGGGATCACCTCTCAGTTTCTTATCGTCCTACGGGAGTCTTAAAGAGCGTGAAGCGTAAGTACTGACCAGTGAACTGTTGAACAGTTTGCGATACGGCGCTAGAGTGTGGCTCTGTATTCAGAACAAGGAAACGGGGCGGAGGGAAAGGGATGGATATAATTGAACTAGTAAAACCACATTTTAATTTTCTGTAGCTTTATCACAAAATGTATAAAGTCTGTTATGGATAAGGTTGCAAATATTGCGTGAAATAAGTAGCATTTATTGAGTTAAACGATTCTATGTCATAAGAAAAACTATCTTTGTCCTTAGAATCACAAAAACGTGTAGTTTTACAGTAAACATAGTATGTATCATGAACAGTGCCATTCGAGAGGGATACAAAGAGGGATAACAATTTACTAAGCGACAAGAAAAAAAAAGAATACTTTCCCTTTCGTCTCCTAATGTACAGCTCTACTTCCGTCGCCATCTTTTTTTGGTTTGGCCGCAATCTTGGGAGGCATTAACTGACACTCAACTGCGGACGATCAAAGACACCATAGATCCCTGGCTAACATCTTGCAGGGACTCTCGGAGGTCGGAAGTTCTTTTAACACGCTTAAGAATAGGTCACATCCCCGCCACTCATGGGCATCTGTTACGTGGCGACCCGGTCCCAGTGTGTCAGACGTGCGACACAGAAAGTTGATTGTCCGCCAGTCTCTTGGTCTGGGTGTTACGCTGCGTTCTGTTTTGGGCGGCGACCCAATGCACTGCGGTTCGTCGCAGACATAAAGTTCGCGCAGCAGGTTTAACTTGTGTTTTAGCTTTCCGATAGTTTAGTCTTCGGTGATGTGTTTTAGTAGTATCCTGATTTTACCATTTTAGCGTTTTCCATTTTAACTGTTTTAAATTTCACTTTTTTCTGTTTTACATTTTTAACTTTAATTTTTAATACTTTACTCTTTTTAACTTTCATGTTAACTTTCCGTTTTATCTTTGAAATTTTAAACTCGTGAGCTTTTGCTACTTTTACGTTCTGACTTGGTGCCCAAATGACCAAGATGTCGACGGGCCCTTAAGCAACACTCACTCACTTTCCCTTTCAGGCCGACGTGCCATTGCTTATAATTTGTCCAGCCAGTAGCATGAAAGTGATGTGCTGTCATTGCAAATGGGCAAAGAAAGGTAGAGCAGGGGAAGGTACGAAGGCCTCGTTGAACAATTATGATACCCTGCATTTTGCTAAGTTCGTTTTCTGTGCACAGTATTACATACTAGTACTTCGCTTAAAGCATATTTGTCTTCTTCTTGCTCTATAATCGTGGATATCTCAAACCAGATTTTCACATTCGGTAGTTGTCATTTCATTTATTGAACCAATTGTTCAGGAATTCCCAGGAACGAAAATATGATAGAAGTATTTAAAAATGAGCTTGAGTTTACAGAGCCTGCGTCCTTACTCTTGTTTGATATTTTCTCTCATTTGAGACACTCTTGTTTACAGTTACCATTAGAGACGTTATTTAAATTTCAAGCCGCAGTTAATAATCGTTTAAGAAGAGGTTTAATTGTAATCCTACGCTGTAGCGATCAAAAATCAGCTGGGCATTCTCCCCGATTTAGAATTTGGATTATGGAGTGTCCTTAAATGAAAGGATTTCGTGGACACACTGTAGTAACTGAAGGGCAGGATTGTTTCAAGAAATTGGTGATGTATCAAGATACACTCTATAGATGACTGCAAGGCATTTTAGAAGCGGCATTTGTTTAAAGAGATAACCTCGTTAAAATTTTTACTATTTTGTCATAAACCTGATATTTACCTTTCCTTTTTATAATTTGTATATTAAATGTATAATAGTTAAAAGTTCAAGAATAGCCTGAATTAAGAGAAGTATCCTCGGTAGCTCTTGTACATACAAACCTTATTACGGTAAAGGGGAAAGCATACGTAATCCACACTGATGAAATAAATTCATGAGGGGGTGGGCGCTACCGCAGTATTCTATTTTAGTCTTGAGCTAGAGGCGAGAGAAACGTGCCATGCTCCCAATTGGGCTAAATTACCAGAGGCGAACTCTCGGCAAGCAGTACTAGAGGGCTTAAACTTGGGCCGTAAGAGCTTCACCATGGGGTCAAGATAAAACCTGCCAGCATACCGAGAATCGATCCTTGGTCCACTTAACCCAAAGCTGACATGACTATGCATATTACAGCTCTAGAGTTTCCTTTAAAAACGCATGACTAAAATGACAACGGTTCATTCTCCAGAACATGTCAATGCTTCAGATTTTCCAGCTAGACAGAACTGTCCATTTTCACGTTGGAATATCTTCACATCAAATTGTTATTCTTTACTGCTTCTAAACTACTTCGTAGGTGTTCTTATGCACACTTAAGCAAAGTTTTAATCCGTTGGATCTTCCAATCTCTAATACATTGTATTGGCAAGGAGAGGGTTTGCATTCGAATACACGTTGAAAAAGGGCGCCCATATCCCAACATGGAAAAGATCCTATTCTAAGGAACTATGCTAAAGATTTTTATCCAGGGTCGCCTGATTTTCCAGGAAGAAATATTGGGTTTTTATAGATTTGTTCGATGTCGGTGAAATACAGGATTTAAATCTATAGGTTGTGAAGATGGGCTGATGATCCTTTGGGAGAGGGGGGAGAATCTGTTTTGCTTAGTATTATTCTTGGTAACTTAATATTGTTTGTTGCAATACCAGTCTTATTACATTTTTAATTAAACTCATAAGTACGGTTATGCAAAAGTGATAAACTGTCCATAATATTGTTGGTTATTAATGGTTTAAACCTTGAAGTGTGTACTGAAAGACCCTATACATTAGCGACCTTGCATTTTACATGCTAGATGAAAGTCGGATGATAGCCATATTGCATAGAAAATTCCCGTCTTTCTGCTCTTTCGTTAGATAATTGCAAATATACCTTAGCACGTAAATGGTCGTCTTTTAAGAGCAATTTTTTTTCTACAGTAGCTGAATGTATTGACTAGCTGTAAATGAACCTTTCGAGTCTCTCTCTCGCCCTCCCCCCCCCCCCTCTCTCTCTCTCTCTCTCCCACCCTCCCCAGAATAATTGCAAGTTTAGTTGAAGTTGATGCCTAAAGCTGTTAGAAGGCTATGCCTCTTTCCTTTTAACAGCTCAATAAACACTCGTTTATTCTCACTGTTTCTGCCATGAAGGAGATTCTGCAGAGACTATTTTGGTGACTTTTGCGTGCGTAATCGCATTCTAAATGACACAGCTTTTAAAAGGGACGAAACTGGACGGCAATGTCTTTCATTTTCAGTATTTTATAAGGATATGTAAGTGCCCTGCAATGGCCTCGAAGGTATTTTTGTTCTTTTTTTTTTTTTTCTTTCTTTTCTTTTCTAAAGAACTAAGGAATAAAAAGATGCCCTGATGTTTCCATGCAAACTCAAGTTCGCCTCTTCTCACCTCCAAATCCTGTAATCCTCTTTGTGGTAGCGCGGTAGGTAAGCTTTTTACCGTAGTGACCCGTTATTGATTCAAGGAAATGCTCGAAGGAGTTTTTCTCGTCTTCGCGTTCGGTAACCTCAAAGTTCACACAAATTAAAGAGACCATTGTGTTGTCTCTCTCTGTTTCGGCCATTTTTAAATAGACGCTCTTTGACTGCTATGAGTCAGCGCCCCATTCTATATTGGGCGTGAAAGACGCTTAATTTTGCTCGCAGGCCTCTATATCAAGCTTGAGATTCTTTTACGTGCCGTAAATCTACGACACGGGAGACCACGCTCTTTACAGTCCTTCCGAAGGAAGCCATGGTATGAATTATTTTTCGCCTGAAAAAGAATCCATCCTCAACCTTGAGATAGCTAGTATGTTGTCCCGGTCACGGAGGACTGTCTGTTGGTGTGGCAGTTGTACGATGATATAATGTTCTCAGTTGAGAAAGCGCGTGTGTAAAGTGTGTAGATTGTAAGTAGAATGACGCCTGGGATTCACTGAATTGATAGTTACCATTTGTATTATGAGGGTAAGTGAAAACCTCAGGGTAAAAACACATTTGTCTCAGCTGAGATTGGAACTCGTATGTTAGAGCACCACACCTACACCAAAGAGGTGTGTGGTGTGTTTACTTAGTGGTATACTGCTAATCTTCCCCCATTCAAGTGATAGAATGCTTACTGCAAGATATCTTTAGCAGTTTTCCTAGCATTTGTTGCAGTTTCGTTGCTCCTAATGGGAAGAAAAATGCTAGAAATAGAATCTACTCTAGGAATTACTTAAACCTAAAATGTGCTTACTTAAGCCTTTGTTGCATAGTGTTCCCTTCAGTAAACAGAGATGTTTGTTTTCAAAGAGAATAAAGAACAAAATCCATACAACTGCAGCCAAAATATTATCCTGTCATCCAGCGATTGTTTTATGTGGGCCCTCCCCGTCCATTAGGACAGTCACATTTGAGTACAGTCACCGGAATGTAAACTCACGCCATTCGGCTTTGAACTAACACCAGTCCATTTCACCTCACCTTAATGATAACAGTTATTTGGATCGTTTCCATTAAGGTCACTGAGAGAGAAATGAAAATTGTTTAGAAATTAGAGGAAGAGCAACATAAGTGGTAAAGTAAGTCATGCAATAGGGGATTAACTACATGTTTAAATATTGGTATAGTATGCAAAAAGTATTATATTTAATGTCGTACATCGCTCGCTTTCTTAAGGTAATTCTGTAAATCTTAGGGAAAACATTTGAAGTTTCCTCCTTTTACCTTTGGGGTGACCAGATAATTGTTGAATCATTTTAACTTTTTAGCATGCAGGCGTGGGGCCTGCACTACTTTTGCTTTCTTGTTTCGTTGGGGCGCTAATAACCCTGGCAGTTGACCGCCCTAAACCCCACTACTGCTACTACTGCTGCTGCCGCCGGCGCCTCCGTTGTTGGTGGCGGCGGCGCCTTCTACATAACCTGCGAGACTCTCGGAATACAGGGAAACTAACGTAGTTTTGTTTGCTTCTGCATTGATATGTTTTTCGAGATAAATCGCTCAAGCTCCAATTATGTATCTTGAAAATTAACTTGTGGATGAACGCATCAAGCAAATTCCTAACCGAAGAACGTGTAAAAGAAAAATATTTATGGTTGAACGTCATATGATGAGGCAGTAGTTAACCCAAATACCAAAAGCAATAGTATATTTTCAGCCACTTGGTTCTTTGATGCTTAAGTTACAAGAACGTATTCCGGAAAGCTCTCTTACAACTGTGCAAGAAATGGCATACTTTACCTATGAAGGCTTGATTAATATTGCTGAAAATGTGGAAGGAACGCAAAGCTCGATTCTCATTAATGACTTGTGTGAGTATTATGCCATTAATGTTGAAGTTAGTGAATGAATAAATGAGTTTGGTCAGTTGTACAAAGTCAGTTACACAGCATTCATTACCAGCAATATGTTGCTCTGGAGAAAAACCTATTTAGCTGGGAAACAAATCGCGAGATCAGACCTGAGTCCCTTAGTAGCTAGGCAGCTTCTCCGGCACACTAGTCATCGCCTCTGCGGAACTATTAGGCGGATTGAATTCATGGTCAACGGCTAGACAGATGACGTCATAAGCATGTGTTGAGGCTCTTAAATGAGCACTGCACTGAAGTTACTACTTGGCAAAGCCATGAGGCGTATCGGAAAGAATGTGAAGCTGCTCACCTGTTTACGCGAGCTTAGCGCTCGACTACCAAGGTCAATACGCCTCGTCGCTTTGCCAAGACTCACCTACTAGCCTATATGTATATCAGGTGAGTCAGCTGCCCCTTATGTTTTTGGAAGGTAGGTCACCAATCGAACGGCCTGTGCACTTTAGTCCAGTTTTGCTCTTATTAAAACGTATTGTTTAACGTTCTTATAGAGACGAATGCGCAAATTTAGGACAGCGGTTCAAGGGACAGAACGTACTCCTCCCTAAAGTACACTTGAAAAACAAGCTTACTGCTGGTGTTTTTAAACACACAAGCCGTAACATAAAGTACTTACAGTTGTGTCGCCCTTGGGGTATTTATCTCTGATGTGAGATTCCCTTGTGGTCTAATCGGGAAAAGTACGAATCAGCTGGGGAATTTAATGTCGTACTGGCAAATTGGCTATGGTAGTTTGGTGGTTAAAGCAGCCACGGGATGAGGAATATCCGTGGTTCAAATCCCGGCTATGGCATTGGATTTTTCAGTCCTGATTCTATCTCTAAACATTGTCCACACACGGCTTGTGTGTTTAAAAACACCAGCAGTAAGTTTGTTGGCATAAATGATTATAAGGTTGATATTCATCTGTATTTTGAATTCCGTTATACTTATAATTATAATTTAATGAATATTACACCATTGTTGCAACAATCAGAAACGTATAGAAGCATGTTGATTACAATTTTGAGTACGGTTAGTGTTAACTCCGTCTGTGTTTTAGGTCTGTTAATCTAAGTACGCTGTATCCAAAAAAATGTAAAATAGAAGTACAATTCTAATAGCGTTGTATAATTTGGGTAATACAAGATAATATTTTGAAATAATATGTATAGAGTGTTACACATTACACACGCATTATTACATATATTCTATTGGTATATTTAGACAGACACAAAGGATTAATTGAATTACTAAGTAATAAAATACACCACTGCTAAAGTTTTTGTATTTGCATTTTTTCTGCAAGTACTAGGACTTTTTACTGGTTTTAATTTTCGAATTATTGGTTTTAGTTTTTATTGTGTTCTGGTATAATAGCTACTTATACTTATTAAGACAGCTCCTTTGCGAAGCTCTCCAGTTGAAAAAAAAGTAAATTGTTGAAATTTGGGATCTCCGTAAATATTGAGGGAGGGTGATATTTTAGGGAGTAGGAATGTGCCATAGCCTTTGGAGGGGTGGGCACCCCTGTATCCAGCCAAGCCCGTATTACATCACTTAAAGCTATTTATTCTAAGAATGGTTCGCGAACACCTAAACGTGGATGTTCATACAAATGAATCAACGTAAACATAAGTTGAATTTCCTAAAAGTGTTGCCTTGCTTAAGTGTATTAGGGACGTACAGTGCCTGCAGAGAAGAAAAGAATAACATTTGGGTGTGTATAAAAACTTCTCTGTTAGTAACGTATAACATAAAATGTTATATGCGAAAAATGAAGACAGCTCTAATTTGATCACTGCATTAGATCAAAGACATTTGACGATTAGAAAAATGTGTAGTAAAATGATACCGCAGCTAATAAGTATGTGCTGTTAATGTTAAAATGATAAAAGGAAATCAAGCCCCCTTTAGAAATTAAATTCCCTAAGAGTTTCTGCACTAGAATGATAGTTACAAATATTGAATTGTGGATTCTTTCCTGTAACTTTTTAAATAATGATATTACGTTACGGTATTGCTTAATTGAATATTGTATTACGCAACCAGAACTGCTACTGGAAGTTAGTTTAGCATCCCGCACACCAATAAGTGGTTCTGTGTGTCAAAAGCACGGGTTCTGGAGATAACTGCTCATCAATCACAAAAGTCCAGTGTAAGGAAGATTGTGTTGTATTTCTGAGTGCGGGAAGCATGCTTCCGGGACTTACGTAACGTTTGAGGCGTTATGATATGAAAATGCATGCGAACTCTTGGACTACTTAAACTACAGAATTATAAATTCCGGCTAAACTGATCAAATTGACTCAACATAGTATTGCCCTTCTGTAAACACGAATCTGAAGATAATAAAACTCACTGTCTTCCAATAGTGCTTTGGATAGTGCAGATGTATGTAGCAGATCCTGGGCCTAAAACGGGGACAGAATCTCGTATTTCACGGAATGCAAAAGGTGAAGCCTAACTTGAGGTGCACTATGTAGCCAAACAGCTTGGAATGCTCTCTGTGTGGGACTTGGGGAAAACACGTGTACCTAGGGATGTAAAGTGAATTGGGACACAACCCATAAACACAAGACCCACTACTGCCCGCCGATGTTAAGCTTAATATTATCCCTCCAGACGGCCTTTCTCTCGTTTATTGCTACCCTCTCTTTATCGCCTCTTTTCAGCGATAAGAGCAAATGCCACTGTAATTCGGGAAACAAAAATAAGTGTGGCGATTGGTAAGCGTTCAGCCACAAATATTGACCCTCGGAACTTTTCTATAATCACTTGGCGCAAAAGTCAAAATTGTTTGTCCACAAAGTAGTCGTTTAAACATTGATTACTAGCTGGCTTACCCACGTCGCATGAGTAGTTTTTAATTCTCGAATGAAGTTTTGGTTTCATTTATCGCCGTACCGCTTCTGAATTTATCGTGTGGCCATCAAGAATATTTTAGAAACGTAAATTCATAAAGCCGCGAGATAATCCTTATAAGGTATGAAAAATCCCCCGATATTCACACATGTTCGTATTCTAATAACCTGGCATTGTAAACCTTTTTTATCATTCAGAGTTGAAATTGGAAGCTTTCTTATAGCCCATGTACCTGGGAAGAAGGGGTTTTCAATGGTGAAAGAAATGTCAAAACAATTGTGTGTTTCCAAAATCATGTCCATGCACGGCCCCCTCCCACCCCACACATACACCAATGAGTTTTCTTTATGATATTTGTGTTTAAGAAACGGTCCTCTGGGCCTTAAAAATTGGAATTAGTACCTAGCGAAAACTTTACAAGTATTAGATGATTTATAGTAGTAATTGAACTAATAGTAATTTATATAAGTTGAAAAGTTTGTTGAAATAGTTGTAACTTTTAGCACCAATTCTTTCTTTTGTTCTGCATAAGATCATTACAGCAATACAAATATTATTGTATTTATAAAGGTAGAAAGCGTTTTACAAACATCTTTAATTGTACACGTTATGCATATTATACATTAATGAAAAATAAACAGAGTAAACGCAAATGCTGAAGCCATCTAATGTTTATTCAAACGACGGAGGAAAGGGGGAAAACTGAATAAAAACTTCAAGGCTGCTGGATTGAACCATATGCAAACACGAGCCCGCAGGAAGAGAACCTTCTTATCTCGAGCACGTTGTACTATTTACTGAAGGTAGAGACAGTGGAGAATCGTGTCAAAACGATATTCTGCTTATGCGTATGTCGTATCTACAGGCTAATTAGGATGTTCTAACCACGCAACAAATTTCCAGGAACTAAGCCATCAAGAAAATGAAACAGCTGTCTGGTCATGACTTGCCCTCACCCCTTAGAGCACAGATACCTTATCTTCGAAATAAAATAAATTGTATTTACTTTCTTTGTATTCGTTTTATGGTTTGGAGACAACTTTGCTAACTGATCAAGCACCGGTGCCGTCACTCTTCAGCCAGTCACTTCAGTCGCTCTGAACAAACTTCAAACGATCTTAATGCAATAACCTCATGAAGTCCGATGATAGCTTAAAACTAAGAAATGGTAACTAATAGAAATATGAAATTCCGTTGCTCAGTTGGCGAATTAAAATCCACTTTGGCAGGGGAATAACCATATTTGGCTAAAGGCATTTTATTTCAGTTTGTAAATACCAGCCAGAAACATTATTCCCCATGCGACATTGAGCGCGCTCTATTTTCCCCTGGAGAGCACATGTTTCATACAAGAGAAATGGGAATAAATTTCCCGGGGGATGCAGCTCCGTACTTTTTTAAACTACAAAATTACCTTTTGTCCCGGCCTACATATTGACTTTGTCCGGCCGTTAGTCATAAACACACCTAGAACTACCCGCTTGTATTACTTGTGTGTGCGGCAACCATGCTATTTTTCTTTGTTAAGGGCCTGCTCCGATCTCTTTTAATGTGCAGATAATCCTTGAATTGTTTTCCTATAATGTGCTTACTACTCTATCCTCAAGTTGTTACCTTTATTCTGCCCGAAATTCAGCGATGATCGTGAATGACTAGTGAATACAAAGCATGCATTATTGAATAACACTCAGAGATTTTGCACCGTGTTTGAGCTCAGTAATAATTGCAGAGCGAAAAAAATTTGAAATGTTCATGTTAATTCCACAGTACTTGGGAACGCAATTAATTCAGTAACTTTTGCTTCGCAGAACTACGTCTTGCGTTTCAGATGTTTTCATTGGGATATGGAGTGAAACGTTTGTGCATTTATGAGTTATTTTCTTTTGAAGAACCCCGTTCTTTAACATCAGTGGTTTAGCTATGTCTTCTTGCGCTCACGCCCATATTCACCATTTACCAGTAGCAGAATACCAGTCTTATTTTGGAGTTCTCGCGGAAATTCTTGAACTTGGGTTACTTTCGAGGCCATGCACATAACCGTAATGAATCAATAATATAATACTAAGCCTATACTACCAGCGTGGATATTTTTCTTCCGCTGGGAGGTCTGGCACGCGGTGCTGTCAGCCTCGTTAGGATCTTGAGGGGCCATTTGAGGAGCTTGAAAAGCAGCGGCCCCCGGTAGGAAGACCGCATAACCGGCCGGGAGGGACCGGGGCGCTGACCACGTCCCCCCTCCAGTACTGTACCCCACTCACGATGCCTGTGGTGAACCGAGGTGAGGGACGCAGCGGTTGGGCGGTAGGTCTTCGCCCGGATGGGCTGCTGTGCCATGGGTTTTTCTGTGCATTCACCCACAACAGGCAGTTTTCCAGTAGCAGTATTAAGTGAGAGGATATTATATATGACGGGATTTCTAGTGGGTATCTCCCGAATTCGAGCCTCACACGTTGCATCTGTGAGTACGTCAAGGTATCTCTCTCAAAGAAGCGCGGTCTGCGAAATTGTTTTCTAAGCACTCTCCAAAGCCTACATGTAGGATTTTACCCACCTGCTTGCCAGTGCTATGTTCAATGTGTCTTTCGTTTGGGTTCCTAAACTAGGTTCAGTCCTAGGTTTGTCCGCGTCAAAACAAACCCATGTGACCAGTCCACCGTGGTACGACAGGGTAGCAATGCGTCCAGGGAAGTAGTCCCATCCTAGTAAACTGAGTTTTAGACTGACTTTATCGTTAAATGATATAATATTCTACACAAATACCTAAGAGGTTGATTAACGCTGATGTATACTGATAAACAGAGCTACAAGTCCCAACATGCAACTCGTGGAATTAGCTGATATCCGAGTATTGTTTACAGCAGCAGTTTCTATTTAGAATCATGGCGGACGGCCGCGGTGAATTTGCTCTTGCGTCTTCGTCGACTTATGCAAAGCATAAGGCGGGAAAACCATTGACTAGTGGTGAAAAAACAATAGTGTTTAACGTGTACTATAAGTTGTGTGAGAAATATCCAACTGTTCCCGTCAAAGAAGTAGCGAAATTAACTTGAGTTCACCGGTTTTTCTAGTACCAGTATAAACAGTGCTCGTAAAGAAAAGCAATAATTATGACATGTGCATCGTTTATTTTGTTGTGACTATCAATCGTATCGTCTCTAGTTACATGTTAGTCATTCTTTAAATTGACGGAATAAGGGATAGTATCTTTTCTGTTACGTATCGCATGCACTCACCACATGGTTGTGACAGTATTTCTGGCGCGAATGGCGGAAGGATACATTATAACTGTGAACTGGCCACCTGGGATCAGTTTCGCGCGGATCAACCTTAGAATGAAAAGATAGTAGCCACCTTCAGTTACACGGGAATGATACGCTGATGCGCTGCAGTTTTATCCCCCAATCTTTGAGCTCTTCAGTGCCCGTGGATGATTTGAAACATCTCCGGTTGGTTTTCCAAATGGTCCTCAATCCAGGAGAATAAACTATGGGAAGTCAAACTGTTTCTCTCTTATTGGAAAACATCTTGCCGCCCATTCCGTCGAGAGAAGCTTGCTTTATTTCGCATTCGTATCAGGCATTGTTTTTAGCCGCAGTCATTTGCTGCGCGGAGATCTCGGACCACTTTGCCGTTGCGGTTTGAATGTGACGGTGCGACATGTTTTGGTAGAGTGTTCGCTTTTAGCCAATCACCATTCGCTTCTGGGTTTGGGCACTGCATTATCTGCCATTTTAGCAGATGGCTCGGTGGCAGTTGAACGTCCTTAGGTCCACTATGCCTACACGTCTTAAATTACGCTTATATCGTGCGATCATCCCTCCCCTGATCCTGTATGGATGCGAGCCGTGGGGATTCGTGGCTCAAACCACCATCCGCAGACTGCAAGTCGTGCAGAACAGGGCCCTTAGGATGATCTACGATACTGACCGTAGATTTTCTTCCCATATCCTCCACACTCATTCTGGCATCCCATACAGGCATACACTGTGGATGTTGTGCGTGAAAGAGCCCGCTCAATGTATGCTAAACCAAGGCCATCCTTAGAGATGGCCTTGGCTAAACTTACGCCACACCCTAACCAGCTGGTAAATACCCTGGGTCAGTATAATCACCATCTTCCCAGGAGGCGCAAAAGCTATCGCTTACCCAAGGATGTCTTGGGTTAATTAGCTTCGCTGCTTCCTCATTACACCAAACATTCCACTGCATTCGGTTTCTCGCTATTTGACACTGCTTGACTTGCTGGTTACACAACTTGCTAAGTGTGCAGAGACGGGCACTGGGTGCACCAGGATGGGTAGACATTCTAACTTGCACTCATATCCCAAGTCTATAGCAAAAGAGTTACCAATCATCACCATTGGCTGACACTGACAAATAGCTTGTGTAAAATGACTACATCTCTTATACCTCACGGGTAAATCCATACTAAATGGATAGGTACCGTGGGCATACATCCCGCCCGGGTAAACCCGAGCGACCTGATTTGGCTCTTGGCAGTTGAACGTATTTTAATCTTTCTTCGATACAGCAATATGATCGTCAGTGTTTGTGTATGTTTTGGGCTCTTAGAGTGCTTTTCGTTGTTTCTGTCCACTGCCTCGTTTGAATGTCGCGTTCTCCAGCTACTGGCCATTTTTTTTGGCAGGGGGTATGTTTTAATATTTGACTTCTTTTCTTTTAAAACTTTAAGACTTTTAAGGTTGTTTCAGCTCGACAGTTTCGGTATCCCGGTTATCTCTGTTGGTTTCCCTTTCTTTTCATCTGTAAAGTGCGCTAATGACCTTACTGGTTTTGCGCCCTAAAGCCTTACTTGACATTCCGCACGTTCTATCTAGTTCTTGCACTAACGATAGGACTAGTTGAACTCGGATGGTTCGAAAGGTAGGCTGTAATAAGTGTGTTTAGTCTTTCAGGCTGATAAAAATGTCGTTTAGAACACTCTTGATTGCGTGGGAAAAGAAAACGAATAAACTAAGAAAGACGTGTTGCCTATACCTACGTATCTGAAAGCAAAGAAGACCGCCTATCGCCAAAGAAGATGCGACACTGTCATTCTTTTGTGTGTGTTAATACAGTTCTTAAAAAAGTCATTACATCTGAGAATTGTTTTATTTTTCCGCTACCTAATAAACAATCCTAAAGAGAACAAGGATTCCCATAACACTGGCCATAGGTCTGTTGCCTTAGTACATAAACCTTTATACTGCGAGGGTTGTGCTGTGATACAGTATTGCTAAAAAGCTATGACGACATACAGTGCACAGTATCGAGTGCCTCGGGGGATTGCATAGAACGCGGTTCCTTCAATGTAAATACAAACAAACCATTGGATTGCAGCGTTCTGCCATAGCACGTTAAGATGAATTGTTGGCTTTGTCTGTAGTACACAGATACTGTAAACAAAACGGTGGCATATGTCCCGCCTAGAGGTACTCTAGCTCTCGAAGTGATGACGTAACCTTCCCACACCTTGTTTCAAAATCACTTCAAGGCATGTCAAGTACATCATAATCCTTATGCCATAATGGATTCCGTCCCTCTGCATCGGTTCTGCAACAAATGTTAAATGATTAATATGCAGTGGCGTGAATAATTGATCAATTAAATTTATTGCTATATAACTACTGGAAAAATCTGGAGTGCTGCAGTCGTATGACTTCCCTTTCTCCAACAAATACTCTTGCAAAAGCTGGTTCTTCCATCTACTTCATATTAAAGGAGATAATTAGGGTGGGAACCTTTATACAGCAATCGCGAAATGAGGCACTCTCAAGTTGCCAATGTCACATTGGTAAAACGTGACGTCATTGACAGCACAAACAACTGGGCTCACTGCCTACTGTGCATAGTGTTTCTCGAGTGTGTCCACTAGTTCCACATAGTAAAATGCCTCCAGCACGAAAATTGAAATATTGACGTATTGCTGAACTTGTACAGTGATTTAGGAGTGAATATTCTACTGCAAATGATGTCAGCATTGGATGTAAGTTACGCAGCAACGTTGTGTCGACTGTACCGGATCTCCTCTGTGTTGTGATAATGTGATACTGACTACTCCCACTTCCTACAGTCCTAACTTCGGAAAATGTTTCATGTATGAAAATTCACTCCCTAGAAATAAACAATTGTAGAAATGGTATAGTCCATTTTAAAATTAGACTGAGACTAAAAACAGCGCAATATTCATCGTGTGTCGTCATTCCTCTTACAATCACATACATCATTGTCTGGAGTAGAGTTCAGTACTACCCTATCCCATCTAGTAGGAATCGGCTTATCCGGTCATAGACATCAGAATATGTACCCCTTATTTAAGAAATCTCTAAATACATAAAATAACACGGAATATCTCTGAAATAGTTAACTCTACAAAATAAATCTGATACATTCCCATAACTTTGTCCATTCTTCAACAAATTTCTTAAAAGACGCATTCTTCTATTTCACGCTAAACGAATCACATTTATAGAAATACTTTCATTACACATTTCCTTGTAGCTACAATGGGAATGGGTGAATACAAAAGGATTACTAAGCGTAGTCAAATCTTTTAAAAGCAGATCACTATTTGATAGTTTTGAAATTTCCTTCTCTTTGCATGGCCAGGAGGGTGGGGCGGAAATTACAGATGACTTCCCATTTGAGTTTAAGTATTGGAAAATTCAAACCAATAGCAAGGAATATCTCGCAAACAGTTAACTCAGCAAGAAACTGTATTCGACCTAAATTGTGTTTTTAACGATATCTACGTTTTTCTGTAGTAAACTATTGCCTAAATATTAAATTTTCAGCTTTTGTTTAATCTTGTAATTTTTTTCATATATTATCATTCAATTACAATAGTTTTGCTAATTAATATCTACACTATTATCAAAGCTCGAACGTTTTGAAATGTAGCACTTTCCGAATATCTCTCTCCCACTGTTTTTATACATTTTGGAGTCAGTACACTACAGGTTATATTTATTTATGGTGAAGTCTGGACTTCAAATATGCCGGTCAAATACAGTACAAGCTGTTTTAATATCTAAGCAGAGCAAGCTAAGCTGTTTAATGCCTACATATAAGAAAACCGAATCGAAAAACCCTAGTGCTGTTAATGATATAGGTTCACTTAACTTACACTTGAAATCCTCAGAATGGTTCTTGGGAAGGATGACATTAGAATATTTTCCCAAGGTAATGTCAGGACAGTACCTGCATCCCCTGAAGAATGAATATTACCATAATCCGGGACCGTATGCTTAAGGTCCATAGTATGGTAGTGTTTCAACAGCCAATGAAACGTTTTCAACCACTGTTCTTTCAGTTAGTAAAGTCTGTCATGTTGATCTGAAAACCCCTGTTACAGTTCGGCCTCTGCAGACCTTTCGCAACCGCGTTCTGTACCAGACTACCTTGACTAGTTCACGACTTGCATTGACATTAATTATTTGTCATCAATATCAAATGAATAGAGCCACCATGTGATTGCAATATCAGAGTGAGTTGTAATGGCGTTTGCCTACTAGATCTCAGGATCTGAAAACATTTTCCAATCGTGATCTCGGCCCCCACCCCTCCCGCCCGTCCGCTGGCACCTTTAACATAACCAATGCCTCATCGGCAATAATATTCACTCCTTTATAATTCTCTTAACCTTTGGATTTGTTTCTGTTGGATTTTCTTCATAAACATTAATTTTTTACACGCGCACACACATTTACATTTCTCGACCCAGACCATAGACGCAGTCCAATCGGAATTAACTAAGTCTAACTTAGTGCCTTTGGTAAGAATAGGAGAAAGTAAAATATGCAAACATTGTATATGCAAGCTCCTGATATAAACTTCATTTAGAATAGAATTAACGGCTTTAAAAAATCACACTTTACTTGAGGGAGAAGAGATGAACGCTGCTACAAGTCAAAACAGGTGGAGTTGCTCTTATGTTTCCTGGAGAAATATTATTGTAGTGGGTTACGAGTGTTCATTATTGTAAGTGTTTCCATTTATGCCCTAGAGCTTTCCTTCTGCTTAACAAAACACGTTTCATCTTGTGAATGTGTAATAACAGTTTAAAATGAGTTCTGCGTTTCTTTTAGTACGTAGTACAGCGTTTTGATATGCAATAACTCGATAGACTATCGTACCACTTTTAAAGATAGAAATATGAACTAGGGACAGTATCTGATAACTCGCTTTTCTAATTCACCAGCTTTATATATTTCACGAAGATTTAAGCAGAAATGTCTTACTTCCAGAATCTACCCATTGATTTTTCTGCTCTTAAGCCTATACCTTCAGAACGAACTTGCAGCTCAGAAAGTGCCAGATCCTACTGGCTGAAAATACAGTAAGTTATACATTAAGCCATTTTTGCATTAAAATGTTTTACATCTCTTAAGTTTTTAGAGATTTATTTTAAAAAAGTATCTTAATGTCCTAATGTATTCGATTTAGTGCATCTGTGAATAAAATTATTTGTGCGCAGCGTTTTGGACATTCTTAAAAATCGTATGTACCTACGCTCACAAGACATTCTTTACTAGTATAGAAATACAGATAATGATGTTCCTGTATGTGATTCTTCTATTCATACATTTTAATAAAGACTTCGTGACATGCATGAGAGGGAAAATAAAAGAAAGCTTAGCATATTGCAAGCCAGTTTTAACGAACCCATGAGGGGAAACTTTGGCCAAGATGCTTCATAACACTTCAACCAGAAAAAAGAACCTTAGAGTAAAATGAATATTTTGAAAGCGTTAATGCTACAAAAAGGTATTTCGGGTAGGTTACGTGTTTTTTGCAGCAATTCCCCCCCCCCCCCCCCCCCCCCCGCTCCCTCATACACACATTCTCTTTCACATACACGCGCGTACACATTCTGTCTCATACATAGTTTATAGTATAATAAGGTTATACAAAATGCATTCATTAAGAAGACGACATCACATGCTATTTACAGAAAATTGGAGATATACGTTTTATTAGTCATGCAAGTTTCTCTAACCTTTGAAATTGTGATAAAGATCAAAAGCGTTCCATATAATGTTTAGTGTGGAATTGGGGAATTTTCTTGAAAAACTTCGCTTAAACAGTGCCTCACTCATGAAACTTGGTATTATCAGGCTTTTGAACTATGTCTCTCTCTCTCTCTGTCTCTCTCTCTCTCCAAAAATCATCTTTTAGGGTTCATTGGACCTCTTTTTTTTTTGCATTCCGTTGTTGTGCTTCTGGCGAATAATTGGGTGGAATACGGTACTTCCCTTCTCTGTCGTCCCCCGTGATGTAGAGGTAACATGCTAGTTCCCTAGTTCGCGGGTTCAAACTCGGCGGAGGGCGATGGCCTTTTAGAGGCTTACTTGAAAGAAGCCGGTATGTTGTAGGTTTATGGCACATAAAAGAACCTCAAGCCTAATAAAGGGGCACCGGAGCAAAATTAAGCGGTCTTTAACGCCAGTATAGAATGGGAGAACCTTATAAAAACTCAATATCAATATCCCACTATCTACTAAGTAATATTGAGATTCTGAAACATTAGTGTATTCTGCCACCTATAGTCTATTGATGCATTTTCCTGTTCTGTACAACTCAGATAAATGAAACCTGTTGTGTCCCTTTAAGGACAAAGGCCTCCCTACAGAGGGGTAGAGCTCTCCTCATATCTCTCATGGTGAGCTACTCCGTGAGAAGTCATTCTTGGAACACAACACTTGATTTTGTCTATTACACTGTTTATTGTTTGTCTCATTGTCTATTCTGCACTTCACAGTTGACTCTCCAATGCTCTGCTCTTCTTACATCTGGCCAGTCTTGACCACAGTGCATCTTTGAAGAGGTCTACCCATCTGCGTCTCGATCTTCCCGATGTCTTTTGTGTGTGTATGGGTCCCACACGGTTCCTCTTATCGTCCATCTGTTATACGGGAGTCTTGCGACATTTCCTCCCCTCTTCAATTTTTTTTTTTTTTTTTTCCTTATTGCTAGGTGTGCGGAGTCTGTTGTTATCTTTTGCAGATCTATATTTGAAATGTCTCTCAGAGTCACGCCCAGGATTTTCCTAGCCATTTTCCTTTGTTATATTCGGAGGGTATTCGTTAGCTTGGCGGTGATATAAGTGGAGAATGGCTATTATTCCGGGGAAAAGCTCTGCACTCCTCCTTGGCAAAGTTCGCCACTGGCGGCCGGAACGGTCACTTCGGCTCAGGCGGAGAAATATCCCATGGTTAACCTCCGCCAAATACTTAGGCGTTCTCCTCGACCGCGGGCTAACATACGCTCCACACGTCCGCGCAAAGGCCGGACTCGGTCACGCTGCACTCAGACAGCTCTACCCTATCCTCCGATCCACCATGCCCACGTACCTAAAACTACGCATTTACCGGGCAATAATCCGCCATTGATCTTATACGGCAGCTAAGCCTGGGGATCATCGGCACCCTCCACCATACGCAAACTGCAGACAGTGCAGAATAGGGCGTTAAGAACAATATATGATACCGGGTGTAGATTCCCGTCTTCCATCCTTCACAACCACTCCGGACTACCCTACATCATGGACTTGGTAAGGGAGCGATCCCGAACCGTGCACACCAAACTGAATTCCCACACCAATCGGCTGGTACGGGCATTAGGTCAATACGACCACAGAGCACCTCGAAGAAGGAAAAGTTACCGCCTTCCTAAGGACGCCCTTGCATAATGGGCGTCCTTAGATACATTATCTAACACATAATCACCCCAACACCTATTCCTGCCCCCTTCCTGCATCCATAGGTATGCAGGAAGAAACCATTGCCCACAGACACAAAAGCTTGAAAACATTTGGAACACCTTCTATACTGCACAGATAAAGTCGCATTAAGCGGCTAGGTGCTGTGCAGATAAACATACCGTACAGGAGAACCTGTACAATGCTGGAACGCTCTGTTTCCAGTGCTTCGAATTTAAGTCTCCGGTTGAGTGATCTGTCTAGCAATATGAATTTCAGATACCAGAACGTCTTCCAAGCAATAACTACTTTTCGGTTTATTTCCTTCTCTATTTTCTGATGGAAGGAGAGTAGTTGACCTAAGTTATCTATATAATATTTTACACTTTTGAAAGTTCTACCACACTACTCTATCTCTGTCCCTTCTTCATCGCGCATATAGTAAAATTAGTGTTAATATGAATGTAAAATTCTGTTTGTGTAGGACAGGGATTAGCTCCCCTAATGAGTTGTTATTGAGCTACCCTACCAACAGTAGTAGGCGTTAGCCCTTGGGGGATAATATAGGCTAAAATAAATATATAATACTATTTTTTGGGCCTGTTCCACATAGCATTATATTCCAACAGACACGCAGTTGAAATTAACGTCTAATAGAAATGTTACCATTCCTAGAGACTAAATGTGAAGATTGCTTATCGAGAAATGTACGAGTAAATGTTGATTCTGTTAATAGCTCCCTTTTTTGAGTTTATTATCTTGAAGGTAAGGTGATGTAGTCATGTATCAATCAGTAGAACTTTTAAATGCTGGAGTTCCGATACGAGAAATTAACTGTTGGGCGTGATGCTACCTCCTGGTCGATAGCAATTACTCTAAGTGCAAAGCGTGGAATAATATTACTCAACTACCAAAATGCGCGTTAGTCTTTTTAAGAGTCAGTAACACTTTAAAGCCAGCATCACTTATCACAGGGGTATTTTGTGAAAATCAGCACTAATCCCACACACCATGTTGAGCAGAAGTGCCCAATCAGTAAATATTTTATTCTTTGTTTAGAAATGAAAGGAAACCCAATGCAGTAAACACCTCATCAGTGAAATATGTAAGGAAGAAATTAGTGTTCCCTTTTTTATCCCGTTTTCTCTTTCTTTCCTCTAGCTATTTCGCTTCTTAAAGGTGGAAAAATTAGCGTATTTTCCTGAGCAGCTCTATCCTTTTGCTGTTTAGAACGAATCTCAAAACAGTCTTCTATTTGCCTTTGTAGTTTGGGGGATAGAAAAAAATAACGCAACGTACCGAAGGGGAAAAAACAAAAAAGCAAATAAAAAGGAACGTATAAAATACAATCTGGCATAGTGCAACAGTTACAAATTTATGTAGGGTGTGAGACATGAAACCGTTCCTCCTTTAGTGTTCCCAGGTTCATATAGAGGGCAACACCCAATGAAGTTTCATAATATTGAGCTTTTGGAATACACATGCGGAAGGCAATTGTCAGAGATGCCGTTTTGGAACATTAATCATTAGCATCATTCAATGTTGGACAGCATTCCTTCAATATGAGTTAAGTGTTCAGTACTTGCTTACGTAGATGTATGTAATGAACACCGAATTACGAATCCGAGCAAAAATGAATGTCGGGAAGGGAGGGGAGCGTCGAAGAATAATGTGTGCAAATTTTAGAATGTTTTATGGAACTGCAATGACCGGATCTGTTCCTACAGAATCATTTCCCCATCACTATTCTCGTTCTTGCGCTGTTGCCACAAATTAAAATATCTGATAGTTCCTTTGCCTATTCAACGAACTATCCTTACAAAACCGTGTTCTTCTATCTACATGCTAATCGAGATTTATAGAAATGGTTTTGTTACATATTTCTTTGTGATAGGTGCAAGGGAATAGAATAAAGAAGGTTCAAATGATAGTCAACTCTTTTAATAGCTAGTCGCTATGTGATGGAAATTCCATTCTCTTTGCATTACCAGGAATAAAAATACGAATAGCAACTTTACATTGGAGAAAAGTATAAATGTCCGAAAATGCAAATCAATAGTGAGGAGTACCTCGGAAATGGTTAACTACATAAGCAAATTTATTGGGTGTAAATGTTGCGCTTTAACGAGATAAACTTTTTGTGTGTGTATGGTACGATTTTGTCTCTCTTACAGTTATACATAACTCATCGAGAATGAAGAGAACTTGAGAGGCTATTCCCAGAAAAGTCAAGATTTACATTTCATGTGATGAAAATATCTTAAACACATTAAAATAGTTATATGCGGTTTTGAGAGAATCTAAATTTTCAAAAACTTTTCCATGCAAAGGGTGGGACATTTTCTTGAAAAGTTCGTGTCGCATCTTTGGAAGATGTTGAACTTACTTACCAAGTTTGATATTTAACCGACTATACGTTATGGTATGCTTTTCACACACAGACCTTTAACAAAAGCATGGGACGTAAACCCGTGTACATTTGCTGTGAAATCTCGGTATATAATTTTGGGATGAAAAGCAATATTTTCGCTACCTACTATGGACCTGTAGATAAAGTAAAAAGCACTGGAGGATACTGTTCTTGTGTGTCCTATTTTCAATGCTAAATAAAACAGCGCAAATATATACGAAAGCATTTTTCTGGAATTCCACAAATTTTCGACAGATCGGAAAGTTTCGTGGTCTTCAGTTATACACATTTTATTTTCTAATTTTATTTTTTTATTTTTTTTAGATTTAAAAGTACTTCAAAGCTCGCATTTCCTGTGAACTCTCCGTATTTTTTTCCCCCCTTCTGTGGTGTATATTATTTCAGGTAGATGATAAAACAAATAAAAGAACTGAGAAAGAGATTAGTGAACTTATTAGGTGGCGTCTAACGTACAGTAGCGAAAACTTAAATGTTGCGACGAGGTAAGGAAAAAGAAGACAAGTTAAGAACTTGATACGTGTCTTTGGGGTAAAATGTGCGGAAATTGTGGCTGAGAAATGAGCGAAGAAAGAACATTGCTGAAAATGATCAGGAAAAGGGACTGTCAAGTGATACTGAAAAGTTGCACTAGAGAAATTTGAATTGAAGAGTAGGTAAGGTTCGGAGCAGAAGGTGGAAGATAGCCGTCAACGGGCAATGTGCAGAAAATGTTCATTTTCAGAATTATAGTTGTTTTTTCTAGGAATGCGTGGCACTGCGGTCCATATCGGACCAGGGCCTGCTAACCCGACTGCCGACCTCACACCCATATACGCAAGGTAGAGTTGGGCCATCATCCAACCAATACGGGTAGGAGATGTGGTCAGCATCTCGACACCCCCAGCCTTTCATGACCAGGGCCGCTTACCTATCGCAAGCTCCTCAATTTCCTCACGACGCTGAGTGGGCACCGGTCCTATACCCGGGACTTAAAATCCGCACCCCTAGAGGTGGGATCGAACCCGAGTCACATTCCGTGGCCGGGAACCAAGGCGCAGGACATTTCAGTGGGTAACGACTACATTTGTTACTATACAGATAGCATACAATATTTTTGACTGCATGTTAATAGCTTAGGAAACCTTTATTTGCAATGTACATGTTATGTCTCTAAAGTGTGCTCCAGTACAAAAAGAGTGCTGGTGAACAGTGTGGGCACGTTCGTTAAATTGGCAATCTGTCCAACGTCGAGCATCTGTGTTCTCATATCAAGCCTAGGCTGACGCCTGCTGTTATGGATGTCTGTCACACCCTGATTGTCGGACAGCGGGAGGTGCTCCACTGTGATATTCTGAGATATTACGTAACACCCATGCTGTAAACTTCCACATCATCTAGCGAGCAAGCTTGTACAAGTACCTCGGTGCTTGCGTTTCTGTTAACAATCTAGAAGAAAAATGAAAAATCACTTCTTTATTCGTTTCTGTAACAATACCAGGTGTTTCGTTAACGATGATCAGAACTGCAAAGGTCAATGTAATACGAGTAAGCGCAATTATGCATAAAACACGTTGGGAGTAAACAATGATACTTCAAGAAATGGTCTTCAAATATGGAGAGGAGAGGGAACGTTTGATGTGTAATAATCGCACTTCCTCGAAAAATAGGCTTCGAAAATGGCGGGAGTGGATTTCTGATGCTTAATCAAGGTCGCAAATATCCATTAATAAACCAGCGCTGTCAGAACAAGTATGTTTGCAACTTAATTTATATACTACTTTTTTGTGGGGAGGGGAGGGGTTATGCATTAATGGCCCAAACCTACTAGTATATTACATGTGGTGCCATTTAGAAGGATCTAATGACTTGTACAAAATGTTCTTAAAAGCGCTTATTCTTCTATTTACTTTGTTAGTCGAGATAAACGTTGGTAGAAATTGTTTTTATTATGTATTTCCGTACAGGCGCAATGGGACTAAGAGAATACAGTAAGCAAGCTTAAGCGATATCAAATCTTTAAGAGCTGGGACATTCCATTCGTTCTCTTTACATAAAAGCTTAATAGCGACTTCACAATCGAGAAGGGTATAAGTATCTGAAAATAAAACCAATAACCAGGAATATTCCTAAGATCTTCAAAAAAAAATCTTGTAAATGTGTGCTTTAACGAGATGTACAATTTTTGTGTAGAAAGGCTTTATCTATGTCGTACAACCTACTAGTATATCTAACTAGGGTAATTTCGCAGTATTACGGTTTTAATGCCCTAAAAAATAAAATTTACATGCATTTATATGCATTTTAAACTAATGTTTCCATACAACACACAGCTTTACCTCCTTCTTCGAAAGAAAATTGTTTCACTAAAGCTTCAGTTTTTGACAAAGGAATGAAGAGTGTAATTTTAAAGCACAGCTGGACCCAGCTAGCATAGCTGACGCGGCAATTCGCAGGCTGTCTGCAGTCACCTGGCTTGTTACTCATCCGTGTGCGCTTGCACGCCTCCAGAAAAAAAAAATTGTAGCAAATGCACTAATGCAAGCTCCATAGTTTTCAACATCTTATTTTATAGATAAAATGTCAGGGAATACGTGTGTATTTTTTTTTAGATTTTTAACACATCGATTTAAATTTTATTTTTGGTTTTACAAAATATACCATCAAAAAAAAGTCCAAAATTTATGTGTAATAATGATTGATCAAAAGTTGCTAAAAGTGTTATATTTAACCTTTCCAGTGTGCCAAACCCCAACTCTCTACTCTATATGAACTTAGAGTAACAAGTGATTTTATATTACGGTGCGCGCAGAAATTGCTTAGTTTCTAATAGCCATAACTAAGCAAGTAATTTAAAAATACGGAAATAAAAAAATAAAGGTCCCCTTATTTTATGCCTATTATTCATTAAAAAATTTTGAACCTCCTACGAAAAAGTCGTGTTTTACGGGTGTTCGATTTGACGTGGATTGACCCATGTCCAGAGCACAACCAGCATCCTGCTGACGCTTTCAACCTGGAAACACTGGATAGAGAGAATGAAATGAAATGTAAGTGTAAATATCCTTCCCAGCATTCGGCTGTGGGAGAGGAAAAAAAAAAGCCAAGGTCAGGAAGGTCGGCCATGGGAATCGAACTCGCGACCTCCCGACTGCGGGTCTTGGACTTTACCGCCTGAGCTATCCTGCTCGGTTTATTTAACTGTACTGCAAGGGCAGTTTATCAAACTGATAATCCTCAAGATCGCAGAACTCTGGGACTGTTCCATAACTCGACGTGGTCTGTTTTGAGGATAGCGCATACTTTGTAAGACTGTTGTGTTAAGTGCAGCCATTACGTTATGCTCTCGACTTTTAATAATTTTTCTGTTTGAAATGCACTCAATTGCATATCGGTGACATTAAACAGTACTTTTAATTTCATTGAATTTAGTGACTTCTTTGTACTTCATTTATAGTAATACTTGCTGGAGTGCATTTCCATAAAGAAAAGTTGTATGCTTTACATCGAAACTAAACGATAATTTACATTGGGCTGGAAAGAGATCGTCTTGCATTGAGAGATAATTGCTAAGTTGGGTCTTTTAATACTCTTTTTAGCGTTTAATTTTCCATAATATTCTAAAATTTGCCAAAAACGAAGATTCAAGGTACCACTTACGCTTTATAGCCTGTATCCCGTACATGATAAATGACTACTACGCCGAATTGCAATAGCTGTAATGGCAATTACTTTGCCGTGTGGCAAACAGTGATTGCTATTTGCTTGTACCTACTGCTCCTTTTCCCTGTGCTCTCTCTTCTACCATTCCCTATAACAACCAACCGAAGGCAGAATATTGTGTTAAATGCAGCTCGATATTTCCTACTTAATTTCTGGTATGCGTCTTCCGTACAACTATCTATATCATGAATGTGTATTCTAACTAGCACACGATACTGCATTAGTACTGATAAAACGCAACTCTATGCCATTTGAAGATGTATGTATATGCACTACTGGGTATATAGTTCCACATCTGGAAAAAGAAATTTCCAACTGTAGAAAAAAGACGAAGATCATTTAATCGATCTCAGGCCAAGGGTTAATTCGAAATGCCATTACTTATTCTTTGAAAAGAATGTATTGTATCGCTTATTGCCTCATGCAAGTAGAAGGGAGAAAATGCGATGCTCATTTGTTATCCAGCAGAATATGTAAACAAGTTCGTCTGTTCTCAAAAGCATGAAAGAATATGCAGATAGCAAGATCAAACAGATGTAAATTTCTTGATGTGGTGCATTTTCCGCGCCTGTATATTTGTGTGCGCGTTTTCTGGAGTGTTGTTTACATTTTGCTTTCTCTTCTCTATTCGTTTGTTGTTTTTGTAATCAACATGAAAATAGAAGTGCGGTCTTCGATTTTCCTCTCAGATTGTTTTTACCACTTTTATTTGAAAGCAACGAGAAAAACAATGAACTCTTTAATGGAGTTTCGCTTGCAAACAGCTATTGATGAGTGCTGTCCATTATGTGTTTTTTGCTAGTTTGATCATCTTGTTCAAGTTGAGCCGTTTAGAATAGTTCTATGTTGAGTTTATTAATCAATTGCAGGTAAAATACATGAGCATGAGATCTCTTGAATTGTTTATCGTTATGCATGTGGTTTTCCGTGAAGGAATATCAGCTTTTAAGCCTAACTACACGTGTGAGGATTTTGCCGTTACTTTATCTAGTAGGTGTTTTAATGTGAGAAATTCTACAAGGTTTTAACTACTTTTAGTGGTAGATTTTGTATTGTTCAAATGCATGAATTGAAGCTGGCATTTCCGGTCGCATGTCCATGGATATGAGATGTTTTAAGAAATCTCAACTCTCTGCGGGAATTTTAAAATAAAAGATGTACTTTGCATTTCATTTTGCCTTTAACTTAAAAAAAAAAACGCGTAATTCATTCAAGACGTAATCAATAAAACTAACTGTCGCATGACAAATGCGAGCGTAAACCATTACACCATGTAACGACTGAAATGAGTATTCATAAACACGCAATATTAGTTTAGCCATTGATTAGGTTTTATGGTTGTACTCCACTTTTTATGGCTGTGAAAATGAAAAGTAAAAAATTGGCTGAAATACTTCCTACCGCTCGTTTGCGCGTCTATCTCTCGTCCCCAAAAGGCGAGGGGGATCCGACGCCTTCAGTTACCGTGGTGTGAGCTCTGTGGACACCTAACATTCGTACTCTTGACGTTACGAGAAATTCGCCGGGTCGAACATCTGAGCCCCTTGCCAAAGAGAGCTGGTCCGATTGGGTTGAACTTGACGGGGCTGTGGTTGCCGACAATCATGGTCGAAGCCCAGCCAGCGCTGTGATACTTGATGTTCTCCGACACCAATCCGGGAAGTTATTAGACGTTGTGCTGGTCATGCTAGTCACTAACCTCCCCACCGAGATTGTTCAGTTTTCCCCCGTTGTTGTTGTTGTAGTGTTTAACGCCCGCTTTAACTACTACGGCACCGCAGGCGGTGACACTGATGATACATGGAATGAAGATGGAGCACCGGTGGAATGAGATGGCGGGGGAAACCGGAGCACCCGGAGAAAACCCGCCCTGACGCCGCTTCGTCCACCACGAATACCACATGCGGGTCCCTGGGATCGAACCCGGGCCGCCTAGGTGGTAGGCGAGCGCACTAACCGCTCGGCCACGGCGCCGCCCAGTTTCCCCCCCCCCCCTTAGATTTATGCGCGTAAGTGACATACCCAGTTCCATTCATTCGCTAACGAGGGCGAGGGGGGGGGGGGAGATGCACAGTGCCCTTAAACCCACAAACCATGAGGGATTTTTTTGTGAAATGCTATGGCGGATGCTTGTGTATATAGGTATAATTTTTTACCGATTCCGAATTTGAATTTTGTCTACCAATTTTGTTCAAACTCTTGTGTATAAATTTTTATGTTCAGTGGTTCGTCTAAAATGGAAAATTTACTGGTTCCCTCATCCAAGCTACGCTAATTTTTTTTTACAGATTTCTACCAAATATGAACTGTGGTGACAAATTTTCTTCCATTTTCTATGGAGGAGTACACCACTCCATATAGTAGCGACTGGCGAGATTATAATCATAATCATAAATAATTATTTAAGTGAATGGACGTATGCATGGGCAGCTAGAAGAACAGAGGACTCTTAATGCTTAAATAGGAATCTTAAGGGTGCCTTTGGCCTTATTCATAATTGTTACACCAAATGACTTGATTATACAAGGGTTAATTAGCTAACTGTGGCAACAATTTCTTTTGTGGGAGAGGAATTAATTCAGAATTCTTTAAATACAATATCGAGGGACGAATTGCCGATTTATAACTAACATTTATTTTGGTGAGACTTCAGAACCGACAGGCAAGTAAAATTACAGAATTCCAATTTTCATTGTAGGTGTACGTCTTTATTCCTCAGCCTCAAGAACAGTGATACTCATGGGGCACAACCATCAATAGGTTAATAACCTCTGAGGCCAGTTGTTCGCTGAATAAGCTGAAGATAAGGTACAATGGCAGGTGTGTTAATTCCTTCCGTTTTGAACTGAAGAGTGAATTGGCTGTGACCACTGTTGCAGATTCAATAACTGTATGTATAACGAAAGTTCTTAAATTCCTCCCATGTGCTTGGGTTTCACAAAAGACAATCATTGCCATGGCTTAAATCAGTAATATACGATAAATGTAATACTTAACATTGTTTAGCGATCCCTTTTTACATGAATCACATTATAACGACGGGACATTACTTTATGACCACCTTGACATTTCATTGTTTCTCAGCAAGACCAACAACGAAAAATTTGAAAAAAAGTACACAATTCACTAGTAGTAATAGTGATTGCCAATAAATATTAAGTGCATGCCTTTAATAAAAAAAATTAAGAGAAAATTTGAAAAAAATACAGAAGGTGGGCATAAAGTACCCCACCCTCCTTGGTAATGCGAGGGTTAATTAGCGCAAAAGTACGCTCGCAGCAGCTACATTCCAAAGAAAACAAACGCTTAACGCAAAGGTACTGAATATTATGCGTAATTATCTAATTTTCACGTTGGAAGAAATAGAGGTTCTAATTTTATTTATTTATTTATTTATTTATTTATTTATTTATTTATTTATTTATTTTTTTTTTTTCTTTCTGGTTGTTTATATGGAGATCGTACCATAATTGATGAATCTACATCAGGAAAATGTGATTTAACTAAGCACTGTCTTACTAGTTAACTATATTATCATTCCAAGATAATTTCAGTATTTTTATGAGCGGTTAACGGACTGCTTTACTGCTTGCAGTTAAAATTAAGTCACTTTATCTATAAGTGTACATTAGATTTCGTTTAATCATCGGAAGCTGAGGGTACGACAATAATCTCTGTTGGAAGCTATGTTTATTAAATTGCCTATCAATAGTGATAACTACAACGAACTAAGGTATTAAATAAATCTATTTAGAGACGAAAGTTGGAGCAGTAACTCCCACGCTATTAATCTGTGAACAAGTTATGGCTAGCAGTTGAGATGAAGATTTGAAACTTGATCCGCAGGAGAGAAATGCAATTGCTTGGCGCCGTTAGAGGAATAATTTGAGTGACGTCATTGAGACATGCATAATGCAACTCCCCTCCGGTTACAGTGATGAAGGCACCTTCCGTGGAAGCCGCCTCTTTAGGGATTCGTAGCATTTGAGCAGAAAGCACTTGTAACCTAATTTCATCTGGTTCATCAGCACAGCGGTTTCCAAATCTGTGAACGGTTCCACTGACCTTAATATGGCAATCTGCCACCAACTTCGTGACTTAGAAGAACCTACAGAAAGAAAAAGCGATTTATTGTTAATAAATTCTCTCTGAGAGCAAATCAATACTATTGTCACATTTCTTTATCCCATATACCTCCGTGACGTTAGCGTTTCTGAGGAGCTTATTTCCATAAGATATTAAATCCTAATGAATCTAAACCAGAACATTTAAAGAAGCTACAATAATGTTATTGTCGTTATTTGACAGGCTTCCCTTTCTTCCCGTCAAGAGCCTGCATTTTGTAGATTTTAATGCATTAAAGCAACATTTTTCCATATTTATAGATGTTCTGAGGTAGGAAATCTTTGCGTCACATCTTGGAAACGCTGCATTGAAATAGACGTTTTGATATTTCACCTACTTTTCGTTTTAGAATTATGTCTCTCTCTCTTTCACTCTCTCTCTCTCACTCGCACACACAAACACATGCACGAGAATTTTTCTATATGTACTTATGTATTCATTTATTCGGGGATTGAAAATATTTCCGGTCAAGTCTCCATATCAAAATTTTGGGTGGACTGCTCTACCTTCCCGCTTACAATAGGCAATAGAGGAGGTCGTAAAGGATCGCGACAAACGAATTGTAGCAGTATTTGTTACTGACGAAGACTTCATAATGGGGAGAAGCAATGAAACGTTGCAGGCCTAATAAGCTATTTATCACTTGTTACTGGTTTAATGACAGAAATAAGCAATTTGGTATTACGCATCATTGCATCATGCGTTTGGAGTTTGTACTAATATATCACCATATTCCTGATGATTAGACTTATTAGGAAGTTATGCTCATCCTGTCTGTAGAGCAAACCTGCAGAACAGATTTCCCACTTTGTGCGGTCACATGCACTGCGAACGCGCATAACTTGAATCCTCTTTAATGTAGCTGACCTACTAAGTCTGATGATATACCATGTAAACATGGCTCATTTTCATGTGTTCCATCTTACCGCAAGCCATGGCATCACCGTCGGAAGAAGTACTTTGAATAAACCAGACTTATGTTCTGAGCGTAGGCGCTGAGTTGCATGTAGTTGAATGAGTCTTTGTAGCCAAGGCCTGGACTGAAGCATTGCACTTGACAGCTGAGCCACCACTGGGTTATGAAACCCCAGATATTTTATCCATTTCAAATCGATTTCGAGGAATAACTAGAGCTTTTTAAATAGCTTTGGAACAGTGATGAGAAAGTTCAATGCCCGCAAGTGCTCGGTGCATCAGTATCAGCACAGAGGCCACGGTCGTTCGCGTTTTGAGCCCGGCCATGGCAGCAATTTTTTACTAAACCATTTTTTGCTCAAAGCAAGACTTAGTTTTCGCACAGTTTTGTCTGCGAATGAATATTGAAGATTAGTGACCTCGCTTTCCACCACACCTTTATTCGTACAATCGCCATAGTTCGGTTCGAGATTAGCCAGCCATTTCACGGAGGCGTAATTGGTCAACATAGATTGCGCTGCATAGTTGAAAGAGTGCACTTCGGTATTCACACTTAAAATAGTACAGGCCTTGGATAGGAGGTCGGTATCGCTCATCCCTAATCTTGCATTAGCTCGAATGATATTGAACTTAATGTGAAGCAGGAAACTACTATTATTTCCATCCATCCTTCTTTCTTTTTTTCTTTCTTTCCTTTCCTTTCTTTCCTTTCCTTTCTTTCCTTTCTTCCTCCCTCCCACTTCCCTTTCTTCCCTTTGCCTTGTTCGCCAGTCGCCTTCTCTCTGCCTCTCAGACTCCTACCCTTCAAAGAGATAACGTATTGGTTTAACAATCGTTACATTTCAAATCGCCCAGAACAGCAATGAGATGTTAAAACTAAAATTTAGCATGTACAAAATTACCGCAGATTAGTTCGCAATTGATATCATTATTTGGAATTTAAAATTGCAACTGTATGGCCCATATGCAATATTGGAATATCATTACATTTGCTTGTGATTAAATGTTGGGCTTAATTAGGAAGGTAATAAGTTTAGATATGTGTTGCACTAACAGACCTAGTTGTTAACGATCACCCTTTCTGTGTTGGAATAGTAGGTATCGTTAAAGGAATGCTCCATTGTAAATGCTGTATTTCACTATGGTCAATGAATTAAGTTGAAATGTGTCATGCTTTTTCTGAACATACATGTGGGTTGTTTAAATCTTTTTCAGAATATTTTCAAATAAAAATTTGGAATGTTTTGGAAAGAGACCTCTCCTCTTTCTTAATTTTTAAATATAAGCATCATTTTGCACGCGTTCCTTATGGCTCTCCAGGTAAAAAGATTGTTTCACTTTTAACAAAGCAAGCAAAAAGAAAAAAAAAAAATGCACTCGCATGACTATCCGTTCACGAAATACCATTACAAACGCATATTCTTCTACTTATTGTCGAGATAAAAATTTGCAAAATTGTCTTATGGCGTATTTCCTTTTAAGTACTATATATAGGGAATAAGAAAATGCAGTAGGCTTAAGCGATAGTCGAAACATTATTAGATTACTTTATCTTTTCGAGAAGTTAAGACTGAAAACTTCAAATAAACTGAATGCCATTTCCATCATGTGATTTAAGTTTTAAAAATTCGTCACAAAATAAATGCATCGTGGTCTCGCAGTTTGTTGTCGAATATGGAGGTGTACTTGTCCGTAATCATTCTGAAGAAATTAAATGTTTTTCATTGTTGTATAAAATTTCACAATATTGGCATTAACCAATATATTTGTTAATTTACTTAAAGAAATTCAGGCGCACTATAGAATTCAAAATTTGGTTTCATTAATCATCATACACAATTTGTACACTGGTATAGGTTCATTGGCTACTCTTCCGGTATAGTCTAACTGCGCTCTTTTGTAGTTCAAACTCAAACAATAGCAAGTGAAAACAGAGCTTGACTAAATCAGTGATTAAAAGCCTCCTAATAATAGCATAAAATTATTTCACAATTGAAACCATTAGCAAAAGTGGTTATTTGGAATGGAATCAAAGATTAGACGTCCTTTGGCATTTCTTGTTTCTTGAAGTTGTAATATCGTACAGGTTTCCCAGGAATTGGTCGCAGCTTCCCTTTAGCAACATTGGTTTTTGCATAATAGTAAGTACTGCGAGTAACATGAATTCCATGTAGGCGCTAAATTAAATTTATTCGTATATAAATGAGTACATTTTCTTGAGATATCCAGCGCCAGAGGCAGCGTTTGTAATCTACCGAGGAATTGCAAAGATTGCATTTTATTACTGTTGTGCCATTATTAGTAGCACCACACTCACTCACACACACACACACACACACACACACACACACACACACACACACACACACACACACACACACACACACAGAGAGAGAGAGAGAGAGAACAGTTGAAAGGAAAGGTTACCTTGACTTTTATAGAAGGTATTTCATTAAATTTTCTGTGAATCACGACTGGTTGGGTCCTAACACATTATTACACTCATATCTTTTTACTGGCATCAAGAGCATTTTTTACTATACTTGTCACTCAGTAGTAGAGGAAGCATTTCGCCCAAAAATTCGATATCGAAATTTCACCAGAAATAATAGTTTCAGGGATCCCTGAACCATATATTATATTTTTAGAGAAAGACGGAGGGAGAGAGAGAGAGAGCGGGTGAGTGAGTAGCGTAACTTAAAAATAACAATTTTCAACATATGAATTGTTATTGATTTATCGTGCATTTACTTCATTCTTTTGTTTCTCGATGCCGTGCAGAGTATTCAATTTCTAAGTCACATATTACGACCGTACGTTAAATATTTTACTATCTCTTCAACCACCTGTAGTTATTTCTCTTTTAACCTATAATTGTGTGCTTTGAAAGTATTTCTGCAAACGTTTGTCTTGATTAACATGAAAAGAAAATTAAACAGTTGGTAGAAGAGAGATTAAAATTAACTCTAGTGAGTTGAGAAAGTAATATGGGTGTCGCGCATCTATTTTTTGTAATTAAATCAGATGGCTGCATCCTCTAAACATTGATGTGAAATTGCATTTAAATAGGAAGAATAGAATTTATAGGAACTTGGATCACTATTACACGGCTGAAGCCTTTTCTTTTCTTGGAAAGAACAAAAAATTGCCTCCGGTAAAGATGGCGCGATCGATCTGCACCCATTGTGACGTCCGTAACGCATCACTTCCCTGTGATTGAGTGTCCGAGAGTGGACCACATCTCTCTCTGCTCTCGAAAATTATTTTTTCCCCTCCATCTCCTATGTCCAGCATCGATAATCTTTGGTGCTAGTGCCTGTCTTATACAATTATTTGCCATCCAGAGAGCTGCAGGCTCTTCTTCCTGGTGTCTGGGAAAGTTGGAGTGCTACCCTACGTGATGAACCACTTCCTAGCATCATCCATTACGATGAGTTGATTGATGTACCACATCTCGCCACCAGCTGTGATTCTACATCAAACTGTCGAGACGAGATTTTTCTAGGATTCTGCTCTAACTCCGCCGTATCAATTCACGATCCCAAACGTTTTCAGCAGTTGAGAGTTTAAGCAGCACTAGATTATCCTTGAATAAATCGTACTATGTTATAAGTGGGTAAACTGACCATTCATGGCCGTTCGTTTTATGTTTAAATACTGAACTCACGTGACAATGGCGGTGTGGAAAATACATTCCCAAAATTTTTTATCATTTTGATGATAATTGTTTTACTCCAGAGCTTGAAGCCGTACGCTATAAGAAATCAATTAGTTCTTGGTATTTCCGAGGTAGAAAGATGAAAAAGAGAAGTTAGTTGGCTCAAATCGCTAGATTCAATACATTTACAAGAATGCAAAATATACAGTAGGAAATTAAATTTCGATAGTTATATTTTTAACGATATCTCATATTCTGGACCTACTGCCACACACTCTTCCTTTACCTATGCATCGGACGAAATTCAAATTTTGATCATAATTAATTAGTAATACAAAATAATATTTTAGCATGCATGCATACAACCAGTACATAGTAACTGTGATGTGTAATATTTTATGGATTAATCTTGCGTTGTCAAGCTAAGCACGTACACCTTTAATTAAATCCAAATTGACACCGGGGACCGAACTGGTTAAAGCGGGAGATCCGTTGTTAAAACCCAACCAGACCGTCCTCCCTATGTCCATTTTCTTTCTTTCTTTCTTTTCTCCAGGCTTTCTTCAGTCTACTGGCAAATGCTGAGAAAGGCTCCTTAAACTTAGGCCTGAAACGTACCCTTTCTAAATTTCCCTTTCCAATAATAATTTCGTATCCGCCGCCTCTGATGCCCTGTGCAGCAGGAAAAAACGTTATTCACTATTACTAAAAAGAAAGAAACAAAACAAAAAGGAGAAAGGAAACTCAAAGCGCGAGTTCTTTTGCAAAGGCCACCTATGAGATGTCACATTTCATAGAGGTCGAGGATACAGGCCCAGAGCAGATGCGCAAAGCTTGCATGAAGTTCAAATAAAACGCGAACGCTCAAGGGCTCCCCATTTGAACGGTTTGACCGCGTCACACTTCAGACGGTGTTGTATACACAGTGAATCAGAACATTTTGTATTGGAGTGAATAATTATTGACTACCTTGTTTGCGATCTCTTTGTTTAAAGGGGAGCTACGGGATCAGATAGACTCACAGCTGAATTTTCATACAGGATATGTGCTGAAACGATGGGATTTTATTATAAAGGAAACGGGAAATTCGTCATAAGAGACCCTAGAAAACATTCGTCTAGACTTATAAAATTATAGCGGCAAATTAACGAAGAGAAAACTCTGCTTCAGAACACGTAAACTGTGTCATTTGTTCTTTCTGCATGTTAACAAATCAACCATAGTTGACCCAAATAGAACCTCATGTGGGTGAAGATGCTTGTTGAGACTTGGTATTTGAGGATTTTCTCCGATTCCCAGGATGATTATCACATCGCTGTCGCCTGATTGGACTATCTGGTCTAAAGGTATGATTCCCAAGTTCGAACGTCTGAACGCGGATCTGGTCACGAACGCCACGTTTTACGACTGCATGATTTCCTAGGAAGCGTGGTGATTAGGAGATGGGCGTGTCGGTGCATCCGTAGAAGGTGTAGAAAATGTGACATTTCTCGCAAAATATCAGCAATGGAGTTTCTTTTAGACGAGGGGGAGGGATTATGTACTACCACGAATTTTCCTGCGTCTTATTTGTTTTAATTTTGTAGGTTTAGACACGGTAGGCAATAGTGTGTGCTGGATATGTTTTGAACTATTCCTAGCCTGGCATGGAAATCTTCATTTAAACCTGTCCATGATAGGGGCGGCCGGACACCACTGCTCTGCGGCTTGCAGAGTCATCTGACCGGCCATCATGCTCTTCTGCTCATCATCTTCTTTACGTCGTTATGTCATTGCTTATCTCATTGTGAATGGCCCCGTAGATGCCATTTCTCTGTGAAACCTCTTATAAAGGCTGCATAAGACAGTGATGTTGTGGACACAAACTCAAATTTCATTTTGTACCTTTTCTGAAATGCTTTTGTAGTCCCCTATAATCGACAAGTATTTGTTGTTAGAATAAACTGAAGTATTCCTCCACGCTGCGCATTGAGCTCCACCTCTAGTTAACACATCTGCACGTGCGCATGTAAAACAACAATATTGATATTGTCACCGCGCAATTTCACCTAGAGATAATCTGAATGTAACTGCTCTCTTTGTTGTTACATAAACCATTGCATTATTGAACATCTGAAAGCCATTGTTTTTGCAGCACTCGCATTGTAAGGAATAACTCTTTGATCACAGCCAACATAACAAAAGATGTTTTCCGTGCATTGTTTGAAATACGCTCTGCTCTTGCTAAATGATAAGGGTCATTGTTCTGTATCATCACGCTTTACTACATCGTTTAAATGCTTTCCTCGCAGATGTTCAAGAAAATCACTTGTACCTGATCTTGTTTCCATTTTCCATGCCTAGATGGCGCCGAGGCAACAGACAAACGCTACGGGGTATTCAAAACAAAAGAACTCTATGTTTTGCGGTTGGAGTTAGGTTTATAGAGTTATTGCGGCACGTTACATTACAACGTTATAATATAATTAACAACTTGAGTAGTTTATTGAACGCAGGTAAAGTAAGAAGATTAACAGTGGCGGCTGAAGTATGAATGCACTGGCAGTGCCAGCATTATTTCGCCGACTTAATTTTAATGTTTAATTTACATCCCTTAACAACCAGGCAGGGAATATCCGGCGGTGGTGAATGAAAAAAATGGTTGAAATGATACTGAGTTATCGATGCAATATAGGTATATACCACCGTCACTATAGTTACACGTTACGGATGAAGGCGGTTGCGCAGAAGACAAATATTCAACGATGTCACAGTGACATGTTTTCTAGCCAATCAGGCGTAGTCTGTTTCAGAGTACTTGCCTACAGTTTAACTTCTTTCTTTCCCTGATTACTCTCCCCTTATGTAGGACTTACAAGTTAGTGCCTAGGGTGAGGGACCTCTGGACCAAACAGTGAAGATCTGGAAGCGGGTGGTCAGTCAAGCACCAGGTATGATAGTGAGGAAGAGGCTGACATGAAATGCAGGCGAATGGGTGATTGGAAGAGTAATAATGGAGCAATTGGTGTAATGAATGGCGGGTGAAACCGGAGAACCCGGCGAAAACCCGCCCAGACGAATACCACATGCGGGTCCCGCCTAGGTGGTAGGCGAGCGGTCTAACCACTCAACCATTATACTTCCAGACTCAGGAAGGATGAGGAATAATCTTGGAGAAAAATTCCTAACCCCCTGCCGGGAATCGAACCCGGGACCCCTTGCACAGCAGACAGGTGCTCTACCAACTGTGCTACGAGGCCAGCCGCCTACAGTTTAACAGTGAAATTAAATAATTCCAAGCAAATAGCCCACTCCATTGTGTGATAGTCAGTCCCGTTACTCAGTCAAGGTGCTGGGAAAGATGGGAAACAGTTGCGACCTAGCACTTCCCCTCTTACCCCTACGCGTTGTTATTTACCGACATCGTTCCTGACGGCTACTCTAGCAGTTGATAACTTTCTTTCACTGCACTTCGACTGGCCCTAAGCTTCACCTACACTAACACGTCCGTGGGACTCGCAAGTTTAGCGACTTTTTTTCTCAAGCAAATGTCGAACTACAGTAAAATATACAAATAGATTACCGAGCAACATATCAGCCTAAGTTACTCGCGGTTATCGTCACCAAACAAAGCGCATGGAAAGCAGAATGAAGCATTTTGGCTTCACATTTGCAGAACCATTTACAACATCGTGCAAATGTTTTAAGTCCTAAGCGGTTAAAACTGTCACCTTTTTGTTCTATGCTTATGTGCAGATTACGAGCAGGTCTTCCTATGTATTTTAGTTTCAGCTTGTCTTCTAACGATAAAGTACCATATGGACTGTCTAGTAAAAATTTTCTTTATTCATGTTACATTAAAAAAGATCACATTCTCGTATATGTAACAGTTTTCCTAGCAGAAACAAACTTCTTTAGTCGTCAGCTGTAGTAGTATTGGCAATGCAGGTAACATGAGTAAACAAGGATTTTAATTTTAAGTATGAAGAATGGGAGATGAATGACGAACTTGATATTACAAAACAATTTTCCGCAACTTTTACACTGTAACGTGCCTCATTGCTGATGTCTCAATGCAGTATACTTTGTCTTAGGTTATGTATAAGTTGGTACGCTTGATTGGCATGTCCTGCCAAAGATAGCCGTGACAGAAACTAACTGGCACGGATTTTGCCCATTTCCTTACCCCTCCACTTGACTGCTATTGTTTCGAGTGAACTTCCACAATGCTGTTCATTCGTGCCAAAAACGAGGTGGCACGGATCCATAGAATAGTAACATAAGGTGTTGCAAACTTAAAACTGTCAGTCCCTTCCGCGGCTTTTTGTAGTTAGGCAAGACATTTCATTGCACCTTAAAGAACAGTAAACCAACCTACAGTTGGAGTATACGAACAATTTAAAGTACCTACTTTTTCCCCTTTTTAAGGTAGTGCCATGGCACCAAGGTACTACCCCCGGAGCCGCCCTGGAGATAAGCAAGCTGTGGAACTATATGGTGGAAGAATGTTAGGAAGAATACGCACCAGCCAATTAGGTTCATCTCCTCTCGTGTTTCTGCTTACAGCTACTTTGTTTACAGTAAATAGATTATAGATATTTAATTAGCCAATCCAAAACCTTGAAATAGTGATTGGAAAACTAATGTTGAGAGAAATGCACTCATTCTCTAATTTTGGTTTTTTAAACTTAATTCCAGGAAATAATTAATTTTTCCTGGAATTAAGTTTAAAAAAAAAAATTAGAGAATGAGTGCATTTCTCTCACCATTCTCTCCATGATTCACCTAATCCCGGCGTCGATTACCCTTTGGAACGTGTAGTAGTTTACACACTGTGTTAATCCACGAAATAGCCTGATTAAGACATTGGTGTACGGTGTAATATACGGGTGATACATCCTCGGTGAATGTTAAAAATTTACGTTGATATACTTTGTTCTGGACGTAGCAGGCGCGGCTCCTCAGGGTAGGCAGGGTAGGCATTGCCTACCCTATCGTAATACATCAACAAATAATGTTTAACTATGATTCTGCATTTTATCATTTGAACCGTCATTTTCCCCTAAATTACAGTTCAATAAAAGTTTTCTCGGTTATAATGACCAGCGCATGGTCAAATTCTTTAATCTCAATTCCGATTCATCAAAACTGCGCTGCGTGTTTGAAACGCGCGGCAGAAATGATACGCATGAAACCTGGGTAGTGGAGAGCAGGCTAGCTTAACCTCTGCCTGCCCGGCCCCATTTCCTCAGTACGAGGCCCTTGAACAGGGATAAGGAAACATTCGGTCTGTGTGTGCATTCCGAGCATGCGTAGACGCGTCTGCCAGCAATCCGAACACTTGCCTGCCCAAATCCGAATTTATGCGACATTTTCCGAACAGCCATACTCCACGAACGATCTCAGAGATCTGAATCGTTTTGCTATCACTCTGTGTAATACCAGCGTGTTGTAATACCAGTATGACCGACTTAATTAGTGAACTATTACAAATTCCGCTTTCGCGGCGCATTGGCAATGAAAAGAGGAGTGTTTTAGCTATTTAACACAAAGCTGTAGTCAGACAATTTTTCAATTTCTTAATCTATTTTAGTCATGGGCGTCGCGAAACGGGGGCAAGGGGGGCCACGGCCCCCCCCCTTGGAAGTTGGTGAACTTAATGTGCAGTCAGTTACTGACAATTAAACTATTATTTTAATTTTGATGTAAAGAACAATTTTTGTTTAGCACAAATTAATACGGTTATCTGCAACAAATACTATAAATTTTGACAGTAAAATAATGATTTAATATTATATGATTGTAAATTTCCAACATGTGCCCCCCCCCCCTGGAAAAAAGTCTGCCGACACTCGTGATTTTAGTTTTGGAGGTAATTCGTCCGTAAGTCACACTCATTCACTCTGCACTTATTGAACAACCAAACAATATATTGTTTGCGTTATCCGCAATGACTTCGCCCCCTTTATTTTGGATAAACGGGATTTATTATTATTACTATTATTATTATTACTATTATTATTATTGTTGTTGTTTTTATTGTTGTTACTGTTACACTTTGCCTACCCTAAAATTTTAACTGCGAGCCGCCACTGGGACGTAGAATAAAAATAAATTTCGAATACACTAAGGTATATAAGTGGTCTGTTACAACTTATGGTACAGCATCAAAAAATATTAAAGTGGCTTGAGTTTAGAAATACATTAACGACACTGAAAAAGTAGGACTTCATAATATATAGTAACTGTGGCAACGAAATTGCAAAATAAATATCAGATGGCCAGCACGAACGCTCACGAGCTCATATAGAAGATTGAATTCCCAGCACGGTACCAGCAATCTTTCCATGCCTCGCAATGAAAAATTCCCTCCGGCTGCACACAATAGCGATAGTTTGAAGAATGTTTCAGAAGCCGAGGTGTTGGCAGTCATGATGTGAGAACCCAGGACACCTGCTGCTCTGAATCGATTTCTCAACGTTAATTTGTGAAGAAGCGCTGTAACGTATGTATTACGTCATCATGATGAAGTGCTTCCTAGTTAACCGGTGTGTTACGCCACATTTAGCCCTTAGTCAGCTGTAACACTCATATCCTACATGTCATTTGCATAACTAGAAATAAGGTATGCAATGAGGTATTATATGTATGTAAACCAAACTAGCGTTGTTCCTACTACTTCGTGACATATGTGTATTTCCATTAATAATACTGTGTGTGTGTGTGTGTGTGTGTGTGTGTGTGTGTGTGTGTGTGTGAGAGAGAGAGAGAGAGAGAGAGAGAGAGAGAGAATCACCGATAAATTATGTTTTATTCCGTTTCCCCATATGTTTCGATAACTACTTTTTCTACTCCAGATGGAAGAGCATAGTTTGAAGAGAGAATGTCATTCTTTATGCTGAAGATAGCGCGAACTGCTGGAATATGCGATTCTGTACAAGCCATTTCCAGCACTTTGGACTGAAACAAGAGGATCAGTTGGCTGACCTGCAGATTCCCTTTACACTGACTCCATTTTAGGAGGTATTAACAAAAATTTAGTATGTGTTTTTTCGTGTGACTTTCTCTACGCACTCTCGGGCCCAAATGACCTTGCTGTCGACGGGCCCTTAAATCTCACTCACTCTGAACTCTCTTGCACCAAAAAAAAAAAAAAAAAAAAAAAAAAAAAAAAAAAAAACCAAAAAAAAAAAAAAAACAAACTTAAAAACGTTTGGATATGTATCTACTACATGTTAATCAAGATAGACATTTGTAGAAATGATGTTATTACATATAGGCACGATGTAGTAGATAAAGTAAAATTAGGTTGCCAAAACATGGTTGTTCATGATTTAAACACCAGACATCATTTGAGCATCATTTCATTCATCGTCCGATATGCCCTAACTGGTTAAAGGACATTAAATTCCCCCTCCCCAACAAAAGATTGAGTTCAAAGTAGAGGAATTATAATTTAGTTCCGCTTCACTGTTCCAAGTTCCCTCCTCTACTATGCTCTCCATTGGCTTGCTTTTCTTTTTAACCAGTGACAAACTTCTGTTCATCATTAACCCTGGGTACACGAGCGTTTATTTTGCGTGCGTTTTAGGCACGTAATATGCGCGCAGCTTCGATTCACCAGGCATGTAATGGAACAGGCACACATGCTCAGCGCTTAATCAAGGTCTGAAGGCGTAAGCAGGGAGCAGAATTGAAATGCTAGAACGCGCATAATTTACAAACTGCGTGCACACTGAACTCACTAGCATAGCAAGAGAAGAAGTGAAACACTTCACATTCAGCGCGTTTAGTTTGCGTTCTGATTTTCCAAGTGCCTCTGTATTTGCAAAAATGGATACAAAGCGATTAGCAAACGAGGTTGAAATTCGTCCTGTGTTCTGGGATACCGCTTGTGATGTACACAAGGACAAGCGTCCCTTTATATTTGAAAGAAGTTCATCAAATGAAGAAGCTGACATTCGAAGTTAGTTAAAAATTTGTCAGTATCTTCTCGGAGTGGAGAATACAGTGTGTAAAAATTGTCGTTCAGTTAACTGGTTGTACCACCACCGTCTTCCTTTTTTCTTTCTCTTTAATACGAGATAGGCAAGACTCGCTACAGCGTTAGCATATCAGCTCCCATCTTCGGAATCCGAAAGGACAATAGAACGCGAGTGTATCAACCATGTGTGTTTAGGTCTCAAACGCGCTGAAATGTTACGCACGTAAAGGCGGATGCAGATTACGTCCGTGTGTCCCTGGTATAGAATTAAACTATACTTGTTCTGCTTGATACTTTATAGTATTATTGCGTGCAAGATACATTGTGCAGATACACGCATGCTTGTGAAAAGAGTATGCAATATATGCTTGCGCGTTCCTCTAAGAAGAGTTGGCAAAGGGTAATTCAGAATTACGCAACATAGACAGTAGTAAAATCGTTGCTTCTGTAAATCGCTTCGCTTCGCAATCTCGCTTCTCTTCACAAACAGGATTGTCTTTTCTGACAGCAGAGGAACACTTTCCCGCCTCAGGCATCGTCTTGGAGATGTATTCCTGCTAAAGCTTTTATTTAATCAAAGGAAGCTTCGCCTTTGGCTGTCAGTTTGTAGTTTCTCCTTCACGAAATGCTAACCCAGAGTAACTTACTTTTCCTGTAGGTCTTCCTTTCATTTGTCAATGTAATCTCTTAACATTAAAAGCTGCGATAGTTCTTGCGTTAAGTGGAGAGAGAAAGAAAGAAAGGTTTATTGAACGGAAGCTGGCAATATTTACATCGTAAATGCGAGTAAAATGCTAATTCTCTTTGAATGCTTGCGTTCAATAGCGCCATAATTGAAAAAGATCTTAGTAATGTTAGTACAAAGAAAAGAAAATAAGAATCGTGTTTTTACTTTCAAGCACTACAAAGTAGTGTTCAAAGTACTACTTTCAAGTACTAAAAAAGCTAAATCAAATTGTGTATATTAGGAAGGCATGAGTCAGTCCATCTGCAAAACTCTTAAATAATATAGAGGCGTCGATTTGATTTGAGGTTCCTGTCGATATTGATATTACGGGCTTCATCTCAGTAATTGGTATGTATCTTTGTAGAGCTTTATTTAAAAGTTCTACGTCATCTGAACATATTCCAAAATGTGAATTTCAGTTACCTTCTTGAAAACTGATATTAGGGACTAATAAGTAATGAATTAACAAATCTATACAGTTAACGGTTTAGTCGGTGCGAGTGGCTGGTTAGACGCTGGCCTACTGATCCCAACGTCGCAGGTTCAAATCCGGCGCAGACTGATGGTTTTCAAGTGATGCTTAAAAACGGCAGCTCCATGTCAGTAGATTTATTGGCATGTTGTGAAAAACAACACCTGGTTCGACATGCAAGTGAACGCTAAATACACTTAAGGGCACGTAGTGCTCCGAAATGATTTAAAATAGCATTTTTCACTTTAGGCCTTGAAAAATGCAGTCTCCTAGGAAAAGAAAATAATACTCCTATAGATTTTGAGAACTTGTAATCATTAAAACGCACTTTTAAATATGTGCATATCCATGTCCGTAACATACCGCTCTTTGAACTTGAAACTACATTTTGGGACCTTGTGTACTTTTTTTTTTTTAAGGAAACCATTTAATATAGGGAAATGCAATTTTGTAAGTCTTCATACTGTATAAAAATACATTTTTGGAAACTAATCGCGCTAATCAGGATCAACTAAATGCAAAAAAAGATTGGTACTCCTTTATATTTAAAAGAATACAGTACGCTTTAAGTGATGTCAAATCTTTTAAGAGCTGGTCACTATGTGATGCCTTCGATCCATTCCCTTTGTATGGCCAAGAGATAAAAATGTCTAACGTATTCCTGTTTGCGAAAAGTATAGGTATTGGAAAATTCAAACAACCACATGGAATATCTTGAGAGCGCTTCACACACACACACAAAATGGTATGTGACAAATTGTGTTTTAACGCGATCTACATTATCTGTGTAGTAACATTTTTCTATCTTTAAGTATACACACCTGAAGCTATTAACAGTGAAGTAAATTGATCCACAAAAAACATAACTGTATAAGGTGAGGTCGCCTGATGATGATACGTATTTAATGTCGAAACGATCGTTGTGGAAAATATTGAGTGTAACTCAGTTTATTATAGTGAGGTGTGAGTCTCTTAATTACTTTGTGTTATTTGTGGATTTTTCTATCTGTTATGGTTTTGCCAGCTATGCAAAAAGTCTCCCACAATGCTTCATTTATCATGAAAATATCTTAAACATTGGGATTTTACTCAAAATACCGTATTTTAGAGTCATTCTTCAGAAAATAAAAATATTCCAAAAACATCTCGTGTAAAGGGGTGTTTGGGGGTGATCTTGAAAATCTTCGTGTCGCTCTGTGGAAGATGGAAATACCAAGTTTGGTATTTAATCGACTTTTTTTCACTCACTCACTCACTCACACACACACACGCGCGCGCGCTTTTTAATGCGGAGTTTCAAAGCATTTCCGGTGAAATTGTGATATCTAATTTTTGAGTGGAATAAACACTTCCCATACTATATGTAGTAGAGAAAGAAAAAAGAACGCATTCTAAGTTAGTGAAGTTATGGTGTAACGCCTGATCATATTTATAATTATCTGGTTTCACCTGCAGCTTTTAAAGTCTTGAATGATTTAACTAATCTTATTTACTCTCCTTCCGTACTCTGTAAATCTTATATAATTTAGAATACGCTTTTATGCTATTTATCTCTTAGATCAGTGATTTCATAGCAACCAAATCCATAGTAATTAACCTGTAGCTCACGATACTAATGAAATATGCCGTGTTGCCGATTGCTCTAACTTTCAGTTGACAACATTCCAAATTCTGGAATTGTTGTAGAGGCTTAAAGTGTCTTTCGACGGGGAAAGAATTACCCACATTTTAGGAATAATTTTAAACCCGTTTTGGGGTTAGAATAGTTCTAAAAGAGCAAAAACATTAGAAACTGATGTTTCGTCCGGAATTCAACAAACCGCTTCGCAAGGCTTCCGGCTACTATCTCTCATGTCCAAGCATTCCAAAGTTCTTTTTACTCTTGCTCATTTAGTAGGAGTTGAAATTAGACGTTTGTTAGCCTCTTTCCGTTTGAAAGAACAGATATTTTCAACGGTGAAAGAATTATTAAAAGTCGGTTGAATGGTTTCCATTCTATAACTAGCAACATGCATGGGAAAATTGCTGTTCTTTATTGCTGATAATTTCAGAAAAAAATAAATGAAGTGTTCATGCTTTATAATTAAATTCATTTGAATATAGCAAAATATTAACATTTTAATATAAATTATGCAGGTTAGCAAAATAGACTACATGTGAAATGAAGGCTTAGAACATCTGCTCTGATCCATAAGAAGTTGAATTCAAAATTTGAATAATACCAAACTGAATTCAGTGTGGAGCTTCTGACATACATACTCGGAGTGCCATTTCTCATGTGCAAGAACCCTCCGGATTAGTGTTTGTAAGAAACCATCAGTTGTAGAGAAACATAAGATGCGTTAGACATCAGAAGTTCGTTAATAGTAATTATATTACAACACATACTGTAACATATATATGTTAGCCTCGATTAATAAGAGAATGCAGTTCTTGTTAATACGGTGGCTGATTACATCCAGTCTAGGACACAAACGGTAATAAAACGACCTATTCCTTTTTTCTCTGATTGGGCGATTTTATGTGGGTAATGTTTGAGTATACCCATGAGCTGATTTTCAAATGGCTGCTAGGAAATATATTCAGTGAAGCCAAGTTGTGGACAACCCTTGAAAATGCGGGTTAATGCTGTATGTTCATAGAGGTTACCGAACATTTTCAGTGTTTATCATGTCTCACATTCACACGCTTTAGAAATTAACATGTTACCATAAAACATGGGTGGGGGGAGGGGGGGCGTTAAGAACTGGAATAAGCAACGGAAAAATGAATAAAATAATTGCGATGTGAGATTCCATTGTGGTCTATCGGGAAAGTACGAATCGGCCGGAGAATTTGTCATACTGGCAAGTTAGCTATGGTAGCTTAGTGGTTAAAGCAGCCGCTCGATAAGCGGAAGACCCATGGTTCAAATCCCGGCTATGGTATTGAATTTTTCAGCCCTGGTTCCACCTCAAAATAATTCTTACTTGAAAATTCTTAAATAAGTCCAACAAGCAAAAATTCTAAATTGTTAAATAGTTAATCAGTGAATGTAATAAAGCTATATAATATCAATGTATTAAAACAGGTGTGTTGCATGTGGGCTTGTACTTTCATCAAACAAGAAAGAAGTTGATTGGAAGGATGCACATAATTCTGATTGACTGTAGTTAACTGTACCAGGCGTTTGCTCTCAGTCACAGAGAAGAAAGCCGATCGTAAAGCCGCTCTTTATTTCCGCAGAACACATAGCTAGGGGGAAAATAAGACGAAGAAAAGATTTGGGTGAGAGTGGCCGCATAATTTATGCAAGGCTCATTAATGCTTAAAGAAAGTTCATGGAGAAATTTAAGAGGGAAGCCAAAGATCAACTTCCTTATAAGGAGGTAAAGTTTGTTTTAGAAGACGATGGTTAGCGATGTGTCGATAATACAAGCCAAAACTAAGGAGTTAGGCAAGAGGACTGAGATTAATGTATATCGGACTCCCTATCGGGAATCAAGGTAGTGTAGCTACAGTACGTTTGTCACATGTTTTGCATTCACCTTCTAGAGCAAAATTTTTAAAATTCACGGATTTTCGATAATGCAATTTCGAGGTGACAAAAGTCGTAGTCATTCGTGTGCATAAATTAGCTACATAGCACTCTTTAACTTCAGGTTTAAAGCTATCTTTATTGTATTACATTTTCTTGGCCTCGTAATTTTAGACATTTGGGGGATCGAAAGTTTACACTTTAGTTTTAGCATGGCGAAATCGTTTGATACAGAGCTCGGGGAAGATTAAAGAAGTTAGACATACATTAAATTTCTGTAAGAACGCATGATGCACGGAAGGAAGATTGAGGCGGAGTAGCTGCACAAAAGCATATGTAATACCTCTCAAGTGTATGTGTTAAACGAAGCCCGCTAAACATATGCTGGTTTTGATATTCTGAGTAATGCTTGCATGGTCAGACGAGAAACAAAAGAGCGAACATAACAGTTAAGGGGTTTGTTGCTTTAAATACTAGAAATTCTAATAACAGTACCAGGCTGGCCCCGCAGCTCAGTCGTTAGAGCACCTCCCTGTTGCGGAGGATGGAAGGAGGGAATGTTAACGAGGATTATTCCCTATCCTACCTAGAGACTGGAAGTATGAATGTGAGTGTAAATGTATGTGTGAGTTTAATGTAATAAATTAATTCAAAGTAATATACATCCGAAGTTTAAAAAAAAAAAAAAAGAAAGAAAAAGAAAAAAAAAAACCACCGTTAAGCGAGTGAGCAGGATTGCAATTGAGCAATTTGTTCCAAGAGGTTAAAAGCTGCCGATATGACCTTCGATGCTAATGGTGGCATATGAATGGAGTATTAATAAGCAGGAAAGAAATATATACATTAATGGCCAATGCTTCAATAAGTGGTTTAACACAATTTGCATATTTGAAAGTGCTCTACACTTTTAAGTCTTGGCCTCCACTGTCGCTTCATAGTCATACAAATAGCACTCAGAATTAAGATAATTTTCATGGACTGTTCACCAGAAAATTCAAGACACACATTTTATTCTTCCTGTCAATATGTCAAACATATTTCAATCAAAATAGTTAAACCATTGTTGGGAAAGTCAAAAAATGATGATAAATGTATTTTATGAAGTTATTTGGATTGTGGGGTTTTATTGCATTCCCAAGAAGATGCTAAACTTACCTACATGCTTGGTATTTGAGTTTTCGCTTTTGTTTTCCAACCCTGAGGACACACGAGCGTTTATTTTGCGTGCGCTTAATATGAGCACAGCTTAGCTTCACTATACCGCTCGCAAAAGTTAAAGGCATGTGAACTCTGGCCAATGCTCAAGCAGAGCGCTGTTGCCAAGCGTAGTGCGTGTACCGGCAGACGATCTGTACATAAGGTTGTGTGAGATGCATGCACCACATTCGGCAGCGCTGGTAGGAGGGGCAAGCGTAGGATTCGCTGGAGTCCGCAGTACGCCCCGCCTCCATATGCCTTTAAGTTTTGCGAAGATTATAGGCATCAAATGGAACAGCACACATGTTCAGCGCGTAATCAAGGTCACGAAAGCAAAGCGAGCAGGATTGAAATGCGTAATCTAGAAACTGCGTGCGCACAGAATTCATAGCATAACCAGAGGACAAGTGAAGCACTTTACATTCAGCGCGTTTCGTTTGCGTTCTGCTTCTCCAATAGCCTCTGCAATTACAAAATTACTGCTTGTGATGTATACAAGGATAAGCGTCCCCTTTACATTTGAAAGACGTTCATTAAATGGAGAATCTGACATTCGATAATAATTTAAAATGATGTCATTATCTTCACGGAGTGGAGGATACAGTGTGTAAAAATTGCCGTGCAAATGTCTCTCTCTGTTAATTTTGTGTACCCACTACCTTCTTTTATTTCCTTTTTAATACGAAATAGGCAAAGCCCATTTACAGCAATAACTTCATCAGCTTCCATCTTGGAGAACTGAACGGACGATAGAACGCGAGTGCTTCAGTCCTGTGTGTTCAGATCTCATACGCGCGTAAAATCGGACGCAAAGATTACGCTCGTGTGTCCCCAGTGTAAAACTTCTTTTTTTATTCATGTACCTCAAAGTGTGTATATGTCTCTGAAATATAGACGTCGAACTTTTGGGTGTAATGAAGTACTTTCTTTGCCCTTTTTTTTTATTATATGAATTAACGTCCTCCAACATTGTGTCATATCGGACGGCGGGTGACAGAAAATGGATGAAATGATGCTCAAATGAGCCCGAGGTCCATGGAGCTTTAAGTTACCCGACATTCGTCTTCTCAGGATAAGGGAAAACCTCGGAGAAAACCTTATCTGGATAACTTACCCTAAGCGAGATTCGAATTCGCGACCTCTTGAACGTGAGGCAGTCACGCTATCACGCTACCGAGGCGGGCTTCCTTTGCCTATATTGATATGTGGTAGAGAAGGTAAAAGGAGTTCTATTTCAAGTCTTGAAATCATGTGAATCAATACCAGAGGAGGGTAACTGAGAGAAAGTAACCGAATGATGCGTACTAGGCGCAGATTCTACTAATTTATGATAAAGCACGAGTGGCGAATAACAAAGATATCAAAATATGGTCCTACGGCAAGATGAGGAAATATGAAACTCAAGTGCTTCATGAGTTCGTTCCTCTGATTTAGTAACCTGAAGCCTGTGTTGCCTGAAATAATAACACAAGTCGTGGAGTGTAACATGAACTTTGTGAATTGTAGTTGGTCGCTCGTTCAGTCATCAAATTTGATACCAAACGCTACGTGAAATTACACCAAATTTGAGATAAGTACAAATAAATGTACACTTTTTGCATCCAAACAGTTAATTTCCACGATATATTAATGATGTACATTAATCATTCAGTATCTAATTTTCCTTTGTTAATACTGAGTCTACCATTGCAGGAAACCTCATGAACTATACGAAATTGTACTGTTTTGCTTATTAGTTTGAAAGCATTTTTAGAAAAAGTATGTGTGTGTGTGTGGGGGGGGGGGGGGACAGCATAACTAAAAAATCTGATGTGTTGCACTCACATGACTTTCTCTGCTCTTGTACTAACCATTCTTGCAAACTCTTATACCTGTATCTTCGTGTTCGTTGAGATGAACATTTGTACAAATTATCTTATTGCTTATTTCCCTTTCATTCCACGATATTCCATTTCACGAAGGTTTTAAGTTTTCGGAAACTGACACAAATAACAAGGACTATCTCCGAAATGGTCCACTCTAAAAAAAATACATATTCAGACATAAATTGTGTGTTTTAGCGAAATCTACATTGTTAGTATATTAAGATTTTGCCTATCTCTTACCATTTTCGAGTTATTCGAAAGTCATCCAGAGTAAGCAGGGCTACATAGACTATAGCCAGAAAATTAAAAACATACATTTCATTTGTCATACAAATATCTTAAACATATGACATTTTAATTAAAATCGTTAGAGCCATTTTCAAGAAAATCAAAATTTATCGAAAAATGTTCCATTTAAAGGGTCGTTTAGAGAGGGGCTATTTTATTCAAAATCCTGATGTCGCATCCTTGAAGGACATTAAACTTAAATACCAACTTTGGTTTTTAACCGACTTTTCCTTTTTTAGTTATGCTGTCCACAAACGCGCGCGCGCTCGGACCTTTTTGTAAGTGTTCTTTTTTTTAATCAAGGGGGGGGGGGGTCTCAAAATATATATTTCCGGTGAAATCTCGACATCGAATTTTCGGGTGGAATACAATACTTCCTTCTACTTACCAGTAGAGAAAGAAAAAAACGAAGTCGGTTAAAAACCAAAGATGGTATCTAAGTTTAATGTCCTTCAAGGATGCGACACGAAGATTGTGCAGAAAATTCCTTCACCGTAAACTACCCTTTAAATGAAAATTTTTTCGTTAATTTTGATTTTCTTGAAATTGGCTCTAACGATATTGATTAAAATGTCATGTTTGAGATATTTTTATGACAAATGAAATGTATATCTTGAATATTCTGGCTATATGCCAGGTAGTCCTATTTACTCTGGATGACTTTAGCATAACTAGTAAACCGTATGAGATAGAGCAAATCTTCCTATACAAAAAAATGTAGATCTTGTTAAAACACACAATTATGTCTAAATAATTTTTTTGTAGAGTGAACCATTTCGGAGATATTCCTTGTTATTTGTGTGAGTTTTGGAGGACTTACACTTTTGTCAAATGAAACGTCGTTATTCGTTTTTTATGTTAACCGTGCAAAGAGAACGGAATTTGAAAGTTTTAAGAGATTTGACTATCGTTCGAAGTCTACTGTATTCCCATATTCTCCTTCTACCTACAAGAAGATAAACAATCAAATAATTTCTGCGAATGTTGATCTCAACTAAAGAAGATATAGGAATAAGAATAGTTAGTACAAATGTAGAGAAAGTCATAAGTGCAACACATCAGATTTTTTGGTAATCAAACGATGGATGAAATGGTGTTCAAATGAGAGCCCGGGGTGCACAGAACTTTGTGTTACCCCACATTCATCTTTCAGAACAAGGCAAAACCTCGGAAAAATCCTTATCTGGGTAACTCACCCTACCGAGATTCGCACTCGGGACCGCTTGAATGTGAGGCGGGCAATCTACCTCCTCGCATGTGGGGTAGTCTTACCTTAAAAAGGATGCTTATCTCACTATTTCATCGCTGTGATTTTACTTTGAGCGGAATGTATATTCTTCGCATGATGTATTTTACGAGAATTTCCTTTCAAGTCATTTTCAGATACACAATCTGTTAAGGAATATGTGCCAGAAAAATGACAAGCTAACAAAAGCAAAAGGAGAAAAAAAAAAAAGCGTCCCATTGTGATGTTGCCAAATTGGCAAACCAATGTGTTCTCTTCCACACATCGCTGCGCCTGTGTCAGCGACTTTTTCTAATCAAACTTCATGCTGAAAACTGTGGAAAGGAAAAGAAATTTATTAAGTTAAATTGTTAAATGGTAGACGTATTCTAGATCAAAGGTTCCCAAATCTATCCCACTGGAGCTTCGTTTATCTCTGAAATTCTCATGGCTCCCTACCATTATTATAAATACTTATTTCAAAAAATGCTATTGTTTGAAAATGACATAGAATAAATGAGAGAAGTGCAAATGCTACTGTAGTACAATAAATAATGTTAACGGAAACTGTAGGATGTGCCAAATTGGAGTATATATATAAATGGAATTCACAATGAAGCTACTGCTTCGTATTTTTAAATACTAATGTTGGGGAAATATTTTATACATAATTACCTATAATTAATGTGTGTTTTTAAGAAAGTTTCACCTGTATATTGAACACGTATAACATGTTTTGGTATATATCAGAACATAAGTTCCGTTTTTCTTCTGAGCAATTTCTGTCTGCTCTTCATGCACGTTATTCACATTTTAAAGTTCGGAACCACTACTCTAGTGAAATTGGACTGTAGTGAGATATTGTATCCGCAGTGAGCAATAGCTCGTAAAATATTGGGAGATATGTTGAAGTGGAAGACCTAAGAATAGACATTTTTAAAATTTGTTCACTTGGATGGTAGCCCGATTAGTAATAATAATCCCTAGGACGTCTCTGTACAGAGGATATCCTTACAGCTTGTCCGCTGCATCCTCCAACCGCAACCAAGGGCACGTCGGAGTGTAGAATGGGGGTGGTGGGAGTCAGCGTACCGACTCCGCCGACCGTAAGGCGACTACTTGAGCTTTTTAGGGATGCCACCTTGCCATCGGGATGGCTACTCAACTGGCATCACGAGGCTGAATGCACATCGGACCAAACCACCCAGCTGGGGAAAAAAAAAAAATATCCCCGCGCCGATACCGGGGATCGAATCCGTGTCCGCCACGCCAGAGTTGGGCGCACTGCCGACTGTGCAACAGGGTCGGTCTAGTACTCATAGCACAATTGTGGCCGTTTAAAGAGAAATGTTAATTATCCAAAGCCTTGGCTATGTAACTTGACACGGCAGTGTTTCTACATGAACTCACGGCTCTGGGAAGTACATCTGTATCGTCCATCTATGTGAACAGATTACAAATGGTTAAATTAAATGCATCGCCACGGATAATGGAAACCACGATGAAATCGATTGAATTGGGCTGGGTGACTTCAATTAAAATGCAGTTGAAATTGACTTAGTGAAATATTTGAAGACAATGTGAACCACGCTATCGTTCTACTTCTGTTTACGTCTAGTTTGAATAAACTAACAGTTTGTGGTTGCAGCGATAAATCAGTTTCTTGACATCAAGTTTCTAATCTTGCTTTTGTTTCTCAGTCTCCAGCCGCAGTAATATGTGCTGTCCCTGTTGTACATAAGTCCTGTGATTACGCTGTTATCAGTTTCATGTATGTGGAATGTTGATAGGAAAAGTAGTCTGGATGTTCGATCAACATACACTTCATCCATCTGCACACCCATTTCCAAACTGAATTATTCAGGAGCATCCCTAGAAGTCGAAATGTAGCCCTGAATGCATGCTGAAGCGGAAATTATTTACGACGCCTGTATTGAAGTAGCTGTTCTTGGCTCAACCATCCAGTAATTCTCAATAAGCATACCTTCTTAAACGCTATAAACTTATGGAGAAATAAAATTAATGCGATAATAAGAATTTAGTCTAAACGGTGAGCAAAGCAAAACTCCACATTAATGAATGTTCTGCTGTTAGCTCAGCTGAATTGCGTTATTTCCGTGCCTGACTGCTCCTTAATGCTGATTATCTCATTAACAGCTCAGAAATAGGATTAATTATATATTTACTACTCTTTCGCGTTTTCTGTGATTTCAAACTCGGGGAATTCCATCCTTCCAACTCTTCTTAAAATATTCTCCTTAAATCAGTTCGTGGGGTAATAGCGTAATTCGTAATACTTCGTGGATTGTGATTTTCAAGCGCCCACGGTGACGGTTTACAACCGGTGGCGATTGGTTTGTTTTGCACATGTAAAAATTCTTAGCACGAGTTCCTTCGGAAGAAAAATAGAAGACTTTGGTTCCATATTATGCTTATGTGCACGTCATATCTGAGAAACTACCTGAGCAAAATTGTCGCCATAGCATGCGCTAGAGTGCATCTAAGTTGCACTATAGCTTTTAGAGTCAGTTTTTGTAGAATTAGTTTACCTAGAGGCACTCTGGCTCCTTACACCATCATTCACTATGCTGCTCTAGTGGCAGATTGCAGATGTTACCAGAAAATTGATAATAATCCTTTTATAGACGCCCTTCTCTTAACCGATCGGTGCAAAAGGTTGATGATACCTAATTCAGGCATGAAGTGGAACACGACTATGCGCTTACTCTAAAGCTAGATACATGTAGTACGTACATAATTGAACTATGTAAACAATATATTATTTTTGCTTCAGTATGCCCTACATGCAAATTTATAGTTAAATACAGTAGTTTAAACGGTTTATTTATAGATGTGGATGTTTTTGTTCAATGTAAAATTAATATCGTCTGCTTGAGTAGTTTACACGCTCTATATAACTGTTCGAATAGTAAACCTGCAGTAGGCACGTGGGAAATAGGATTTTATCTTAATTTTCAAAACCTTCTGAACATACCGGGTGGAAGGGAAGTCATTACATTAATTTAAACCAGTGGTAGATCTCGGTATTTGTCTCCGACCATTTCCCATGGAGATATTTTAGTTTTATCGAAAACAACCTGGCAACTCTGCAGATTGTGTGGGTGGTCACTTTCCCTAGCTCTCTACATAAACAGCGTAACGGTGCGTTTTGAAAACAAACTCATACCCTGCCTTGCCCTTCAGTGTTTAGTGTGACAGTGTAGACCAATCACAAGCGTTAGCTCCCAAAACATTACCGAAAGCGAAAGCTGTTTACATCCACAAACCACGTCAACTGACCAGGTCCCTGACCAACTTCAACGCAACGTTGTCGAGTTACGTCATCTCTGAAATAGCAGCTCGGAGTATTCCTTCACGTCTTTTAAGTGATCAATTATTTTGAAACCCCATGTGATGTCCCATAATTACTACCGCAGTTATGTCAGAAATAAGTTACTTTACGCATCTTACAAGTAACAAACGTATCTTTGCACATTCTTGTGGAATTACGCATCCAACTCGGATAAAAAAACTTTATTTTTTCGAAATCGACTGATCAAAGAACAAATGCAATTCCACTTTTTTGTTTGTAATGCTTCTATGAAGCACATATTAGAAGGAATGTAATGACTTCCCTTCCATCCTGTATACACAGAAAACAAAACAACCCACTGTTAAACGTTTTTACTTGCATTATGCCTATATTCAAGGGAAGATTCCAAACCAAATTTTAATCTACATCTTGGAGAGAGAAAAAAAATGGTTTAGCCGGTTGTTTTTTTCCTTAAACAAACTCCGTGACCCGCATACGAAACGGTTGTAGGCCATCATCGTAGGCTGTTCATATTATAGGCTTGCACGGGCTGACTTTCTTCGGTTCGTCCCGGCCGCAGCCAAGCTCGAGCCCCAGAATAGGTTATACTGCCGGCCCGATTGTGTAATTTTATTGTTGTTGTTATTATTATTATTATTATTATTATTATTATTATTATTATTATTATTATTATTATTATTATTATTATTATTATTAAATTGAAACATTTCAGCAGAATAATCATAGGGATCCTAGTGAAGAAACGCTGCGAAATTGTGCTATTTCGGCATCAGTGACCAGGAAATATAATAAATTATTTTGTATCCTTCAATTTTCAAGCCCGGGCCCGGCTCGAGGCCGACAAACATTTTTCATATTACCCGAGGATTGGCCCGATCCCGTGCAGACCTCTAGTTCATATTTCTCACCTAACTCGGGTCTTCTCTATTACTTGTTTCCCAGTTGCAATGTCGCTTGCATAAGATGCCAGAGCCTCGCCAGAAAGATACAACTAGCAAGAGATGAGAGATGAAAAATGAAACGTCTTGGAAATGAAGATGGAACACTAAGGTGTGACGTAACTGTGGCGGCCAAGATAGCGAAGGTGTCTTGAGCCCATCGGTCTCCCTTGCCTGTGGAAGAAAAACGAATGAAGGAAAAGGCCACAAGAGTAGTTCACGAAAGGAGTTTTTGTCTTCGCTATTTTTTACATTTGCGATTATTTTTGTGTTCCGCTATTAATACTATTGTTAAGCTTTCTTGTAACTTAGCACTTCGCTTCATGAAACTAATTAATCGTTTCTTGACGACTGCCATGAATATTTATGAATATTCTATCGGTTACCTTTATTTTTTATTCAATTACTTCAATCGGAAATGACACACAATAGATTAAATGAAATGAGTGAGTGCTCAAATGAACTTGAACATTATGATCGTCTTAAGAATACATTACGGAGTATGTAAAATAAAAACAGCCTGGCAAATTTATGTAACCAGGAAAGGAGTATTATGATTCTGATTCCACAATCCTATTAGTTTTTCTATCTCTAATGTATTTTCAGAGGATTGCTACAAAATATTGTTTTTCTATCTGCTTCCTGGTAACCGTTAGAAGTATTCGCAGTTTTTTAGGGCTTTGTATAGCCCCCCTTCAACTTCTATGGTCATTGGATCTTTGACTTGAGAGGCAACTGATGGTGTTCCAACTTGAATTCTAAAGTTTTAGTTTTGGCACCCATTCATTTTACCCTGAAACACACTTCCAACAATGTTTCTAGAAAATCCTCCCTCAGTTCAGAGTGGAACACGGAACCTTGGGTTAAGAAGTCAGAACCTGACCTTTTGAGAACAGAAGTATTCAATGCATATGTTGTTGCAGCTACGCAGGGCTTGACCTGCTTAAAAAGAGCAGGTTGATGTATGCTAGCGTTGTACGTTGTATGTTGAGGTTACGTCGAGATAGAAAATAAATTAAAATAAAATAATAAAATCAATTTTGAAAACCACCATCTAAGATTTCCAAAGTGTTTAATACCACAAAAGATGTTTCACATAAACTTTATATTCGAAGTAGCTCTATGGTATTCATGCACTTGAAAATCAAATGTATTGTACCCTTTATTAATTATGCTAGTTTCTCAGTGTGTGTTTGAACACAATCTTAAGTGATCTAAAAAATTACAAATTTTCAATGTAAAAATTTGGGGGAGAAGTTCCCTGAAATAGTGTATACCCCCTTTTTGTGTTTGAATTCCACTGTTCAAGTATGCAGCAAAACATAAAATTGGTGGAGTGCTAGAGATTGATGATTTTTATTTCAGTGTATTAATTTTTTAATTTTAATCAATTGGTCTTATTTATTGGGAAGAAACTAGTGTAAACATTATTACTGTTATTATTATGGTTATCATTGTTATTATTATTATTATTATTATTATTATTATTATTATTATTATTATTATTATTATTATTATTATTATTATTATTATTATTATTATTATTATTATTATTATTATTATTATGCACTAGAAATCCTGCCGTTGAGGGATTTTATTAGCCACAGTTACTGGTTTTGCATTTATCGCGTCACATATTGGCAGAATACTTTAAGCAGGTTGTAGTGTGTGATAATTAACTGCCCCAGGTAGTTAATGTGCAATCCTTCAGAAATGGTGGCTGCTAATTTGCAATCTCTCTTTCTTTCTTTTTTTTTTTTTTTTTTTCCTGCAATCTCATTAAGCTGTGTGTACCCCATATCAAAGAGAAAATGCACACACTAGGAATCGAACCTGGGTCTTCTCACTTCGCAGGTACCAACGTTGCCGAAGTAGTATAATTTCAAGTTGCAGATCTAAAAATGTCGAATCGTCTTGTGAACACTCAATGCAAATGCTTGGGTATTTTTGACCAGTAAGTTGAAGTAAAATTTTCGTTACAGGTGGACTGCAGTCGTGAACTGGATGAGATCGGAAACCGAATTCAACATCATATTCTAGCTGCTGTAAGAAACAGTTTGCTCAGTAAAGACACCTCACAGGCTTCCCAACTTCTGCAGCATCTAGGCAAATATTGGAAAGCTATTTACTCTAAAGGTAAGTTGTCCTGTTACAGAAAGATAACAGAAATATCCCTAAGCCTCAACATTTCCAGAACATAAAACATTCAGGTATCGGCTTCATCAGGTAAGGTTAGACCGTTGTGTCCCTATACGGTGTTTATTTTCATGTGTGCCATCCAACAATGTATAGCTGTAATATTCCTATTAGCGTCGGCAGCTGAATCACTAGCTGGGTATCAGGTGCGGTTAGAGTATTTCTCACTTAAAGCTGCCCCCTAGAGACTACTTGGGGTCATTCTTTGAACCTGTCGGCATGATATGCTTGGTTTGGTTTGGTTTAAGGGTGCTCAACTTTAGGTCATCAGCGCCCTTGAAAGATTCATGGCAATAGCCAGATATAAATTTAACTCAATAAAAATACTAGCAACAAGAAAAATATACACAAAAAGTAAAAAACAGCGGCAATAGCCAGATATGAAACAAGGTGATAAATATGTCCAAAAGCATAAAGAGATAAATAAAATTTTAAATCATAAAATTGATATTGCACTCCGCTAAAAACTTAAAAACTCTATCAACCGCTGTTTTGTCGTCCGCTAAGACCTCTGCAAGTCTGGCAGGCAGTTGCAGAGAATCCCAAAGGTGCGCTAGAGAGCAACACTCTAGTAGCACGTGACGTACTGACAAAAGGTTGTCACACAGCGGACATAGAGGGGCAGGGTCCCTTTTAAATAGGTAACCATGCGAAAAGTTGCAGTGCCCTATTCGTAATCGAGCCAAAGTAACCATGCGAAAAGTTGCAGTGCCCTATTTGTAATCGAGCCAAACTAACCTCCTCGCGGCGAGATGTGCGACAGGAGTTACCCAGTTTATCGGAAGTTCTTTCACTTCTCTAAGCTTATTACCACGAAGAGCTGACCACTCGTCGTGGCAGGACGACGGCACCGCCCTCCGCACTTTAAGCCTAAAGTCTTCCGAAGTAACACGTGAGATGGTAATACTGGGTTCTGTAGTTGCCGTCTTTGCTGCCAAATTTGCCATTTCATTCCCCGGCAAACCTACGTGATCAGAAATTCATGCACACCACGTCAACGCCAGAAGCGTGTAAAACATGGAGGGCACCCTGGATACGTTGTACAATAGGGTGGGGGTTGTACAGCTCACAAAGGCTCTGAAGTGCACTTAGGGAATCGCTCAAAATCAGCCAGTCACCTAATTTACGACGGCGCACATACAAAACGGCTCGGTAAATTGCATAAAGCTCTGCAGTAGAAATGGAAGTGCTATTTGGAAAACCGCATGTATGTGGTTCGGTTCCATGAACATAAGCACATCCAACACCGTTGGTGCTCCTTGACCCATCGGTGTAAATATATCGACGGTCAGTGTAGCCTGACAAAAATTCTAAAAAACACGTGCGGATACTTGAAATAGGCGTCGTGGACTTCCGGTGTACGGTCATCCCAAGATCTACATGGGGCGTGCCAGATAGCCAAGGGGAGTAAAGCTTCTCGCCCTTGGCGAACATCCTAGGCAGTTTCACTCCAAGCTTCATTAGAAGATCTTGGAAATGAAACCCCGCAGGCTTAGGACTAAGGGTGCTATACCAATACCGTTCTCTTAGCGTGGTGGTGAAAAAAGAAGCGAAAGTTGGGGCTTAGGCATACATCTAGGCGCACAACCATAATTTGCCAAGAGAATCTCACGCTGATATTGCAGAGGGGTTCTGCAGACTCGACGTAAAGGCTAACCACTGGGCTTGTTGGAAAAGCTATTGCTATGCGGGTGCCCCTATTGTGGACCGCGTCTAATCTCAGTACAGATGGTCGTGCTGACGAATAAACAATACACCCATAGTCTAGTTTGGATCGGATCAATGCGCGATACATTCGCAACAAAATTGTCCGATCCGCTCCCCACGATTTTTCATTTAGTACTCGCATGATATTTAGGGAATGGTCACATCGTGCTCTTAGCTGTGCAATATGCGACGACCAACTAAGCTTCCTGTCCAAGATCAAACCTAGGAAGCACGTCTCTTCTGCGAAGGGAAGTAAATCTGGACCGAAACGGAGCGAAGGTGGTAATCGTCTCCTACGACACCAGAAATTAACGCAGATTGACTTCTCAGTTGAGAAACGGAAGCCGTTTTTGGAGCTCCATTCTCTAAGGTTGTCCAAACATTGCTGCAGGCGCCGTTGTAAGAACGCCTTGCGCTGAGAAGTGCAATAGACAGCTAAGCCGTCTACGAATAGGCATGACGAAACTCCAGGTGGAACACATTTCCAGATGGAGTTAATTGCTATAGCAAAGAGCGTGACACTTAGTACCGAATCCTGAGGTACTCCCTCCTCCTGAATAAAAGAATTAGAAAAAACCGAGCCGACCCTTACTCGGAAAAAGCGGTCCTTCATAAACTCCTGAATGAACAGTGGTCCACGCATGTTCCAGGTATACAGGGAACGTAGAATCCCTGCTCGCCAGCACGTATCATAAGCCTTCTCGAGATCGAAAAATATGCCAACGGTTTGACAGTTCTTCATAAATCCGTTCATTATCTGTGTCGAGATTAACACAAAATGGTCTACAGTTGAACGGCGTCGTCGAAAACCACAGTGGATGTTAGTCAATAGGTTACGACTTTCTAACCACCATACCAATTGTCCATTGATCACACGTTTCATCATCTTGCAAACGCAACTGGTGAGGGAATTAGGACGATAGCTGGAGGGAAGATGACGGTCCTTTCCAGCCTTCAAGATGGGAATAACGGTGGCCTCCCGCCAATTTTCTGGGAGTGTACTGTCAACCCAAACACGATTATAGACCTCGAGCAGGAATGCCTTACCTTCAGGAGAGAGCTGTTGTAACATTTGTACATGAATACCGTCCGGTCCTGGTGCTGATAATCGCGGAGATTTAAGAGAATGTTATAGCTCTGCCATGGTGAAAAGGCGATTGTAATCTACGTTTCTAGATCGAAACGCGAAACCTCGAGATTCCACCAGAGTTTTAATTGAAAGGAACTCATGGGAGTAGTTTTCCGAGTTAGACACTTGAGCGAAGTCACCGCCAAACGTATTGGCCACCTCGAATCAATAACAGCTCCTTATGCTGTTTTCAGTCCCGCAATTGGTATGTGGTCGACCGACCAGCAACACGCCTAAACCTATCCCACACAACCGAGAAAGGTGTGTGTCGTTTAAATGGAGCTACAAATTTGTTCCAAGATGACTTTTTGCTATGTTTAATGACTTGTCTGGACCTGGCGCGCATTTTCTTGTATTCGATTAGATTTTCCAAAGTAGAGTGACGTTGGAAAATCCTAAGTGCTTGCCTTCGAGCACGAATGGCATTCCGACATTCTTCCGTCCACCAGGGGACGGGAAATCGACGGGGGTGTGAAGTCGACCGCGGAATTTATTATTCAGTAGCAGAGAGAATCGTCTCCGTGAGATGCAGGCATGATATGCAAACAAGTCTTCATAGTTTCGAGTGCGATGCAGCGTATCGTCGCTATTAGAGGGCATAATGAAACTGACATCACCGTGTTTTACATATTAGAATGTAACCAGATTGCTAAATATCAGTACAATAGAACCGCTGCATGATGATTGGATAGAAATGAGGAGTTCTAAGAGACACCTTGCAGAATTCTAGAACAAATGGTAAACGGTAACCACTATTACTTTCCGGTACGTTATTATGGCATAGCGTACTTAAAAGACGTAAGGGTATTTAGTATATTTGAGATGCCTAACCAAAAATAAGTTCTACCTTTCAAAACATGTCTCACTACAGAAGATCGAATTCTTAAAAACACCTCCTTCTAAACAGTGCTGAAGTTTTAATTATTTTCTCGTGTGATTCTGTTTTATCTAGCCCCCAGGAGTCTACTACGGTAGGTACGGGTCTTGGCGCACCCGGCTTCCCGAGCCATTCGCCGTCATCTCATCCCTTAATATCCATCCATTAGAGCCACATTCCTTAGTTGTAGTCTCTTCCTCTTTTAGGTTTATTGTGCTACATAGGTTAAGTATTAGAGCTATGAACTGTCTCTCCAATAGGGATCTATCCTATCTCCATGGTTTCTGTCCCACGGTTTCGGCGTAGCTTCCAACTTGTGTGCTCTTCGGAGACTCAAGCGTGAAGGTTAAGTGGACCCTCCTCACTACCCCTTTTGTGCGACACTAGGTGCGGAACCGTTCCATTGTTATGTACACTCACGTAGCTCCTAAGGGGCCGGGTCCACCTGCCTACTTCAGCGGCCATGTGTCGCTGGGGTGTACATGAGGCCCCGACGTAATCAACCACAAGTCCCCTGAATCCACTTGACTCCGTTGGGGCAGCGTGGCCTAAACTGATGAGCCACCGGTGGTAGGGGCATAAAGTCGGGCCTGCCTATGGTGAACGTGTCGCATACCGGACCGTGGTAACTCCTCTGAGGTACTCCTTGAGATCCGGTCTGAAGTGGGTACTTCAGGCCGGCACAGACGGGAAGATTTAGATGTCTTTTTCCCTTATCCCCCGGATGGCAAGTTCGGCAGCGGGGTCCGGAAGGGGGATCTACCAATCATGATTCCTCTGCGCTCTTTACCCACACTTAGATTTTTAGTAATGCGTTCGATGAGTGTTAGCGAGAACATGACACATCTGAACCCTTTTTACATCCAACGAGAACTAGACAGGATCTGCGGTCCAGTTACGAATGTAACACGTTGTAGGAACGGTACCTTACTGATAGAAGATAAACAAGACCACCAAACGCCAAAACTGCTGAGTGCCACTCTGCTAGGCTCTTAATCCGTTACTGTGATAAAGTACAAACTCCTCATTACTGATATACGCTCGAGCTATCATTTTCCTTGCACTATTAGTCCTCCTCTCTTCTGCCGTACGTTACACTGTTCCTCCTAAATGGCAGTTTCACAACGCTGGTTGCTGTTTACACGCTTGGCACGGTTTTCTCACTGCAAGTTCTCCAGTGTAAAACTCATGGTGGATCACCTCTGTACGGTAATACTACAGCCGAACCTTCCACACCTCGTCCGTCTTCCCAACCCAAACGCTTACCTGTCTTCTGGTGGAACGCGGAATGTAGGGAGGCGATTCGTTTAAGAAGAGATGCTCTTCGGGTGTTGAGGCGTCATCCAACACTCGACCTAAAGAAATCTAATTATTAAATGTTCTATGTAATGCATATTTATTGAAATCTCTCAAGACTTTGCTACACTAAACGTTTCTAAAAGGCCGCCTCCGTAGCACAGCTGGCAGCGCGCTTGCCTGTGGCGCGGAGGACCCGGGTTCGATCCCCGGTACCAGCATGGGGATTTTATCCCCTCTGGGAGGTCTGGCACGGGGTGCACTCAGCCTCGTTAGGTCCCGGGGGGACCAATTGAGGAGCTACTTGATGGAGAAGTAGCGGCCCCAGGTCGAGAAGACCGCATAACTGGTCGGGAGGGCTCGGGGCGCTGACCACGTCCCACCCTCCAGTACTGCAGCTCACCAATGACGCCTGTAGTGGACAGAGGTGGGGGACGCAGCGGCTGGGCGGTAGGCCTTGGCCCTTCGTGGGCTGTCGCGCGGGGTTTACATTTACATTTACAAACGTTTCTAAATCTTTACGGACGATCAAGCCACACGTGTACGCACATGTTTACTTCTCATTTTCACTGTTAGTCTTCCAATAAACCGTCGAAGGTAAATAATATTGTACGCTATATGAGAAGCATTGGGAACGCCAAACGTTGGTCTCGATACCGAACAAAGCACCCAATGACGGGTGGTTCGATACAACATCTTTTCATTGGCTTGACATGCCTTACGGTGTTGTAAAGTTAAACACGCTGTAAGGCCAGTGATATAAACATAATTTGCACCCACAAAATTTGTTTGTACAGCAGGAAGGAGAATAGAAATAATCGGCTATCAGCCGTCATTAAATTTTGCGACTAACATAGTTCCAAAGTTCCAAATAAAGGCTTGCCAGACAGATGTCAGATGTGACCATCGAAGGCACAAATAAAAATGAAAACCGGGTATAGGCTGCTCTTTCTTTCCAGATGAATGTCCTTCAGCGAAAGTACAGTGACCTAGCCCTCTCTTAACAAACAAGTCAGCAAATAGTTTGTTAGACTACAAACAGCTCTTCTTCCCTGTGTTATGTTTCAAAGAGAACATAAGTACAGTTATTGCAAAATTTTGTGTTGTGCGGGTTCATGTCTTGCCAGTGTTCTAATGAGAAATAATGAAAATAACAGCAATTCAAATGAAAAGTTTGAGGAAGAAATGTTAGGAATAGTAGACTTAGAAGCAAATCAAATGTAAACAGTTACAGAGATTGATGGTGTAACTGCCCGCCTCAGAAGCGTGATGGTTAGCGTGTCTGCCTCACGTTCAAGAAGTCGCGAGTTCGAATCTCGCTTAGGGTAAGTTATCCGGGTAAGGTTTTTTCCCCAAGATTTACCCTTATCCTGAGAAGACGAATGTTGGCTAACTTAAAGTTCCATGGACCTCGGGCTCATTTGAGCATCATTTCACCCGTTTCATTCATTCGCCGTCCGATATGATATTACGTTGGAGGACGTTAATTAAAACAGATAGTGTAATACATATGGCTGATATAACTGGAAGTGTAGTTACAGTACTTTTTAGCGCAGACACATGACAGCAACAGGCACATGTGACTGTTGTTTCTACTTCTGTGTGCCAGTGCTCCCGTAAAGGCGAGTAAGTAACTCGCATCTAACCTCTCATTTAAAAATTTCATTCAAGAACTAACGCGTGATCTCTATAAGAATAATGTATAGTAATCAAACTCTGGATAATTTATAGTAACTAAACTTGTACACAACGTTGCAATGTTGCATATCGTAAGAATAGGAGCTGATGGACAATTTGGTGTATCTAAACCTTATTGGAGAACTAATAGGGCTATGAAACAAGACTTGTAGATGTATTATTCGGCCATAGAAATTCAATAAAAATTCAGCTCTCCTGTAAAGCTAATGCAGGATTTCTTCTCGTATTATCGCAGTTATGAGCACCATGTTACATCTTGTACTATATCCATCTGTAAATTTCAATACCATCTTGCAGATTACGCGAGTACGAGTTCTGAAAGCCTTAGTTGAATTACAAGAGTTTGTAACCTGTTGCATATGCGGCAGCGGTTACTAAACCTTGTGTATGTAAATCTGGTTGCCGTGGTGTTGCAGCTGTTTAATTTAGAAAGCGGTGGGTACCATGGGGTCCCGTTTCAAGCCAAGCCACTCTCCTTTACTATGCAAAGAGCTGTGATTTGTTGTTTTGTTCTGCTGAATATTTGAACCCCGCCTCCAGCCCGCGCTTGGTCTCTCGGGGCGCTTAATTGCCTTCAGACAAAGAGGATGCAGTGACGCCAGCGGGGTATATTGTTATGCGGCTGGTTAATCTTCACAGCCCGCGTTCTTTGTTTGCTTAATCTACAGGGTTCTTTAAAGCTGGAATATGATCATCTGCCGTGATTATTCTCGAAAACTGCGTTGATGATATAATCCTTCGTATTCGTGTAGCGATAGTCATCGTGCGTTTTATGGCGGTCCAGGCCCAATTCCTGTTTGGGCCAAACTGATTAGGTGTGAAGAGGAGTCCCCCTCCTTAACTGCAGTAGTACAGTTTAGGTAGAACAATTTTCGCTGTTTTTCCTCAATTTTCCGCTTTGATCGTCATGAAGGAAGGGGAAGTAAGAGAACCTGTTGAGTAATGCATGACAGGCCTGGTCTATACGTATATTGGCCCAATCTGAATCAAGCTCAAGCCCGAGAAAAGACGTCACCCATTCAGTCTGATGAAAAGTAATGCTGACAAAACTTTTCTAAAGGAAGCTTTAATTTAATATCGGAACCCAAGACAAACCCATATACTTTCTAAAATTAATTATAATTGGTGAATCGAAATAATAGGGTGAGTTATTTGGGAAGGCCGCGGCCGAGCGGTTAGAGCGTTCGCCTACCACTTAAGCGGCCCGGGTTCGATCCCAGGGACCCTCATGTGCTATTCGTGGTGGACGAAGCGAGCTCTCTCCGGGTTCACTGGTTTCCTCCTCATTCCACCAACTGCTCCATCATCACCTTTCCAATAATCGATTTCACCTGTATTTCATATCATCCTCTTCCTCACTCATACCTGGTGCTTGGCTGACCACCCGCTTTCAGGACTGCTTCTTTCCATAGGCTCCTCTGCTCCCCGACAAGATCTGACCCTAGGCACTGGCTTGTAAGTCCTTCATAGGGGGAGGTAAAGAAGAGTTACTTATTTGGTGTATATCTCAACCTGAGCATGGTAAGCATTTCTGAATTTAGCCCATGCAGACTTATGCAGAATTCTTATGAGGATTTACCAAAGTGACCGCCATTATCATGGAATTACAGTTGTGAGTGCAAAGATTCTCAAATCATTCATATTTTTCTTCTGCCGCCAGTAACAAAGTAGAAGAAAAGTGTTAGAAGCCCATGTGGGTTCTGCATCTATCAGCTATTTTCAAAATATTAGTAAGGGCAATATTAAAGCCTTGATGGTATTAAAACCAATTGAAATATCCATTACACAAGATAATTTTCATTTTAAAAATGGGCTGTATACAAAATAAATCAACTTCGTCTTTTAAGTAAGGGTGCAAAATTAAATACTAATCATCAGTTCAAATTGTAAAGAGGTAATAGTTGCACTTCTCTTACCAGAGTGGAGCACTTCCACTGCGCATGGCCAACAAAGACATTGTAATAATACTAGAAAGTCGCATTCCAACACAGTTCGCCGCTGACAAGCTAAGAATTGAGCTTGTTTGGTTGTGAATAAAGAATAGAGAAATCACTTCATACATGAATTTTAATGAATTGCAACACTGTACGGCATGATTACTGTAATAAGTGACCAACTTTCAATAAACAGAAGAAAATTATAAAAGAAAAAAACCTTCTCTACCTTCTGTTTTATTAGTGGGTATACAAACTATTCTTGTGAAGTTTATTTCTTGATCTACTTCATTTTAATTTAAGTAAACCTTTGGAGATGTAGCTACACACTTTATACTGGCCTTCAAGAAACCCGATGAGGATGTAAATCTCAGTTCAGTTATTAAAGTCCATCCAAAAGCCCATTTTTTGAAGACAGAAGAGATAATTTTTTTCAAGATTTATGATTAAGCCACATGGTGCATAATCCTTCACATTGCATAACTTTGCTGCCATACCCAATATTTCAAAGTTAAGCCATTTATTTTGATTTATTAAGTAAACATGTGAAATAGTATTTGTTTATATTTGCTGTCTGTAAGTTGGGGGTGAAAAGATAATATATTTTGGAAGGTAGTAGCATATTTTAACATTCCTAAACTGCAGTACGTAGTGGTGGTGAGTAGGTCAGCAGACCACTGTTAGCGTTTATTTCATTCGTTTCTCATTAGCTCAAATAGTGCTTGCTGCATTATAGCTAACATAATAACAGCAACTTGCTGCTTAGCAGTCTTATCAGAGTGGTATTAGCTATTTGAATCCATTTCTTGTGAATATTTGAATCACAAAAGTAGCTGGAAAATCAAAAAATGATTTGTATGAATACCTTGTAGATTAGCTATGAAAACAAATCAAAGAAAGTCATCCAATTGTTATACACTGACTTTTTTTTATATAAGAGTAACAGTTTATAGAAATGGGGAAATAAATAAGTTTGATAATATAATTTACATTACAGCATTAAAAATATTAAGCATTGCATATTAAATATTATTATTATTATTATTATTATTATTATTATTATTATTATTATTATTATTATTATTATTATTATTATTATTATTATTATTATTATTATTATTATTATTATTATTATTATTATTATTATTATTATTATTATTATTATTATTATTATTATTTTAAAGTAATTTCTTATTTCCACAAAAGTGACTGAATATTATTTTTGAACTATTTTATACTGTGTTTCATTATGTGATTTAAATTTACTGTGCTCCCCCAAAAGTGAGTCACAAGTTATGTCCATGGCCTTTTGGGTGATATTGTGTATTTTCTGTTTTGTTCATCACAACAGAGTTAAATTATCTGCTGTCTTATTTTTAGTAGGACCCATTGTTATATATTTAACATGAAGCTGTTGAACTAACTCTGCACTTTTGGGGGGCTAGGAGGCAGATTTGCTTTGGAAGAAATATAATTTTATATGCCGATATCAGAAAACTATTGCATACTTTGCATGGTTAACAACAACTCACTGATATGGTCACACCAGCTTTTTGTCCAATGTGGTCTTATTTGGCTGCATACTTATATTGTCTGTTTTACATTTGCTTAAGCAAGACAAGTGTAGAATCCATATAAATTTAGACAATTTATTTTGTAAATAGTGAAACAAATCATTCAGAAAACAGACAATGCATCCTTTAGCTTATTGGCCATGCTAGAAAATGCCATGGAAGAAGACAGTCCTGCAAATATCTTGCTCATTAGTACTGGAAAAGTTAGCAAGTGTAATTCCACATTTAATCCTTAGAAAAGAAAAATCATGTGGTTAGTTGCATATATTTTTCATTCTGAGAGAAAAAGCATGGGCAAGAAAGGAAAAATAACATTCTACATTACACCATAAAACGTGTATATTACAGTTTAGTATCTTCTTTTATTTATTCATAGAGCAAAACTGGGAGCAGCGGTTACAAGTGCTCCAGCAGTTGTCAGCAAAGCTGCCATTTGTTGAGGAGCAACAATATATAGAACAAAGACTGAATGTTCTGAAGAATGAGACTGGACCAACAAGCACAAGTGGTGGAAAATTCAGATGGGTTGACAGTATTCTTGTGAAGGTAAGTCTTTGTTGCTTCGTTTCTTTTCCTTAATAAATTTATTTAACAGCAGGTCATGGAGATGGTGAATGAATAAGTTCAAAGCTTGCAGAAACCTAACATGTTGACCTGTCATGGCATGTAACACATCCTATGGTTGGTGAATTTATTTTGATAATTCTCCCGATCTGGTCGGTGAGACCTGTAAACCAACAACAGGTGTGGTCCTCCAGACATTCTGGAGGTTGTGAGAGAGCGATGTAACCGCGAAAACATGAAAACATGGTGTTCTCTAAAAAGTGGTAACTATTATTGCTATTGTTCTGTTTAAATGTTTTACCGGACAATCCTGTCCTGTAATCAACCTGAAGGCTTTGTCCTCTTTATGATCTGTAAGAGGAAATAGACCAAGACCACCTTCAAATACGCCCGGTCACTTCTAGCGCCCCATCCATCAGTGAAAAATATTGGAGAGCAAGAGGATTAATGACTTCCTTGTAAGAAATGCAGCATTAGCTAACAATAAGTTTGCCGAAAATGTCTGTACTACGTGCACAGGGTTTTGCCTCTTGACAGCTAGACATGACCCTGCTTTGTGTTTGCTTCTTAATGCATTTAAAATTTCACTGTATAGCATATCATGGATACCATCTTCCCTCAACTAGGCACATTTTAATTTCTGCAATTTTAAGCCATGTAATGTGAGTGACGAAAACAGCTAGAATATCTTGTAAATGCTATTCTAATTTTAAAAAGGTAGAGATTATGCAAAGACCAGCAGAAGTTACTATATCAAATGCTAAAGATTATACCCTATTAAAGGTTTGATTAGTTCAGAGATACTGAAGTTTCTCATGCTTTTATTTTTTTCCCCAAACTTCACAAAGTAACTGTGTCCACACCCACTATTATTTAGAAATGTGAAAGAAATGGCAATTAAGACTGCAAAATTTATTTTGGTTTCAGTGTATAATTTACCTGTGCTACATATCAAACTTGGAAAGCAGGAGGCCACCGTACATTGCTTCATATTGAAATGAATCTGCTTTCCAATATATAAACCTTTAAAATATACTGCTGTAGGTAAAATTGCCACAATGAAGATGTAACTCTACAGACTAATTGAAGTTTTTACTTTTGATGTATCTCAGAAACATGAAACACAGTTTTACAGTCATGTTCTGGAGGCTATTAAATAAGTTCTGCCAGTCAGGCAAATTAAATTTAATTAGATGCTAAATGTTGGTCCATTCTAGCGTAATCTCTCTACACTGTAGTGGAGAATGTGTTTATGCTCCTTTGCCCTTATTTGAACAATTGAAGTTAGCTTGGAATTTATTAGAAGTTTAGCATTTGAAAAATTTCAGAGTAAAATAATATTGCTAACTAAGGTGTATTCATTCATCTGTTACGTTCAAAATCTATCTTCCACTCAGGCTTTGATAGATGGTTGCTGGTTACTAGTGGATAATGTGAATCTCTGTAGTCCTGCTGTATTGGACCGTCTCAATGCTGTGCTTGAACCTGGTGGACAGCTAACCATTGGGGAACGTGGTGTGGATGCTGATGGAAATCTTGTCACCATCACACCTCACCCGGACTTCCGGCTTTTCCTTGCCATGGATCCTATAAATGGAGAAATTTCAAGGTAATATTATCTATAACTTGTTTCAGCTACAGTACAACTATAGCTGGCTGACTGTTTAAGACAGAGTATCACCTTTATATACAAATAACTTTCTGCTTCTTCTTCTTCTTCTTCTTCTTCTTCTTCTTCTTCTTCTTCTTCTTCTTCTTCTTCTTCTTCTTCTTCGTCTTCGTCTAGTTATTATCCTCTCATGGTTTAGGAATTTCCACATTTAGACCATGTCACTTTACATATATTACTCATAAATTGTTTAATAGGTTATCTTTCTGTTGGTTTGTTATTTTCTGAGTGAAGTCTTTGTGATTTAATTTTGCGTTGTGAATCATCCATTGCATTTTACATATGGTTTTGCTTTTATCATTCATTTTATTCATTCCCAAATCCTCACTTACGAGGTGCACTCATTAATTATTTACAATAGTAGCTTTTTGTACCTTATATTTTATGATCAATGTGAATAGATGTGCATGGGATATCTCAATATATTCCCCATTGACATCACTACACCATTGTCATCTTTCTGGCAACTTCATCATTGCATCATGGATTATTTGGGGTACTGCACACTTACTCATGGATAGTGCCTGCAGTACCTTATTGTTGGAAAACCTTTTATCTCACAGCGTGTCCTTCATGTTGTAGATGTAGCAAGGTCGAATGAATATGGTGCATGTGGCACAACAGTGAACACCAGTGATGTCAAACAAATTAAGCATGGATGCAAAATGTTGGTGTATAATCATGTTTAACCTAGTTATATTTTCTCAGGGCTATGAGGAACAGAGGAGTTGAAATTTTTCTAAATGAAGACTTGTCCCAGAATGTGCTAGATGCAAGAGCACTGTTAGCACAGCAAGGCTTGGATCAGGTTTCCCTACAGGATGCCTTACTTTGTGTACACAGAGATATTACACAAGGACGACAAAGTAAGTAAAAAATAAATAATGTTTTTACCAAATGCTTTACTGTAAAAGATAGTGAAAGTATATTTTATGCAGATGAAAATAGCTACTGCAGTTTTAAACTTGCTATAACCAGCTTCATTACAGGAAAACTGTAAAGTTCCAAAATATTGTGGTATGTTTAAAGAACCAGTGTTCCCATCTTTCTGGGTCCACTCCAAAGGGAATAGTGGTTCTTGAAACATGTTTGAGTATTTGCAAACTGAGTGAAGTTGTGGATCAATTTAAATTTACTGCTAGTTAATTAATTTTATAATACCTTCAAAATAGTCATTTGTAACGAAACATACAATTTAACCATATTTACAGATGTAGAGAAAATATCGGAGCTCTTGAAGGCAGCTTTCCTGCTGTGTCAGAATACATTGCATGGAAGAGAAGCACTGAAATCCCTGCAGTCAGCATGTAGTGAAGTCTATCAATCAGAAAATGTTAGTATCAAGTCTACAAGAAGCAGCCTTTCATCTGCACCCGCACCAATGTCACTGTCTGCTCACAGTGTTCGCAGTGATTCAACGCTAGCCATGGTGTATCTCCAAGGAGCAGCATTATTAAATAAAAATCTGTTAAGTGAGATATTACCAGGTAAGTTATAAATGTTAATTTTTGGTTTGCCAAGAACTGCTTATTCAGCATCAACATTAAATAAATGAAAAGTTAAACCCACTTGTTCCTATCTTCCTTTCATAGAAGTTTGAAAACAGTGTTGTTGTAATTAATTTAATTTAAAAGGTGAGTTAATTAATAACACTGAATAACACTTACAACATATTTTTCCGGGACGCGTTTCGAAGGTTAACTTTCCTCCATTATCAACCGGACAATAAATTGTCCGGTTGGTAATAATAATATTGTCCGGTTGATAATGGAGGAAAGTTAAACTTCGAAACGCGTCCCAGAAAAATATGTTGTAAGTGTTGTTCAGTGTTATTAATTAACTCACCACTTGTTCCTGTTTAAATGTATTTTTAATTTTGTGTATGAGAGGATAATTAATGTCATAAACACTCGTGGTGCTGTGATAAGAGTATGGCAACAAAATTCGTTAAAATTCATGATTTTACAAGCTGAAGTCTGTTGAGGAAAGATAAATTACAGATAATACAAGTTAATTATATCTGATAGGCAGTAGGTTAATCTTACATATTTTGAACCAGGGCTGCTGGGTTATGGCAGATTATTAGGTTACTGATTTTGAATAAAAGAATAGCAGTATCGTATTTTATGACGTCAGAGTTGCTGAAAACTGAACATGCACAAATGAAGCACTTAGAACAATACTGTCCTAACCCACATCTGTTGTTTTGAGATATTAGATTTAAAAGTTCAAAATGTTTGTAGCCTTCTAATAACAATTTACATATTTACTGAATGTCGTAGAAAAACCTTATGAACATAAAGTGTGTAATAACAATGATATGCAACAATGTTCAGATTTATGTCTAAGGGTATTGATTTAAGGCACTATTGCCACAAGTATTTATGTTCATTGATTACGGGGATACCGGCCTCTGCATGAAAATGTTCCAAGTAAAAAGCAATTTATTACAGTTCTCTGTAAATCAAATTCCTGTAACAATAAATTCCTTTGCTGACGGAGAATACTTGAACTTTTCGGGTCCAAAAAAAAAAGGGAGAGAAATCGAACACCAATAGTGTTTATGAACAAATAATACATCAGTGTGAGCAGCAGTCATCTTTATAAACATGCTCATTAAAGTGTTTCGATATTGTCATCATGCTCTGTGTTGAGAGATGCACTCCAGTCCCATAAAATACCAGTGGTGAACAGACAGAACACACAGGAACAAGGACATTTTATTATACTTTGTGTAAATTCCTAATGGGTTTCAGATTTACAGCAAAGAGATTCAAGACATCTGCAACTCTTAACTCTCATTTGGAAGCTTCTATATGTGTTTATTGCATTCTGAAGATTACGTACATTGGTAACATTCAACACTCATGGTTGCTTTGTGGGGTTTTATAAGATGGGTGCCTCAGAAAAATTCAGTGGTTCCCCATTGTCTGCATTAGTCTTGTTCATGGCCTTTGTAAAAGGAGATCAATCCTTAAATCTGTAATGTCCATCATTGTAACATGAAATATTTTGGTTCATTTTGCTTTTGTGATGTAGGCAGCTTATTCTTCAGGAGAGTAAATGAGTTGTTTTTGTACATATTCATTAATGCAACTAATCTGTCTATCACAATGCACATGGGTACACCTTCAACACGAAAATGATGATAAATGCCTTCAATGTCTCTAGAGGTAAGAAGGCATTATACATTGATTTCAGTGTCAGGTTTTTGTTCTGTCTCCTGCAGTTATCTGAATTAATATGGAGTTCTAAGCACCACTTAATATTCCAAGTGTCCAGATATTTCAGTATGAAATTTGCTATCTCCTCAGATCTTCTTCTTCTTCTTTTTTTTTTTTTTTTTTTTTTTTTTTTTCATCTCTTCAAACTCAAGAAACTTTTTCACAGTGCCAGTTTCACAATCATGTATCCCAATGTTTTATGTCCTAAATGTTGGCAATAAAAGACGTGATTGACTTCAACTCGGGTGTGAGTAATGCCTGCTGCCAGTCAACTCAGATCATGTTGTACTTGCTAGGATCATCCACAGCAAGAGTGCCTAGATATTTGGTCTTTGCGCTTCAGCAGCTGCAGCTTTGCAAAGATGCAAATCTTTTTCTGTTGTAGGACGAAGTAAGGAGTTTGAGTTTTCCTTTTCTCCGTCTACAGCAATATCTATCTCCAGCTTATCACATGTTGGGCAAGTGTCTGTTTTAAGTATCTTAAATAAAATATTATGTTGCTCATTGAAAATGTGGCAATATTCTCAGCACCAAGCTTTGCTTTTCCATTATCTTGACACCATTGAACATGATAATCATGATGAACTTATTTACTGTCACATCATAGGCCAGAGACATTTTATATGGATTTGGTTACAGCTATAGGTGCTTCTTATTTTGACAGCAAGTATTAAAATTCCTTTATATGCCTGAACTGCTTTGTTAGGATACATATTGGGATAGTTGTGATGTTTAGCCATAAATGAGATAGCATGTTTATTGACCTCTGATAGTGCAATATACACTAGAACTGTGGCTGTCTGAGCCATGACTAACCAAGTTCCAGGTTAACCGAGGTCTGTTTACGAAGTGTGCCATGCAAAGTATGTAATGTACAAATTGAAATGGTGCACAAAGGAATCAAAGGGGGGAGGGGTCAGCCTGCATAGATTGTCTGCTTATTGTCACTGAGCTCAGTTTTATTTGTATGTATGTCATTTTTTCATATAACAATACAGTAGATGCTTCTTTTTTCTCACACTTTTGACCACATTTTCATTTATTTCACCAGTTTACCATGTTTCCCTCTCGACTTTTGACAGAGTCCATGTTATCAGAGTTGCTGTCAGCCCTTACCTCAGATAATTGAGGCTCTACTCTACTATTATTCGTATCAAGTATGCAATAATACATACCCCTAAAAGCATGTTCTGGTATAAGTCCTTCTTTCAGGTATCTCTGTAGTCTCTTTATTCTACTTTTGTGTTATTGAGATAATTTTATCTTTGAATATATTTACATAAATTTAAACTTTATTTGTACAATGAAAATGTAATGTTTCTATGAAATCCATGAAGTAAAGAGAATATTAGATGCTTTAAAAATTTCAGTCTCACAATCCTCTACATTCACAGTATATTCATGACTATCCTGCCTTGGTTTATCTGTGGTGTGTATCAATACATTGATAACAAAATTTGACATTATCTTGATAACTGCTATTACTACGGCTGCTATTGCTATCGTCATTAATATAACCTGGAATACCTAACCTAAGCTAATAGTCATATGTGCTATTTTCATTAAAATAAGCCCTTCTGGGACCTCGCCTTACCATGGTAATCATCACACAGCAGTGCACCAATATTCACTGTAGCTTATTGTTCTTGATTAGCTGTCAGGTGCTCGATAGCACCGTTTGTTGCAGGTAAACTACTGAACGCACCAGGAAGTACATCACATTGTCTATTCACTTGTTTTACCTCTTTGCAGAATCACTTGCATGTGTTTCATTCAGTAATGCAATGGAGGAAAGCAAAAGTGTCCCAAGTTTCTCTAAACATAAAGTAGGTTATTAAATTTAATATATTAATTTTAGGAAAGTTGCAAAGTAGCGAGATAGGAGCAACAACCTTTAAGATGGGCACATGGGGAAAGCAGGCCTAACAGTTGAGTAGAAAAACATGCTCAACGTAGGTTGTTGTTCTTTCTTTTTGCGACAGAATATTGTAAAACCCCAAAAGAAAATCATTTATGTGAATATTTGTTAAGAGTGTAATTTGCTTTTGGTGTTGGTACGAGTTGGTTGAGTGACGAAAACATGTTGCTATTGTTCATTGTTACAAACAATTAAGTTTGTTTAAAGACGCCATAAATATTTCCATATTTAAGTTTAATATATATGTATAAATAAAAGAAGTATATGTTAATTATTATTTATTTATGCCAACAAACTTACTGTTGGTGTTTTTAAACACACAAGCCGTGTGTGGGCAAAGTTTAAGAGGTAGAACTGGAACTTAAAAATTCCAGTTGTGGCATTGAATTTTTAAGTTCCAGTTCTACCTCTTAGAAGTATATGTGTTCAATATTGAAAGCGAAGGGAGAATAGCTAAAGATCGCTTCCCTAACAATACGGGAACTATTTGATGGACGCATACGCGGATGTACACAAAAAGAAGTGTGATGTGGCGCCAATTGTTTAGCTAATAGCATCCATGTCTTTGGTATGAAAAGACGTGTTTTTACAGTGTGGATGTGAGTAGAAAATTGATTAAACTTTCATGAAGCTTTTGTTCTAAAGTTGTTAAAAAACTGGAAAGACTATCAATATAATATAAATTGGTGCAACGAAAATGCAAGTAACGAGAAAAAGTGTTAATAAAGTAATATAGTGAAATAAATGTCGAGTGTTTGTTCATTCCATCTAGTACCACGACCTGGGATATAAAAAAAGAATCTCATAGCTCAGCACATTCCTTATTAATATTATAAAAACAGCACCATTTTCCAGTCTGATCTAAGTTCTATCTAGCTTAATTAGACTTTCGCCATCCAAAAGAGAGAGAAAATATTATCCCCAGATAAAATTTGATCTCACAGTCTCTTGACTATGGGCTGCACATACTATCCCCACAACATAGCAACTTCAAACTTTAGGCTGATCTTTTAGGTTACCAAATTTTTATATATGTGCAATTGAAATATCCTAACATTCTTAAAAATGTTGTTGTTGTTAGCTAATGCTGGATTTCTGACAATGAAGTCATTAATCCTCTTGCTCTCCAATATTTATTGAAGAGAGCAATAGCAGTAATAGTAACCGCTTTTTAGAGAGCACCATATTTTTATGTTTTGGCGGTCACATCGCTCTCTCACAACCCCCAGAATGTATATTATAGCTGTTGCAAAATTTTGTGGCAGGTGGGTGTGTATGTGTGTGTAGTGTTTAACGCCCGCTTTTACTACGTACGGCACCACAGGCGGTGACTGATGATACATGGAATGAAGATGGAGCACTGGTGGAATGAGATGGCGGGGGAAACTGGAGAACCCGGAGGAAACCCGCTCCAGCACTGCTTCGTCCACCACAAAGCCCACATGCGGTGCTTGGGATCGAACCGGGGCCCCTTTGGTGAGAAGCAATGGTTTAACCACTCGGCTACGGCGCAGCCTGTGGCAGGTGGCTCAATACTAAACTGAATCATATGCTTGCAATGCCTTGTGTTATATAGTTAAACACATCAAATCACGCTGTAAAGTTGGTGGTATAAATATCATTTGCACCCACAAAATTTATTTGCACAACAAGAAAAAGAATAGTAATAGTCCGCTGTCAACCACCATTAAATTTTGCTGCTAACATAATTGGTCCCCTTATTTCCTTATTGTTCTTGGAACTATGCTTCAATTAATGTAATAAAGGTATGTAATACGATGAGTAGGTTTTTGTTGCGATTGCAGTCAGAATAAAAAGCATCAAAGCCATAACGCATTAAAAACTAAAAGTACCTGATAGACTGTAACTTTATCAGCATGCATTCTTTAGTGATAATGCAGTGTTTCTTTTGGTTAGGAGTTCTAACCTATACTGTTTCATGATTTTAATATCAAATGCATGAGAAGTGGTAGATAATTAATCAATGAAAACCAGCTGCCTACTGCTAATCAGATTTAACTGCTGTAAAATCATAATGAAGTTTTACTATTGTCAGTGCACCTCAAATGACTTCGTGGCAAGGTCAGTATTTTACCATGGCAAAATCTTGATCGAGAATGGTGCACATGATCATAATATAACTAATCTAATCTATCTAAATGTTAAGTTAATAAAACATGAAGGCTGTGTCCAATGTTATTCCTTTTGTAATCTTATGATAGATTAAGGATGTGTGTGGGATGAAGATGGAGAGATAAAGTAGACATAAAATGAAGTACAGCTGTTAATGTTTGTAGCTCAGTTGAAAAAATTATAAACACAGAGAACGAAAGATCCATAGTTTGAATTTTTCATGTCAGAGTCACCTTTCCATCTTTTCTTTTGTTTTCTTGAATAATTGGTGTACAAAATCTTATTGTTGTTAATAATTAATAATAATAATAATAATAATAATAATAATAATAATAATAATAATAAAAATAAACAGTTCTTGCAAACAAGTACTAAAGTGTTACTAATAGCAGTGCATTTTCAAAAATTCAGGTTTGCAGATACACTACAACATCACCTCTCATTTAGTGATTTCACTTTATGAATGTGCATCCTTCAATGATCTCACCTTACGTCACCATTGGCTGGATACCCTTGTTGCAAAGGATAAAAGTATTAAAAATTTATCCAATACTTTATATGAGACTACGGCATCCATGCTACCACAACTTCCTCAGAACGCTACAGAAACAGAGATGTCAAATCTTCCATGGGATCTTCGCCATCTTCCTGAACTGGTACCACACAATTATGAATGCAATGCACAGGAGAGACTCTTGACTCTTTTGCACTTCAGAGCAACCAAAGTGCTTCTTGCTCGAGACAGAGTGGAACAGAAATCTCTAACAGTGGACCGTTACTCAAATGCTGCAAAAGAAGGTAAGTTTGACAGATCTCACATAAAGTTCAATATCAGAACTTTGTAATATTGTAAATAAAATTTCTTGTAAGCCCAAGATCAACATAACTTAGTTGTACTCCTCCACATTACTTTATCTCTGATTACCAAAGCTGATATCATAAGTGTGCCTGTTCTAACAACACTAACAGCAAGTGGCATACAACAAATATGAATTCATGCAAATTAGTATATTTCTCAAGACATCCCCCTTTCTCCAGAGCATAACTTAACAATTTAACATACTAAAAAGAAACCAAACAAAATAGGGGAGGCAAACTCACATACTTTGAAAATACGTTTTTCCGGAGCATAATTTAACAATTTAACATGCTAAAAAGAAATCAAACAAAACAGGGAAGGCAAACTGTCATAGTTCTTTGAAAATACAAAGGTTGTTTGATAAGTTCTGGGAACGGAATAGCAAAAAAGTACTTACAACACTGTGACTTCTTTTATTTTTCAATATAGTCTCCTTGTAAACTAATGCACTTAGTCCAGTAATGTTAAGTTATACTTATGTTGAGTGCTTCACCATCCCAAAGAAGTGAGGAATTGCAGTTCACAACAGCCACATGAAGGAAGTTTTGAGGCAGTATTTTGTGTAAGCCCTCTGAAATTAGGCTGACTTATTTGTGAGGTATTCAACAGCCAAGAAAAAGAATGGACACTGTTCGATAGTTTAAGGACGAAAAATGTTAAATATCCACTGTGTGTGAAGCAAAAGGAATTATGATTTTTAGGTGATGCTCGTAAATGAAACTGCTTTTCAAGTGATGTTAATTGAACTCAATTATTTGCTGTGAGTTTTGCAAGTAACATTGACTTTCTACGATTGTTAGTTTTACCTAGCCATTTTTCATTAATATTTTGTTAATATTGATTCAGATTGGGCCAATATACGTATAGACCAGGCCTGTCATACATTACTCAACAGGTCCTCTTACTGCCCCTTCCTTCCCTAAATATTGGAGAGCATGAGGATTATTGACTTCATTTGTCAGATATCTAACATTAGCTAACAACATTTATAATGTTGCATGGAAATAAAGACTGTTTCATGCCACAAAGCGTTAAAGTAATGGAAATATGTTTTTATCAAAAAAGCCAAAATATGCATTTATGTGCAACATCAAATTGGGTTTAATAAGCTTATAAACTGATGATTCGTCACATCAATTACCAGAATTGTAATTTTAACAGAGGGAAAAGATATGCAAATGCATGACTTAGCAAGCAAGTCTGGAGCTGACAGGAAATAAAACACATCAAACAACCCAACAATAGCATGGAAATTGGACCTAGGATGACAGAGTAGCATGAGCAGATAGCAAGAAATGAGGTAAGCATAAGGAGAGCAAGGCAGAGCAGCTCTCACCACAAGGGACAACTGCATCCCTGCTACTTATGCTCAGATTATCCGTAACATGTCAAAGATTCAACCAAATGGTGGCAGGACAACAACATAGAGAAGACAATAGGACCCAAATTCTTCTTTGAGGATGGTAACATGAAACACTGAGGGCTTCCAAAAGAGGTTGGGTAGTGATAACTTCTTATCCTTCTTCATTGACTTTGATATTGCATGTTTGAAAGAAGCTGAGCTGAAGAACAGCAAAAATGTTGAATTTGTTGATTTCCATGGTTTTAGAAAGGGAAGAGACAAGGAAAGGGGTCGTGGATACTATTCATTTCATTCAGAGATGAAATGAAATCAAGGTAACTAAATTATCATTGATTGGCCACATAAATGGGAACCTAAAGTCATTAAAAGGTAGAATCAGAAATGAAAAATCCACTGCTACAGTTGGGATCTGAACCACAGATCATCTACTTTATATACAGCTGCTCTTGACTACTGAGCTACCATGGCAACATGCTGGCACAACCTAAGACTCATCTGATTCATACTGAATCTTTCATTTCTGATTCTACATTTTAAAGTTTACCTACAAATGTTTTGTGTGTGTTAGCACAATCATCATTGTTTGGACTCATATTGGAAACTATTAATTAAAATTGAGAGGTAGAACTGGAACTTAAAAATTCAATGTCACAGCTGGGATTTGAACCACAGTCCTTCTGCTTACCAGGCGGGTGCTCTACCATTGAGCTACTGTGACAAACTTCCAGAATGGTTTGAGAATTCAATGCCATGATGAAAAGATTTGCCACCTGTCAAGACCCTCACTGACCTGATAATAATTTGCATTATTCCACTTGTCCGATCTTGCTTTCCTGGAATTAAATGCTATACAAAAACCATATCATTATTTCAAAGCCTTCCTGTGGCTAAATAATATAGAGAATGATTCATTTGGTATTATTGCCACATTTTTCTGATTCGAAGGGAAGAGAACGACAATACTACTTGGCAAGTGGTTTATATCACAACAAACTCTGTTGTCACATACTCTTTCAGAACCTTTTATCAGCATCGCTCTCAAAGCGGCATTACAAAGACCTAACAATCAAACATATTCCACACTCAGGATAACGCAGCATTACTGCAACACAGGCCACTGTTTAAAACCATTGTTTGTCACACAGTAAAGAATGTTATGTTTTCTGAATCACTTCTATGACTGTGTCACTAGTGTTAAGCACAAGCTAAGTCATGGACGAAAGTACAGGGTTTGATTCTCCAGTGACTGAATATGATAGTGGCAGGAAAAATAGAAGAAAAGTCTTGTTCAAGCTACAAAACCTAATAAAGAACCGTCCATAAAATGTAATCATGGAATTCAAGATTATCCATCAAAGTCAATAAAGAGGGAAGGTAAAGAATGCAGAGTATGAGATCTGACATATGAAAACATTATTTCCAAAATAAAGTGGATCAAGACAAATTCCTGTTTAAATACATGACAGTTAATTATTCTCCAAAACAAAGGAAAGTGAAGGAGGAAAATTATTATTTATTTATGCCAACAAACTTACTGTTGGTGTTTTACAAGCAGTGTGTGGGCAGTGTTTGAGAGGTAGAACTGGAACTTAAAAATACTGTCTACTGTAATGGCTTTCTCTGCACCTGTAGCTCTTAATATCATTTTTTACAGCAATGATAAGCTCCTTGTCCTTTGCACCAGTTCTATCCCCTCCTTGATTTTCTTTAGGTGAATTCCCAGTAGAATAAAATTTTCTTGCAAGCATGGGTAGACATGCCTGCTATTCCGTGAAAACTTGCAGCACAGATTGGTAAAACATCTCCATTTTTCTTTCTGATGCTATATTTAATACTCATAGATAGTTTTCATTTAAAATTTTCCTCCTTCAGTAGGTGAAGTGTATTATTCGAGGCAAGTTTGGTTCTATAATCTTTGCATTATTATTCACTCTAAACCACAAATGAAAGAGAATATACATTTCTACTCCTGGTTGGAAATTGAGTCATCTAAGGGATTTAATCAAGTGGCATCTGCTTTTTTGAATTTTCTGTTAGACCTAGAAAACAAATGCAGTGTCCTTGCATTATTCATCTTTTCTCAGATTCCTGTCCAGGTCAAAATAAGGACAGTGTAATAATGACCACGCTCATTGCCTTTTTGGAAAGAAGTACAAAATTTACGTCTGTACGTCATTTCTTTCCCATACGAGGACACAGTTAAATGGCTCATAATCCTGTGTTTGGTAGGGTTGAGGAGTACAGAAGAAAGGAAGATATTTTGTCACCTAATGAATACTACCGAATTCTGCAATCCCATGGAGTTACCAAAGTTCTCAGCAGGGACTGGCAAATCAAAACACCGAAGGAGACTACTTGGAAGATTGTGAAAGTAAAGCTGCCATTTAACATAGGAGTGCACAGGGTCAAATCATACAAAAAGTCTTCTACAAACGAGTGTAATGTTTCTGTAACTGTGCAGAACACTTATACTTCGTCACGTGTGGAGGTTTCCATTTTCAAATCTGGAATTAAAACATGTCACAAAGAAATGCTGAGGTCCTCATGTCTACAGAAGATGAACATGATATCCAGTGAGAAGAAGAAAGATGTATAAAATCTCATGCAATTTTTTGCAATGGCAGAAGAATCAAAAGGATTTTATGAAGATGTTCTCAGCAACTGTTGAGATATCAAAATTAGCGTACGCGTTATTACTTACTAGTTCAATCACTTTGTATTCTTAAATTTTTGTATTTATTAATTTAAAAATTTGTAAATTTTTATAAATGTCTATTATTTCATTAATGTAACAATGTTGATTTAGCCATTTATTAAGTTTGTATACTGTACATGAAAATAAATTATTAAGAAACGAAAATCAAATCAAAACCGTAATAAAGACAATAAAACTAGTAAAAGTAAGTAAAACTAGTAAAAAATTAAGGTTCTGTCATATTTGCTTGTTTGATAGCTCATGTCCTCTATCGAGTTTTGAAAAAACAAGTATTTTTTACCTGGCCAATACTATGAAAAATATAGTTATCCTCTAGGAGTTTCACTGTTGTCTGAAATTGTCCCATGATAGTGTTTAGTATTGCCAAAAATAAAGTTTGTGTAATGAAAGATTATGTACTAAAATAAAAAATGCAATTTCTGTAAATACATCTTTTTGTCCTCTATCGAGTTTTGAAAAAATGCAAAAATGCTCCTCATATTTTATCAGCTGCTTCAGCAAAATAGGAAATCATATCCTTGTACAATATGACTACAGATATATAGCAGAGTAACAAGTAAACACAGTTTGAGTGCATATTTTAGTGGTGTTAAGAAAATACTTGCCTTAGCTTAAAAAGAAATATAAGCACCTAATCAGTAAAGCCAAAAAAGTAAAAACAAAGTAGTAGAATTAAGTTGAGGGACGCAGGTAAATATAAGGGAAAAAAAGGGGATTTAATACCCTAGCATAACAGCACAGATACCGGAGATCAGTCCTTTGATGCTTAATTTTTTGCAGAACTGCACACATTATAGAGGTTAAGATAAATGATGTTTAGAAGTAGACAGTCTGGCTGGTAAGCAGGGTATATGAGCACATCTGGATAAGCCAAATATTGAAGATATAATTTTGTACCAGCATTTGATTAGTAACAAATTTCTGTTTTACAGAATTTAGCTTATAAGGAAGTTTTTACGTTCTAAATACATCCAGTTCGTTTCATTCATGTGGTGTAAGAGTACATTATGGAATTGTATCAATGAAAATTGAAACTATTAACAGTGAAGCAACAGAAAATAAGAACAAATTAGAAACTAAAAGCTTCACTTATCTTATTAATATATATTGCAAGTTGTTCCGGTGCAGTATTAATAACATAAGTGAAGCTTTTAGTTTCTAATTTGTTCTTATTTTTTATTATGAAGTTGTAGTTGTGCTGAAAATTTATTTTACAACACTTTGAAGTGATAAGGTGAAACTTATTTGTTTCAGGACAAGTAAGGGAAGACATAACAACCCATGCAGCTATAATATGCTTTAGGGCATATTTAGATCAATTTGATGTCGTGTTGGAAACTCTTCTGAAATCTTCAAGAGTCATACCAACACAAAATTGTTTTTACTTATTACTTTGGAGATTCCGCCTCAGTGCAATGGGAGAATTGCCCCTCATGCAAGAAGGAAAACGCACGGGTGTTATTGTACAAGAAGCAATTTCACGCCTCTCGGTACATTATCAGTGGCTTTTCAAATGGACCATTCCAGTTCTTAATAGAATGCTAAATCAGGATTCAGATTTGTAAGTATTAAACATAAAATGTCCTGAAATTTATAAAAGAAGGTTAGTGAATAATGAGCACTCAATGGAAAATAAGTAATAACATGATTTAACATAACTAAATGCAGTAATTCACTGGCACACCTCTAATTATGTAGAGAAAGTAAATTAAGCCCCTTAAGAACCTGCTCTACTTCATTGCCACTTTGATGCACCACTTAAGTATGTGACTGGAATGATCAGTTTCTTGTGTGTTGTGTTGGTTAAGCACTATTAATATAAACTTGCATTGATAAGAATGATCAAGTGTTGCTTTTGTAAAAAATATTAGGCTGTTTAAGAAAAGAGAAACATATGAGATGTATTAATCAACATTAATAAATATCAGTGACTAGAACATCACTTATCTTATAATTGTTTCATTGTTATCGTTACTGCTGCTAGGTGCAGATTCTTTTTATTGCATTGCCAACTACTGGAAGTAAAACAAATTTATTGACAGAATCATTTGGCAGTATTTCAAAATTAATTACGCTATCTGTATTTTTCAAAGTGAATACATTTTCCCAAACCAACAAATCTATGGGCCCATCAAATTGTTTTAACAATTTAAAAATTACCAAACATGATCTGCCACAGCTGATTTATCAATCTATTGCTATTTAATATTTCTAGAATGTTCTTTTATTCTGGTTTCTAAATGTTCAGTCTCATCAATATAAATCCTGTTACAATCTAAACAGCTAAAATTATAAATGCTAGATCTTTTTATTATTTGAAATGTTATTCCTTTTTAGAAGAATTTAGCAATTTTTTATAGTATATATATTTTGGGGAACTAAACTCATTCCATGTTCTTTAACAATTTTTGCAAATTCTTTTTTTGGCCTAAGGATGGTAAGTAAAAGTTTTAAAATTAAGCCATCTTTTATTTTCTTCAGATTAGAAACATCTTCTACAATCTTTTGATATTTAAATTTCCCTGTCTTTTTGTGTATAAAATCTGTACTAAAACCATTAATTAATGCAGTGTTGATAATGTGCTTATATTCTCTATTAAATTCTTATTTATTAAGGGTTGTATGCATTAACCTATAAATTAAACCAGTAAAATCAACAAAAGAAGCAAGTGTATCACTAGTAGACAATATTGTGTCGCTAATCTTTTCCATGAATTGAAAAGAATTTATTATACTTTAACTCAAAATCTCAAAAGTACTGAATAGTTGGTTAATTTATACAATTTACAATGGGTCTCATTTTATTTCTTGGTTTATGGATTTTGGGAAGTTGGTTTCTAGGTAGGTGGCACTGGGTCGAGTGGTTGGTCAGTTTGCCTATCGCAGAGGCAGCTTGGTTTTGATCCCAGCAACCCACATGTGGTCTTTGTGGTGGATGAAGCGCCATCAGGGCGGATTTTCTCCAGTTTCCCCACCTCTTGTTCCACCAACTGCTCCATCATCACCTTTCCAAACATCCATTTCACCTGCATTTCATATCATCCTCTTCCTCACTATCATACCTGGTGCTGGTAGTAGTAGTAGTAGTAGTAGTGTTTAACGCCCGCTTTTACTACTATGGCACCGCAGGCGGTGACACTGATGATACATGGAATGAAGATGGAGCACCGGTGGAATGAGATGGCGGGGGAAACCGGAGCACCCGGAGAAAACCCGCCCTGACGCCGCTTCGTCCACCACGAATACCACATGCGGGTCCCTGGGATCGAACCCGGGCCGCCTAGGTGGTAGGCGAGTGCGCTAACCGCTCGGCCACGGCGCCGCCTACCTGGTGCTGGACTGACCACCCACTTCCAGGTCTTCACTCTGTCTGGTCCATAGGTTCGTCTGCTCCCCAACAGACATCTGACCCTAGCTTCAGGCATATAATTTCTAGGGGTGTGTTCCATAAGGGAAGGGTAACCCAATAAAGAAGTAGTTTCTAGGTGGATTACTAACTTTCACAATATATTTTCTTTAGTAGGTATAGTTTTCGCTTCATTAAGAATTTTATTAAAAGTTGCAATGCATGATTTTAATGGGTCATTATTAATTCTTATGCTGAGTGATTAGCATAGAGCAGAACAGGTTTTGCAGCTCTTACCTAGCGAGCGACACTACTTTCTATATTCCCTGAGCAGGTGATACCACGTATGCAATACCTACTGTTTAGTTACTGTTGAGTCACACTATTGTTTGTTACATAAGTTATTTCTAACAAAGGAACCAAAATTAAACATTAAACATGTAAAACTAAAGGTTTCCACATACATTAAGCCAACGATTGTTTGTGTATTTTCGTTCAATAAAAAGATTAGATTAGAGTCTATTTGAGCATTATGTACCTTATTCATAACCCATTCACAAAATCACATCTGTAATGTAGGGTCACCTGGATTAAATTACTGCACTACAGTAATTTTATAGGATTTTAACTTGAGTACCTTTATAGCTTTTTGACCAGAGCAATAAGAAATTTCCATTTGCTGGGAAAGACGAAGTCATTTTCTGAGATACCTTTCCATAGTGTGTCCATTTCATTAATACATATTGTATTACATTGACTAACAAACACGTTTGCAAAGTGTACTAAAGAAATTAAATTTCTTTGGATTCAGTGTTAATCCAAGTAAGATCTTAATTTTAAATTTAGACACCCTTCCAGGTGTTCGAAAGATTTTGCCTTTATGGAATATTTGCAATGTTTTCATTAATTAGTTCAACTTCAGAAAACAAGCATAAATGGTTTTTGTTGGATTTGTTAAGAGCAGTTTATTTTGTTCATAACAGCTGCACGTTTCTCTTTTCTCACATACTAATGAGATAAATGATTTTTCAACATGGGACTCTTGTTGTCCTTTGTGATCTAAGAGTATCATGCTTGTCTCTGGTTCCCAAGGTAGAGTGTTCAAACCCGGTGGAGGGTGATGAGCTTTTTTTGGGCATAAAATTCTTAAGCACGATTTCCTTCAGAAGGGAAGCAAAACCATTTGCCCCATGTCATAGGTTTATAGCAGTCAAAACACCTCAAGCCTGATAAAGAGGTGTCTTAGCAAAATTAAGTGGTCTTTCACCTTAATATAGAATGGGACCCTGAGAACCACAGCAGTTAAAGAGTGTCCATAAATAAAAGATAAATAAAACATAGGACTGAAATTATTTGTAATTTTTGGTATGTATGTTTGAGTTAGGTTTGTTTACTGGATGTTGTTGATTCAGGACACACAGAACATGAAGTAATCAAACCACAGTAACAAACACTTGAGAAAAATAGGCATAAAACACCTTGGAGAAATTAATGGTAGGAGACTGACAAATGTTTTAATCTGTGCTAGCTACAGTTATTGAAAAATGTTGGAAATATCTAAAAGTGGATCCAATTCTTTTGCATCATGCATGTCCACATTCTGAATGTGAGTAATTTCTTTATGGAAGCTTTCAGATGTAGAAAGTCTTTCAAGATGATATATGTGAATTTACTGTATGAAATAGCCAGTATAAGAAACTGGAAATTGTATAATATTGATGATAAAGGAAATTAATAACTTTCTTCTTTATCAGGAAATCAAGTAATGTTGTGAAGCAGTTTGAAACAACAACCGGAACTATAAAAATGAGCTTGCCTGACATATTGTCACCACTTCAAAAGATTGGAAAGTTAGTTCGGCGGTTCATGGGACAACCCTCTCCCAGATCTTCAGTGGAGCATGCAGAGCTGCTTCTAAAACTAGCCAGGTAATAGCTGAAACAGTTCAACTAATCTTTTTAATTCAACATTTGGAACTGCATGCAACTAGGCTTCCAATAAACCTTAGCCTCAGAATAGTTGCTAGTTTTTAGATTTCATGGGAATAGTACTATAGAGCAATTCCGCGAATATGTCATACCGAGTGTTAAAGTTTGAAATTCATGTTTCACTTTTTTTACTGAGGAAAGATGATGCTAGATACTCCAAAGTATCTTATGAAGTGAAAAATAGATGTATTTAACGTGAATATGGGTTCAAATTTCACTTCTTACCCAAATATTTCCAAAACACTAAAAATAAGCGCGAATAACGGTGATTTTCATATCAATATTTCAGGAGCTATGTACAACTGTTTTAATTTTTTTGTGCTGTACATCACACAATGACTCTTCGTCTTCGAAACGTGTATATGGCTAATAATTTTGGACATTTATAAATAATCCTTAGAGCCTCTTTAATTATTACTGTGTGTCAATGTCAGTCATGGTAAACAAGGATAAAGTCCTCTGGAGGGAAAAGTAATAGACTGAAATAAATATCCTTTTTTATTCTGCATCATTGCAATATAACAAAAAAGTATCAGAAAGTTTTCCTCTATAGTCATTAGTTTTCCCACAAAACACGTGACTAACGGACAATTAGTGCTGGCACCCTGTGGTCGTCATATGCGTACAGTTGCTTCTGAGACTTCAGTCAGGATAGACGTATCAGTCTGTTTCTGACTCCATTTCTAAAACACCAGCCCAAAGACAATGTGAATACAAACAACGTATGAAGGAGCAAGGCAGTTATGCACAATGGAAGGAAAAAATAGAAGTGACTATGAGGAAAGGAAGAGAAATCTGAAACAAACAAAACAAGGAAGAGAACAAAGCTGAATATATATTCAGCTCCTAAATAGGAGACATAAGCAAGCACAGCAGGCGAGACAGAAAATAAGAGACCAAGAAGGGATTGATAAGGATACTCCATCAACATCAACCGCTTTCAAAAGCAAACGGTATTTCGGAAAGTGCAGAAAACATGTTGAGGAAGCATTGCCGCAATCTCCACGTAAAAGAAAAGAAATGATTCGTAAATTAACAGTTGAAGAGGGATTACATGTTGCAAAACCAAAGCATTCTGTCCCGGTATCAGGAAAACAACTATCAGAGGAGCTTAAAAGTGATATCATCAAGTTCTATCAGGATGATTCAATATCTTACCAAGCTCCTGGAAGAGATGATTTTATTGAAATCCATGTTCAGGGAGAAACAAAAGAAGTTCGCATTAGGTATCTAGTGGTAACATTAAAAGAAGCACATGCACTCTTTCTACAAGACTGAGTAGAAATGTCCGTGGGGTTGACAAAATTCGCTGAATTACACCCTGCTCATGTGCGTCTTCAAAGTCAGATTCCACATAATGTATGCACATGCATTATACATGAAAATTTCTTCTCAAAGCATTGTGTAAAAATCACGTACTCACTGAGACTGAATTTCGTAAGTTCATAGCACAAGTGGTTTGTGATCAGAAATTGAGTGAATGTGTGCAGGGAGGATGCTCCAAGTGCCCGGGATTGAGTGGAGCAGACATTTCGGATAAACTTGCTAATTCTCCATGCGAATGGAAATAGAAGTTAAAAATGGGTCTGTAAAAGACTGCATTGAAGAACTTAGCAATTGCCTGCCACGTTTCCTAAATCACGTTTAAGTAAAAAGACCGCAATCCGAGGCCTTTAAGAAGGCTCGGGAAAATGTTGCAATTAGTGAAGCTGTGATACAGATCGACTTCTTTGAGAACTACACATGCAAGGAGCTGCCCACTGGAACAATACACAAATCTCAATATTTACTGCTGTTGCCTGGTATAGGAAAGAAGATATTGGTGAAATTCAGAAACAATCTTTTGCTTTGGTGTCTGATTATGTATCGCATGACAAATATGCAGTTGATATTTGCTTAAGGAATATATTTTCGGAAATATTGGATATTGTTCCGAATCTTGAACTTGTGAAAGTGTTTTCTGATGGAGCTACTTGTCATTTTAAGCAGAAATACACATTGAGCCATGTGACATATCTTTCCGAAGTATTTGGAATCAAAAATTGAATGGCACTTCTTCGAATCCTATCACGGAAAGGGGGCAGTAGATGCGATTGGAGGACAAGTGAAGAGGATGACCTGGACAGCTGCGAAAGCAGGAAGCAGGATTCAGAGTGCTGAAGAATTTAATACTGCTAGAAAGAAAACCCAAATATGTGTTCTTGAAGTTTCTCTGCCTGAAATTGAAGAAGCAAAAGAATTTCTCGACAAAAGATTTGAACGTATTTCACCTATGCCATCCACTCAGCGGGTTCATTATGTGAAAGTATTAGGTTTAAATGTTGTGGAATATGCTTTTCTTTCATGTGCGGAAAATGTCAGAATGATGCACAACTTTCGGAAATAAAAACAGTGTAGCGATATATGCGTGTACTACGAGACTACTGCATTTAGCGTTCCTGCACTATAAGGAGTCCAATCAAGTAACTAGTGTGTTACGGTATGTGCTGTGTGCTCTCATGTGTCGTCTTTGTTATGGTTTTGAGTCAGCTTTTGATACTTGCAATGACGTAACTGTGATAAGAAATGAGAGCTGTCAACATCTGTTTATTCTGTTTATGTTGCATGACTTTAATGCTTCTCCAAAGTATATGATTATTGTCAAAACGATAAATACAATTACACACCTGTATGTATTACATGTATGTAACTGTAATACGTATCACTATGATTTACCATATGTTATACCATGTAAAACAAAGACAAAGTATTACAATTTTCGCAAGTGTCAGTGTGTCACAAACTCATGTCAGTCACGCTGACCTTTTGAATAAATAGCTCCAGATGAGAATAACATGCCAAACCTTTTTTCAGGTCATTTGAAAGCTTAGAAGTTCCTTTCTCAAGTGATTTTTCAGAACAAGTCAAATAATAAAACTTTCAGAGAAAACGGAGGACAAACGTTTGAAGTTGGACCTGCAGTTGACAAAAATGTCAGTTAGTCACGAAAAGTTTATTGCTCATTATTAAATAATTGTTTCACTTTTTAAGGTTTTTATATTTCCTATCACCATAATTTATCAGTTTTTATTGATTTCCAAAGTGCATATGATTCTATATGCAGAACAAAACTACTAAAGAAAGTAAAAAAACTAGGGATACGAGTCCAATGTTTTCATGGCTATGTCATTTCCTAACACAATGCTTTATTGCAACCAGATATGGAAGAAATATATCTAACTACAAACAAGTACACCGTGGCTTACCACAAGGTGCCGTGCTCAGCGCAACACTTTTTAATATATTTATTAACGATCTGCCACAACAAATACAAGAATCAGGTGTGAAGTGTGCACTATTTGCTGATGTCTTAGTAATGTGGACTTCAAAACCAAAAGGCAAAAGTACAGAACTAGAAAAAACCATGCAACAATCCTTAGCCAAATTACAAAGGTGGACCAAAGAAAATTTAATGACTGTTAATACAACAAAATCAAACTACCAAATCTTTTCACTAAGAAAAAAACCTCTAAAAATAAAACTAAATTTTGAGGGTCAACAATTACCAGAAACAAAGGAAGCAAGTATTTAGGAGTTACATTTGATACCAAACTTACATGGACCAAACAAATAGAAAATGTAATACAAAGAGCAGAGAGGTGCCTTTCACTGTTAAAATATCAAACAGGAATGAAGTGGGGATGTTCCAGAGCAACTCTTAACACAACATACAATGTATGTATAAAGCCATTATTTACTTACTGCAGCAAAGTTCTTGTAACAGCAAACACAAAAAAAATTCAAATCTTTCAAAACCAAAGTCTAAGATTAATTACAGGTGCTATCAAAACCACACCAATAGCAGCTATGGAAATACTAACCAACCAATACCCCATTGAATATGAAATAGAAAAAGCGGCTCTTATTCAACACGAAAAGTTGATCAGACTCCCATTCAATACATGGCACAAGAGAAATTTTACACGTACACTAAAGACTCAGGAGAGCTTTCTTTCCAAAATTCAAGACATCAGGAAGAATGTAAACCTTCCTAATTCAAAGGGAAACTTCATATCTAAAGTCAATCCGACACATACATTAGACATCACATATTATTTATACCTGATAGAAGAAGTTAAGAAAAGTGATACTCCAACTAGTGTTCTAAAATTATTGGCATTAGAGACAATCCATACTAGATTTCCAGAACATGAATGGCTCCATATTTATACTGATGGATCATTGATATCAAACCAAGATGGAGCAGGTGCTGGAGTCACATGTCACCTCTTTTCCTATTACAAATCTTTAAGTTATGGAACTACTAACTTTGATGGAGAAATTGAAGCAATTCGAATGGCCCTACAAAATCTTTTGTACAGAATTTCATATTTTCAGCAAGCAGTTATTCTCTCAGATTCCAGGGCAGCAATTATAGCAATTACTTCCAAGTTGTCACCAAAAAACCAAACAATTATAGAATGTTGGAAAATCCTTACCCATCTAAGAGCACTTCAAAAACACCTAGTCTTCCAATGGATACCAGCTCACTGTGGACTGAGTGGTAATGAGAAAGCTGATTTTCTTGCAAAAAAGGGTACCAGCGGTGTACAAAAATCTATAGTTAATCTACCATTTTATTTAACTAAAAGATTAGTCAACTCTGAATTCAAAAAAATTATTGCAAAATATGACTATGAAAAATCAAAGAATAAAAGATGTGAACTACCAAACATTCAAACAGTAATTCCTGAGTATCCTCTAAAAACAGCAGTTGCAACCTTCAGGTTGATTACAGGACATGATTGTCTGGCAAAACATTTAAACAGAATTGGGATATATTCTTCACCACTCTGTCCTCTATGTGATCTGCAAGAGGAAATGGATCGAGACCACCTTCAAATATGCCCAGCCACTTCTAGTGCCCCATACATCAGTGAAAAATATTGGAGAGCAAGAGGATTAATGACTTCATTGTCAGAAATCCAGCATTAGCTAACAACATATTTCCTATCACAACCGCCAATGTATTCTCTGTCATCGTATGTCGTTAAAATAACATTTTTACACCAATGTTGACCATTAGACAGGCATTTTAAGAAGAAAATGTAGTGTAAATGTCAGTTAGTCACACGCGGAATTGCTCTATAAGTAATACTACTGTTCATTGCTGACTTCATGTCCTTAAAGTAGAGGTCTCAGGTGTCCTATTTTATGCAGGATATTTCTGCTTTTAGACTTGTTATCCCTGTGTATCAATGGAGACAAAACACAACACTTAAGTCTACAGTTTTGACATAAGAAAAACTTGGGTTGAAAATGTCCATCCTCCTTGTTATACTCTACTTAATGTGTGCTCTGTGCTGATAGGAACATCTGCTTAATGTCGAGTTTGAAGATAGGTCTAAATATTTTTTAAAAAAAGTTAAGGGCCCAGCTATGTGGCAATTAGACCTGCCATTGAAAATACGGTTGTGCTGTGAACCACTGAAATATGTTACATGCATAAAAGCTACTGGAAATGGGGCTGACTACTTTGCAGAAAGGAATCGAAATGTAATCATGAATTTGTATTTTTGCCATCCGTAATTAGTCTTCATTCATTTCTGAATACGTATGGATGCCAGTAAACACAATTATAGGAATTACAATGCTATGTTCTGTCTCCATTAAAATTGATTGGTTGCTTGAGTTTACTCTAGAATGATTTATTAAACATATTTTTATAGCCTTAGCGAAAAAATTATTTTCTTGTTTAACGACGCTGTCAATTGCCAGGATCACATCAGCGTCACCGGTGTGCCAGATAGCCTTAGCGAGATGTAAGATGAGCCATGCCATTTACATACATGTAGATACATTTATATATCAAGCATTTATGGTATATGAAATCTCAAAAAGAACTTGTAGCTTTATAAATCATATTTCACTCAAATCTAACTAACAATATCTTTCAGAAGATCAAAACTTAGAAATAAAACTATTCAGTTGAATGTAGTGTTGGTAAGATAATTCTTCTTTAAATACAATATAGTATAACACTGCACTGCACACAAATTCTTCCAGTCTGTAAAATGGATTTATTATTAAGAATGTCGTTTGTCGCCTTTATTCGATTTCTGTTCTATTTAATACCTTAATTTCTTCAGGTAACTTATTATAGAGTTCTTTTCCCACAACTTTTGCTTAATACATCCTTAAGTAAGTAACCGAAGTTATCAGTGCTTTTGAAAATTTGTCATAATTTTTGCTTCTTTTACTTGTGGAATATTTTTAAAGTCTCGTATACACGTGTGGAACAGTTAAATACCAAATATTAGAAAATTATAGCTGTTGCAAAATTTGATGGCAGATGGCTCGACACAAAACCCAATCATAAGCTTGCCACACCTTGCAATATTGCATAGTTAAACATGCTGTGAAGTCAGGCTGTACAGCTGGTGATATAAATATCTTTTGCATCCACAAAATTTATTTGTACAACAGGAAAAGGAATACTATAGGTCGCAAGGCAAGACAAGATCAATTTCCTTTGCTGTGCAGTGGCAACTCTTTACCAGAAACGCTGATGGTGGGAGAAGTTGCACAGTCATGTATGCACAGAAGTCACTCATAACATTTCTGTCCACAAAGAATGAAGTTTGCTTGCATAGCTTTAGTGCATATTGCTAATGATATATATGTATAACAATTAGCTTTATAATGAATAAAGCGATTTGGCTATAGCTATGTGCCAACAATTACTTTCATGTGAACTGCAATTATTTTAGTTCACCATGCTATTGGGGTAGTCTTTATTCATTGGCGGCAAGCTAGCCCGTCTATTTCCCCCTCTCAGCCGTTGCAGGGAGGGAGGGAAGGAAGGCTGTTTCCCCTGTGTGCAAGATTTGTTTGTCTCACCTCACAACCAATAATAGTGAACTACCAGCCACCATTAAATTTTGCAGCTACCATAATTTGCATATCTTTCTACTGTTCACTTTTTTTTTCCTTTATTTTATTTTTTGTTAAGCTTGAAAGCATTTCTTATTTTTGTCATTGTAATTTTTGCATAACATACCATATTTTATGTGCAAGTATCTAAGGGCATAGTGTACTTGTTTAGGTGGTATTTTCTACCCTCCCAATAAGGCAAAGTATTTTTGAGATTGAAAGGTAGAACTGGAACTTAAAAATTCAATGCCACAACTGGGATTTGAACCACAGACCTTCTGCTTACTGGGCGGCTGCTCTACCACTGAACTATTGTGACAAACTGCCAGAATCGCATTAAATTCTCAAACCAGTTCATATTTCTCCTGGTAAACCACAAAGGCAGTCTCACATCAGAGACAAATTACCCCAATGGTGACTTACTATTGTAAGTACTTTATATCCCAGGATTAAATAACCTTCAGATGATAATTATTATTTATTTATGCCAACAAACTTACTGTTGGTGTTTTTAAACACACAAGCCGTGTGTGGGCAAAGTTTGATGGTAGAGCTGGAACTTAAAAATTCAATGCCACAACTGGGATTTGAACCACAGACCTTCCGCTTACCGGGCGGCTGCTCTACCACTGAGCTATTGTGACAAACTGCCAGAATGGCATTAAATTCTCAAACCAGTTCGTATTTCTCCTGGTAAACTACAAAGGCAGTCTCACATCAGAAACAAATTACCCCAATGGTGACTTACTATTGTAAGTACTTTATATCCCAGGATTAAATAACCTTCAGATGATAATTATTATTTATTTATGCCAACAAACTTACTGTTAGTGTTTTTAAACACACAAGCCGTGTGTGGGCAAAGTTTGAAATAATTATCATCTGAAGGTTATTTAATCCTGGGATATAAAGTATTTACAATAGTAAGTCACCATTGGGGTAATTTGTCTCTGATGTGAGACTGCCTTTGTGGTTTACCAGGAGAAATACGAACTGGTTTGAGAATTTAATGCCATTCTGGCAGTTTGTCACAATAGCTCAGTGGTAGAGCAGCCGCCCGGTAAGCGGAAGGTCTGTGGTTCAAATCCCAGTTGTGGCATTGAATTTTTAAGTTCCAGTTCTACCTTTCAAACTTTGCCCACACACGGCTTGTGTGTTTAAAAACACCAACAGTAAGTTTGTTGGCATAAATAAATAATTATTTTTGAGATTTTTATTTTGAAGCCATAATTGCTAACTAAAGCAACTTCATTCATTCTGTGGCAGATTTATAATATACACATATATATATGTAAACATATCATTCTTCTGATTTCAGGATTTCAGACATTTTAGATGTATGGCAGGAAGATAAACCTTCTTGGAAATCTTGTGTAGGTTTCCTTAGCACTCAAAAGGGTGTCCAAGCCTGGGAAAGCATTGTATCAGCATGCAGCTCATTATTGCCAGATGGGAATGTTAGCTTCACTGAAGGTAATGGCTCCATTATTATGCTGACTATTGTAGTACTGCTTTTTAATTTTAGTTTTTCACAATTTTAACTCAAGAAAGTTTGTTTTCTCCTGCTTTGAAAATGAAAATTGCTACAGATTATTGACTTACACTTATGAGTTGCTAGTAAAAATAATACTATAGAAGTGATAAGGATAGGTGGTAAACCATGACTGGTACCAAACTGTATTGTACATGTATTACATGTAATTCTCTGGCAGTAGTGATTTGGTTTTAGGATTAAAATGAGATAAAGATCAGTTATTTAAAGATTTTTCTTTCTTTCTTTCTTTTCTTTCAGTTACTTCTAAGGATAGTGCAAAATTTTATGAGTTGGACTGCACAATTCCAGCTTTGTTACTCCACACATTTTTTCAGAACACTATAATTATAATTTCCCATGGGATAGCATACATTTGATTAGTCAGGGCTATTAGATACCCCTTGTAGGCTTACATGGTTAGATATCCTATTTGCTAATTATTATTTATTTATGCCTACAAACTTACTGTTGATGTTTTTAAGCACACAAGCCATGTGTGGGCAGTGTTTGAGAGGTAGAATTGGAACTGAAAAATTCAATGCCACAGCTGGGATTTGAACCACAGACCCACTGCTTACCAGGCAAGTGCTCTAACCATTAAGCCACTGTGATAGTCTGCCAGAATGACATTGAAGTCTCCAACTTACTATCATAAGTACAATAATTGTGATAATTGTCTGATGTAAGACTGCCTTTGTGATTTACCGGGAGAAATACAAATCCATTGGAGAATTCAATGTCATTCTGGCAGGTTGTCACAGTACCTTAATATTTAGAGCATCTGCCTGGGAAGCCGAGGGTCTGTGGTTCAAATCCCAGCTGTGGCATTGAATTTTTCAGTTCTGATTCTACCTCTCATCATACTTGCTGTCTTATTCTGTTGCAAATTAGGAAGCCAACCTTAAGTTTTGGCAGCAAGTGCATGTCTGTTTCCTTCCTGAATTCCATGTGTTGTGTGCCCCATCCTGATTGTGAAGAAGAAATATGTTGATCAATCTGTGGGGTTGTAAACAGCCTAACTCAAACATGAAAAGTTACAGAAATGGTAAATTTTATGCATGAATGAAACACTGTTTAAGGATGCTACGTAAAGATTTTTCAACAAATATCCTCATGAGAGGACTTAGGTTTTTACGGCCGGAGTCAATATAACTACTCATTATTTCCGGGCTGTTATGCTGTAGTCTGCTGGAGTTTGAGTACTCAGATGTTTCGTCCACAGTTGCAGCAGACATCTTCAGTGGCACGGTTGTAGTCTCCTCAGAGAAGTTAACATGGCGTCTGAGGTTTGGATTATCTGAGCTGCTGTGCTTATCCCTCGAGTGGCCTCCACTGATTGGTCCGGATGGGGGGAGGCAGGGAGTGGGCTTCACCCAAGGTGTTGTTTCCTACTGATTGGTTCACTTCAATTTCTCCTGTTTTATGCCGTTTCTTGCCTTCAATGACAAGATACCAGTTGCTGTTAAGTTTCAAAGCTTCTTCTTTCTTATTGAAATTGGGGATGTCTATATATTTCAATAGACCTCAGGGGTCCCCGTCTAGGGTATATGTAAATGGCGACCACAAGGTACCCAAGCTGAGCAGAACATTACTTCCACTTGCTGGTGTTGTGCTTCTCACTGTAGCTTTTCTATCTGACCTTATGACCTTACCTTGGTCTTCTCTTGTTCTCTTCCGACCCCGATCTTATTAAGGTTCTCGAGGGCTAGGGAGTCTTTATTTTTCCAACCTTTTCATTTCTCTATAAACTCTTAATCCCTAACATGCTGACCTGTCATGGCATGTAATACATCCTTTGATTGGTAATCAGAGGATATGGTCAGTGAACTTATTTTGATAATTCTAACGGTCAGGTTGGTGAGACCTGCAAACCAACGGCAGGTGTGGCCCTCCAGACATTCTGGGGGTTGTGAGAGAGCGATGTAACCGTCAAAACATAAAAATATGGTGCTCTCTAAAAGGTGTTCACCAATGCTGCTATTGTTCTCTTCAATATGCCCGGCTACTTCTAGCACCCCATCCATCAGTGAAAAATATTGGAGAGCAAGAGGATTAATGACTTCATTGTCAGAAATCCTGCATTAGCTAACAGCAACATATTTCAATAGCTTCACGTTGTAGCCGGGCATGGTAGTGTGTTGTGGATGATAGAATGCTCGTGTCCGGGAACTTAATTATGTGTTTGCCCTCCACTTGAATGGAGTGTTGGGCAACTGTGGACTTATCCGTGTGGCCCAGGCGACAGCTTCTCTTGTGTTCATTGAGTCTGGTGTTGATGCTGTGCTGTGTAGTTCCAATATAAACCAAACTACAGGAACAGGGAATACGGTATACACTGGCTGAAGACGAGGGCTCATCATCCCAAAAGTTGAATAAGAAAAAGAATTCTCATTATTTTAATAAAAATCATAACAGTGAATTGCTTCTGGTGGTGCTTACTATTATACAGGTAGTTCATTGAAAAAGTAGTGTTCTTGTATCTTAATTCCTAAGGTTACATACTGTCTTTAATTTTGCAGTTGATTCCAGTTTAACAGAAATGGAAAAGGACCTAGAAATGTTGGACTCTGGATATTCCATAGAGGATTTTACAACTATGCAATTATGGCCACTTCGAGAGTTTGTTGTGTTGTTGTTAAGTGTGGCATTGAGAAGAGAGTTATTTGAAGACAAACAAACTTCTGTAATCAAGGAAAACTTGAAGGTCCAACTGTGTGGCTTGTCAAGCATACCTGCAACTTTGGCTGCCATGCTATCTGCACAGGATGGCAAAATCTCAATGGAGTTACTATATAACATGCTTCAGCATCAGAAAATGTCTCCTGCTACAAAACATCCAAAGATATGGGTTACACTGGACTCTGAAACAGATGAAGATCAGGTAGAAGGAACCTGCAGTACAGAAACGGAAGAACCTATGCTGGTACAGTAAAACCTTTTTTACATGTTTCAAGTTACTTATGCAAAAACTGTTAATTTCAGGAAATGTTTAATAATAATAATAATAATAATGTGTGTGTATATGTATATGTGTGTGTGTGTAATATGTATAAAAACTAGCTTAAATTGCCCATGGTTTGACGACTTTTCCGTATTTAAAAAAGTATTACCTAATATGCTTAAACAAACAATTAAATTCTTAGGGTACCATAAAGAACAAAAAAAATAAATAAATAAGTAAATAAAAGCTTGAATAAGGTACTATGCAAACACACTGTTAAACAATCACAAACACTCTATGAAGAAAAGCGAGTAGAGAAAGCTGTGTGAATGTAATATGTTGTATTTCTATTTCATCATATAGAGAACTGTATGCATTGTTTGTAGAAGAGTGGATATAGAAAGAAGTGTGATTGTGTTTCATAAAAGAAAAGTGAGTGCAGAAAACACTGTAATATGTTGTGTTTCTATTTCAAACATATAGCAAATTGCATGGATTTTTTGTAGAAGAGGGTGTAGAGAAGGACATGTGAATGTGTTAAGTAAAAGAAACCCAGCTGGAGAAAACCGTGTGAATGTAATACGTTGCATTTATATTTCAAACATGTAGAAAAATTGTATTAAGTGATGCAGAAGTGGCAAGTAGAGGATATGTGAATGTGTTAAGTAAAAGAAAACCGAGTAGAGAAAATCATGTAAATGTAATACACTGAAGTAAAATGGATAGTACACGAACCTCCATGAAAAAATTCACATACATGCCAAATTTTGAGGTGATCGGTCAGGGGGTTTTAGAGATTAGCCGTTATATACATTGTAGACACATCCATTATAAACTATAATAGCAGACCCAACAGACGTCCTCTTCAGACATTGTATATCCAAAAATTATACAATTGTATGAATAAACTAACATGTCACTATGAAAGAAACAAAAATCAAAATGCCACTAATAACTGAATTTTGCTTCTGTGGGTTAGAAGTCACTATTGCACATTCTCTGTAGCAGGAAGATGGCTATGTTTATTGTAGTTACATGATTGTACTACTGAATAAGGAAACCTACTAAACAGGGTGAGTGGGTGGTTCAGGGCTGTATGTGCAGGGGACAACATCATAACACCCCTAAGTAATTATTTAGTTTTCTTTAATCTGAACAATGTACTTTAGCTTATATTATAAACACTGAATCATAAGCATCTTAAGAATATACACTCACTTCGCTCGAGTGATTTGTTATGATCAGTAGGTGTTAATTAAATGAAAGGGGGCCATGTCCAAAGGTGGTTGTGCTTCATCTGCTCGGGAAATGCTGCCTAATGCAGGAAAACTTTATTCATCCATCTCTCCTTTGCTTTTATGATTAGTATCGTTTGTTGTATAATGTTCCAATGGCTGTTGACTCCAACACAATTTGCACAATGTATATTGTTTAGTTACACTTTAAAAGCATTCTTCAATAAATATATTAAATTTGTAGGTTAAACGGATTGTTATAGAATGAGGTGTATACATCACTGGAATTCATGACAAATCATGTAAAATACTCACTTCAACACTGCACCTTACAAATTTGCACAATGTATAATGTTTAAGTACACGTTTAATTACTTTTGCTCAATAAGCATGCACTTTTAATGTGCATGCTTAATTAATGCTAAGCTGCGAAAAAAGCATCCTAGAATCCTATCACAGATCAAAATCCTGGAAAGTCTAAAATGCAGTCGCAGCTCTGCTTGATGGATTCAATTGTGAACCTAAACCATCCAAAGATCAATAACACATTAATTAATTAAAAAGAACATGTTCTGTCGAGTCTGTCTAAAACATTCTCGAATCACCTTGATCACACACACAGAATGTTATAATCATCGATCCAGCCGTTTGGGAGTTCAGTAACATACACATGGACAGAAGAAATATATATATATATATAAAGATTAATGTTCATATGCTTCTCCTCTATGCGCTCCTAAGCCACTTAACCAAACACTGCGAAATTCAGCACATATACACAGGATGGAAGTGAAATAATCTGCCAGACTGAAGGAGGTGAGAGACTGGGTGTAAACTAACAAAAAATCCAATAATTTTTTTTAATTAAATGCATCATGAAATAGATAATTGCGTTTAAATGCAAGATTGTTGGCAACATGGCACATGCTGATTGGGTACTGAGCTCCTATGGCCGTATCAATGAACTATTCTAATGCTCTATAAAAACCATTTAAGCAACATGAGCCATGTATTGAATTCAGATGTTTTGTTGCGCTGTGCCAGATGCCAGAAAATTGTGTGAAAAAGTAAGGTTATGGCTGATTACCCAGTATGGAAACATTACCTCAAATCTTACATTTCCGTGTAATTACAAATATTTTATTTGGTACATTTAAAGGTCTGAATATTGAAGCTAATATGTCTTTCTTCAACTTTCTGATGTATCGCTGTATCGGCCGTTGATGTTTAAATGTCGTTGGTGACGTGGTGTTGCCCTTTGATGTGTTTCGCTCCGGCTAGTCAGCTTGAGATCTCTTACTTTTATCTCGGGTTTGCGTAAGTGTGATGGACAACCCAAGAACAACTTTGCATATCATTTATTTCATTTTAAATATTTTCAGGAGCTATGCCGACTGTATATGTAGAGGAATCGCGCTCACGTCCGTACAGCACAACCTCCCGTACTGGTCTCTGGTTGAGTAGTGACGCTTTCTAGCTTACCCACGCTAAGAAGACCGTTCTCTTCCAATTTGAATGTCATGACGTCATCCAAGAAAGCCTCGTATCCAAAATGCTATTTCCTTTTCCCGCAATTTAGAAATGTCCCTTTCTATTATAACATGTTCTTTTATGAATTTCGAATATATAATTACCTTTTTAGGATTAAACGATATTTACTTTATATTTTATTAAATATATCGCGCGACTTTTAAGGTTTTCAGACCTGACTTTCGAACGTGTATTTAAACTATGTAGTATGACGTCATGACTCGTTAATTTCAAACCAATAATGCGTTTATCCTACAAATTTAACGACTATTATTTACTCATATCTTGCTCACCTTACAACACTTCCTGCTCTATTATCTATTTATGTTATTACTCAATATTTATCGCAAATCTCATATCCGGCAATTAAATTAAAACGTGTCTTTTTCAAAAGCCCATTCGATTGGAAATCTAAATTTCGGTATCAAATGCCCCCATTTATGTTATTTTATTATTTCATAATAAAATAATGTAAATGTCTTGCCCGAAAGAAAAATTAAAAATTACTCCTGTATTTTGAATAATCGGCAACACTCCCATTATATACAATTTTCAATTACACTGTTTTTGAAATTGGTTATTAACACATTTTCTCATTAATCTTTTTAACATGACAAACAATTGTACACTTGACTAAACATTAATCCTTAAATACTAATTACAATATGTTATGGTTTCTTCTGTGAAGCTTTTATATAAAGGTTAAATTTCAAGAGTCTTTCTTTATACTTCCTTCTTTTAGTTCATGTTTGCTCACTTCGCTCTCACTATCACTTGCACTGTGATTTTTTTACTTTTGTTATTGTAACACATATCTGTACTATATCCTTTAAGCACTAAAATGTACATATATTTATATAAATCCATTACACTCTTCAGACAAGTTCTTTCTTTGTCTTGCTGTGATAACTATCTATACATCTAAATATTTTAACAAATGTTTACAAAGTAAATATTCTGTTTTCTCTCTATGCGGAGATGAACATTTTAACAATCTTTCTGAAGCTGTTATTGTGAGCTCTATACAATATATTTTTAAGCTCTTTGTAGTAGATAGCAATTCACATTCTGCATTTTTCATGAATATGTAAGTACCTGACCAATATATGATTTTCAAGTAAGCTAACATTTACATTTTATCTCAAAGCTGATTGGGCGCCAATAGACAAATGACACTTCCAATTTTTTTTTTTTTTTTTTTTACATTAAATCAGGGTTCCAAGGCACCACACGGTTTCTTGTATGGTCGAAGGAGTTGTTTATGCCATCTTCCCTGACATTTTTCATTTTTAACATCTTTTAATTCATAGGTATGATAACCAAATTTTGATATAATTTCTGCAGACCTTTATATAACAATTCCATCCTTTTGTTCCTACCTCGCAAGGCACTTGATAACTTATGGTCTTTAACTAGTACCCAATCGCCTATCTTAGGTTCCCATTTATGTTTTCTACTCTTTTTCTTTAATTTTCGCTTCTCTGCCTTTTTCTTGATTCGTTCAAAAGCAATTTTCGCTCTTTCTTCCTCACTTAACTGAATGTCATTAATTTTCAGTGTTTTTGGTACCCCGATCAATATTGGTTCTGGTTCAATTCCTAACATTAATTTTATTGGTGCAAACCCAGTAGTTACATTAATGGTATGATTGATAATCTTTTCTATCAATGGACAATATTTCACCCAATCCTTGTGATTATGATGTGTAAGTACACGTAAATAAATTCCTATATCTCGGAGGACACGTTCTGTTGGATTCCCTGATGGAAAGTATGAGGAACAATGATATAACTTTCTCGCATCTAATGTCACCCTAATCTTTCCATTGGCCTTATTTACAATACACAGGGGATTCACAAATTCTGAATTCGAAATTTCAATAACCTCATCTTCGAACATTGACTTTATAACTGCATCTACCTCTTCTCTTATTGTACTAGGGATAGCTCTCGCTTTATGTGTAAAAGGTTTGATGGGTATCATCTCAAACGAATGAGTATAAATATTACATTTACCAGGTTTCTCAGAGAATACTTCTTTATTTCGGATTAATATTTCAAACAGTTTATCCCTCTGTTGTTCATTTAGTTGATCAGCCTGAGTTACTTTTTCCCTCAACAATTCTTCTAAGTCTTCACTACTCTCCCTATCATAGTACCTAGTTGCATCAGAAAATCTCAAATTGTCTATGAAATCATTTTTATCCCATTCTACATTTTCTTTATTATCGACACTGTACTCTTTGACATTTACTTCAGTTAATTCCATAGCTCCTACTTTAACATATTCTACAAAGAATGTATCCCCTTGGATTTCTTCTTCCTTTTTTTCTCGTACAATAGTTTCTGAACTACTATCTTCCACAAAAGGCACTATAATGGTCTCATCTTCAACTTTCATTTCTACAATCATGTTTTTAAAATTCACCACAGCTTCCCAGGCATAAAGACAATCACAACCTATTATAATATCTGTAACAAGTCTTCCTACAATCAGAAATAAAATTCCTAGTATTCTCCCATTTATTTCAATATTCATCATTGCTTGAAATTTTACTCTCTCTTTTCGTTTTCCCACAGCTAGCGAGCAATATATCCCATTAACTGGTAAAGACATTACTTTAAAACCACTACTTTGTAAATTATCATAAAAATTTTGTGAGCATACTGTGCTATTTGATCCCGTATCTATAATTGCATTGTATTGTTTTCCATTTACTCCAATTTTGATTTTAGGTGGATCTCCTACTTTTTCGTTTTCGTCGATTCTATTTTTCCATTCTCTTTTCTTTTGTATCATCATTTGCCTTCCAGGACTATTTATTTCCGAGTACTTATCACAATCATTACTAGGATACCCAGTTCTCACTGAAGGCGCGTTTGACCGGGTCTGGCGTTTCCCTGATTTTTAGGTATTGCTCCTGTACTATTTCCCGAATTGTTACTTCTGTTTTCCTGCATTAAATCGGGGTTACTTCCTACCATGTTTTTGACCGTGTTAATGGCCTCAACCATTTCCGCATTTTCGGGGGAATTTCGTCCATTAGAATACCTTTCTCCCTGTCTTGGTGACCTCGGTCTAAACTCATTATCTCCGTTTGTCCAATACCCATCATTTGAATTTCTACTATGTCCAAAATAACGTCCCCGTCTACCTCGATCAAATCTATTTGTATTCATATAATTCACCCTTATATTTCTTCCCCTTTGATTACCATTTCTATTTTGGTGATGCCCTTCCTGGTTATATCTACCTTGATTTTCCCACCGGAATGATTCCATCCTTGGTACTGGTCCTTTATATCTTTCCCTAATCTCACTTCTATTCTGATAATACTGTGCCCCTTGCCCGAAAGAATTGACAGTTTCTTTTCCTTCATATTTATTTCCAAATGCGTGTTTTGGCTTATTGACTTCTAAGGCTGATAATAATTCTATCATAGCTGCAATGCTATCGGGTCGGGCTATGATTAGGTAGTGTTGAAGCGTTTCCGGAAAATGTGGAGTAACTATATTTATTAGATCTTTTTCATCTACAGGAGGATCCAACATCTTCGATTTTCTCGCTATTCTCATAAAATAGTTGACCATTGATTCCTCCGATCTAGGATTAAATTTTCCATTGCTTAATTCAACTCTAATATTAGCCTGCCTACTAGCTCCCCAATATCTGGTTAAAAAGATGTTCCTAAAGGTCCTGTAATCATTATTGTTACCCATAGAAAGGCCTAGCCAATTAGCAGCATTACCCTTTAGGCATTTTCTTACTATCACCATCTTGTACTCCTCTGGTATACGTTTCACCGTGAAGTACTCTTGTAACCCTTCTAAAAAGGCTTTAGGATCATCTGAATCTTCATTTTCAAAAACTGGAGGTGTCATTTCATTTAAGACATGGTTAGGCCAATGTAAATTTGAATTGTCACCTGTCCCTGAGCTATTTCCGAAATCAGAATGGGAATTACTGTTACCCCTATTTTGCATCGAAATGTCAGCTGATACACCTGGTATTGCCTCGTTTCTTGCAACTTCATTACTAAGATTGTTGTGATTACATGCATTTTCATTTAATTTCAAATTTTCTAAGGCCTCTTTTACCTGAGTAATTTCTGTTACTACCCCTTTTATTTGGTCTGTAACATCCTCCAAATTTCTAGCCTGCCTTTCACTTTCTACATCAGATCTTTCTATTCTAACTTTACACCCCTGTAACTCTTCTCTAATTTCTTCCCTTTGTTTGTCTAATCTATATGTTACTTTTTCCCTTTCTTTATCTAATTTTTCACTCACTTGTTGACCTAATTTCTTTTCAGAATTCTTTACTTCTTGCCTTATTGTCTCTAATTCTCCCTTAACCTGTTCTCTATTTTCTTTTACTTCACTACTGACTTTATTAATTTCCTCCCTAACTTCTTCCCTAAAGGTTTCGAAAACTCTCCTCTGATTCTCCAATTGCATTCCCAATTCCTGTTGTCCCTTTTCTAATTTCTGTCCTAACTCTATACTAGTTTCATCTATCTTTTGACTTAACTCTGTACTCATCTTTTTCATTATCGTTTGAAACATATTCTCTATTTCTGACATAAATGCTGGCCTTTCTGAATTACTACTAAACATTTCTGAGCTACCTCTAGGTGTTTCTCTAACGTTCTGATCTTCTACTTCTTGGCATATTCTGCTACCAATTACATTCTGATTAAATTCTTCCATCCTACTTACACTTTTCTCAATTTCCGGACTCTCAAAACCTAGAAAATCGCTATTACTGTCTTCCATTTCTAAGCTATTTACATGTGTTTTTCTACTCACCAAAATTTTCACTTTTCTTTTTTTTAACTGCACTTAAACTTGTTCACTACACGTTTCACAGATGTTCACACGCTGGGCACTTTCTTGTCTGCTGGCTCGATGCTGATCTGGTCGTCTTGGGGTTGGTCCATTCTTTCGACGCCACACGTTGGATCACCTTCTTGTTTGCTGGTTCTATGCTGGCTTGGTCGTCTTGGGGTTGGTCCATTCTTTCGACGCCACACGTTGGGATGCCATTTGAAGCTAAAATTAGTTGATGATTGATACTTTATTTCTCGTTGGGTTCTCGTTCACGTCGGATCGCCATTTGTGGCGGAAAAATTAATGCTGTTTGTTTATACTTTATTTTTTTCTCGACGCCACATTTCGTGAGTTATGCCGACTCAATATGTAGAGGAATCGCACTCACATCCGCGCAACACGACCTGCCGTACTGGTCTCTGGTTGAGTAGTGACCAGACGCTTTCTCTCTTACCCACGCTAAGAAGACCGTTCTCTTCCAATTTGAATGTCATGACGTCATCCAAGAAAGCCTCGTATCCAAAATGCTATTTCCTTTTCCCGCAATTTAGAAATGTCCCTTTCTATTATAACATGTTCTTTTATGAATTTCGAATATATAATTACCTTTTTAGGATTAAACGATATTTACTTTATATTTTATTAAATATATCGCGCGACTTTTAAGGTTTTCAGACCTGACTTTCGAACGTGTATTTAAACTATGTAGTATGACGTCATGACTCGTTAATTTCAAACCAATAATGCGTTTATCCTACAAATTTAACGACTATTATTTACTCATATCTTGCTCACCTTACAACACTTCCTGCTCTATTATCTATTTATGTTATTACTCAATATTTATCGCAAATCTCATATCCGGCAATTAAATTAAAACTTGTCTTTTTCAAAAGCCCATTCGATCGGAAATCTAAATTTCGGTATCAATATCTGGCCTATTCTATGCGAGAGGCTTATGCCATGATAAGATAACGACCTCACTTGGAATCGGATTCTTCTTTTAAATGCCGTGTAAAATTGTTTACCAACTTCCGACACCAGTTACAGTATTACATCCATTAGGGAGTCAGAAATATGATAGAAACATAAGAATGAAACTTTAAATATGCTCTAATCAGTCATAAATATATAAATTCACTTAAAATGACATGAATGCACGCTAAGTTCATGTCTACTTACTACACATGCATGCTGAGCAAATGTGATTTGCTTTATTCACTTTATTTACGGAATGGTATGTACCTAACACAATATTCATGTTCATAATAAATAATAAGATAGTTTGTTTCTAACACTTATACATGTGGTGAACACATGCAGTTTTCACATCGTCTGTAAGGCATCTGTATGAAGCATTGGTATGGAGAGCGGCAGCTAATGGCTGGAGGTTAGGTTATCTGCATTGAGCATTCCAAAGGTTATGTCACTTGCTGAAACACCTCTTGCGTTATTAATACCATTATTCCACATTGAATTTAACAATGTGATACTAGTTATTGCTAAACCTTTAGGAAAGCATAATTTATAATATGAATGTGCGCTCCACTGCAAAATGTTTAAACAAAATGTATGTGCAATTGTTTACATGTTTGGCCTGGTAAGTGTGCAATTCTCTTTAATTTTTAGTATACCCAATTTAAAACGGGACTAATGTGCTTTATGCAAGCACATCTAAGAAAAGGAATTTGTGTAACATGATGCAGAAGTTTTTGGAAGCTTTTGCTTCCAACAATTACTCCAAAAAGTTTTAACAAGGATCTTATGAGTGCCAGAGAACTGGAGTTTCTGAAATTTGCAGCACGAAGTTTCCGACAATTTGCGCATGAGTATGTGCGAAAGATATCAGAATATTTCAAAAAATGTAGGTAAACAAATCTGATACTGGTGTTCGTGCCCACAGTCACGGACTAACCATTATTTACGTGGTAGGCTTAGAAACAAAAAATGGCCATACTTTTAATAACTAACGTTTATTAGCAGTAGCAAGTATGCAATAACATTGGGATTAATTTGAAATAAGAGTTTAGAGCAAGAATTCAATACCTGTAGTCAGCCTTCACATTTTTTTGCAGCTTCGACAAAAAAACAATTGCATGCGATTAGTATACATTCCGCACGATCTCAGCAGATAGGCAAAGAAAGTAAACACAGCTGATGCGATGTTGCCAGTTCTACAAGAGTCAAGAAAGCAACAAATTATGGGTTTTTTAAATTGAATGTACACAAAAATTGTTGAATCTATTGAAGTACCCCAAAGGAAAAAGGTTGTTGTTTATTCAATTGTCTATGAATATAGCCATAAATCAAGAAGCTTTAATCAATAATAATTCAGCCAGGTGATGATAAATTTTTTATAATATTTTTTTCTAGAAAACTATAAACTTTTCATCTTTTTGGTATTAGATTTTTCTTGTTATTCACAATAAGAGAAATTTGCTGTTAAAGCCTGGCAGATTATTTCACTTCCACTCTGTATGTATTTTTTATGCAGAAGTTTTGTATGCTATCCATTTTAAGATACAACATAACATTCACATGGTTTTCTTTACTCACTTTTCTTTTACGTAGGTAATGCATTCCCATATCCTTCCCTACTTGCCCTGACAGAGGTACAACCCATTCAACATACATTTTTCCATTTCCTAAGCACAATAAGAACAAATATTTTGCTGTCGTATTTTGTAGATTTACTGGAATTTAAAAGAACTTCTCCAAGAACAAATTGTGGCATACCATTGGGACATCAGTGATCCTGGTAATTGATAGCATCATTAACAAACAAAATAATACGAGTAATTTAATTCTTAAGTTATTTATATTGTTTCAGGTCTCAAAATGGTAATTTCCTAAGTTTAAGCTTCTTAGAGCACCAATACAACTCAAATATTCTGTTTTTTCTATTATTAATATTTTTATTATTGTTGTTATGTTGGAGTTTCTTTTTTCTTTGTTTTTCTGTCTTCTTTCTTATATTTACAATGGCAGTTTGTATTTTTACAGACTCCCAATCCACTCCATTGTCCAGCATTAACAGTATTAGCCACACAACTATTACTTCCCACTAAGAATCAACTGAGGCATGTGGTCACACTTGGTTCAGTGAAAACAAGAATTTGCCAGCTAAGTATATTGAAACAGTTTCTTTGGAAAAACATGTCATCACTCACATCAGATCTTCTAAATTACAGGTAAAGTACTGTCTAACTAATACAAACAAAAAAATTTGATGTGTCACATGCTTGCACAATTTGTTCTACAAATTACATCTTATAATCCCATATGTATAATATGATTCTTCCATTCACATTATGTTACTACATATTTTTGACTAGAAATAGTCTCAAATTAAGCAATGTGAACTTACAGTAAATCTGGCCTAAGAAAGCTACTTAGCATCAACACCACTAATTTAAAAAAACAGCCGTAACATAAAAAAATGGATCTGTTTAGTTTTCTTCATCAGAGAGCTTCAGTCAGGAACCAATCAGAGCGTTCTCTGCGGTCACATGCTTACAGCCACTAAGAGCTTTAGTGTACTTCAAGTGGCTTTCTTATATCAGCAGCACTTCAGTTGCATGCACTAATAGGGTTGGGGACATAAAGAAGAAAAAAACAGCTGTTTGAGCATTATAAGTTAATGATGAATGGATGTAGGTAAAAAGAATGGTGTAAGATGCTGCATGAGTAGTTCAACCTAGGAAAAGCATAACGTAGGCACCGATTATCCAATGACGTACAGTAGTTTCTACTTGAGGCTTGTTTGAACTGGACTAGTCAATAACAAAAACACCAGGCGTTTTGCACTAAAGAGTAAGATGTATCACATTTTATAACTTTATATAAGTGAAAGCATTTTATTGAACTATATTTCCAATTTTTCAGGCAAAATGAAACGTCTTCTGCAGTATCATGTGGCAGAAAGTTACTTGGTGCTCTAAACAGAGCTACATTGAATGAGGAAACTGAACTTGATATAAATGTACTGGTGAAAGTCCTTAAAGATGGAAATAAACAAAGTAAAGAATTTTGTGAAATTCTATTAGAACTACATGATGCAATGTCAAGCATTGATGAATCGATCACTGTAGAAGAGAATGGAAAATGGCTAATACAAGTGGGGCAGATTTGGGCATTATTAGGATATCTACAGGTCATAATGTACACCACTTTGTATCCCATTGACCCCGTAGAGAAAAAGGCGCTTAAACTGCGGTATATTCAGGAAGAGGTGAGTGAGTTTGATTTGACAGTACTTGTTTTGTAAGGAAGTAATTTAAGCATGACAAGGTATTAGAGAAAGGACTTGTTCTTCACCAAGAGCACAGACCTCAGTTTCTATGTAGAGGATTTGAAGAAAGATGCACTTATTACTAAAGCTCAGAACTTGGAACCTGATGTGCTCGGAGCTGAGCTGGGATTACAGATGTAATGTAAGCAAAGTTTAAAGTTAATGCAAAGTGAATTCTGGGACAGTGCCTTGTGGCGGTAGGAGGTATTTGTTGACATGAATACCAGTTGTTAAGGCACATAACGTTCCAACTTCCGAACCTTATTTATTACAGTTGCATCTGTACCACACTTTATAAATAAAGCAAGTTTATTTAGGTCATTATAGTTATGAGTGAATGTACAGGGTTGGCTTCAAATGTTTCCAGCTCCCATACTCTTGTTGCAGGGGGAAGCCAGGATGGCTTATCTATTAGTTATGCCAAGTGGTCACAAAGGTTGACTTGCCGATTCATATCTGTTTACAAGGAGAGGGCATAAGGGGTATCATTATTGAGGAATATATCATATGCATTACCTTTGTTAAGGAATTGTTTAAACATGATGCTGTTAATGCTACCACAAAAAACTTTTTTTTTAAGGATGGAATTGGTTATTAGCCTCTTGTTGGCTCCCCACTGACCACACATCAGAGGAGCGCACACAAAAGTAAATACCTCTCGTGAAGCCATTGTTGAGCCAGGCAGACCAAGTGCAAGAAATTCATGAGAAAATTTTTCATCTCTTTCCTCTATACCCTCTCGCCCATGGGTAAACATTTGCAGTTGGCTCTACTATTAATTATCTTGCTAATAATAATTTCAGTTCCATGCATTAAATATTACATCAAAAACTTCATCTAAGTGTAGTTTTTAAACTGTTGGCAAATAAAGGAATAAAAAAGAGAGATGAGATTAATCGCTTGACATCCTTATCTCAACTCACTGTGAGTCTGCTGTTGTGATAGGTTTTTCTTTGTTTTTTCATTCATTCTTTCTTTTTTCTAACAAAAGAAATGAACAGCTCTGTTGACTGTGCGTTCGGCATCATTTGCTCTTCATGAGTTGCTTGTGCACAGGACACACCAAGAGTAGATAGGACAAATACTATTTTACGCAATTCCAAGAATACTAATCACTTTTATAAATGTGGTTTTGAACCAAGTAATCAACTTTATTCCACATTTTGATATACTTGTTGTGCTGTTGCAGATTACACAACTGAAAACAGAACTACAGATACAGGAGCTGCAGACATCTGTATTGCTTGGTGTGAGCTTGAAAGATTTGAATGAAAGTAATGTGCATCCTCGCATAAAAAGCCTGAGGCTGAGACTTAATCATCTTCAAAACAAGGAAAAAGAGCTAAAGAAATATGTGGCTGTAAGACCAATTCCATCACAGTACGGCAAGCTCTCTGCAGTAAGTAAATGCAATTTGAAGAAACTAACTTTCATATATACCAGGTGGTCCACTTCATCCAGCATTGGCATAAGTAAATAACCCTTCCTGTGTTAAAATAGTTGCAGAACTGTACAGCAATAGTTGGGTATTTTTTTGCTTTGGTTCTGTGCCTCTTGTTTAATAATATTCCATGACATTTTATACTTATTTTTTGAGTTAGCTATTAACCTATCATTGTGAAGTCTTTTTGCAGATTTTTTGACTTATAATAATCTTTTTATAGTTCTGATACTATGCCCTAAATGATTCTGATACTTTAGTTTCTCTTACTCGCTTGCTCAGAAGTCTTAAGTTTTTACTAGATACAAGTATTCCTTTTGTAATCCAGTTTGCAGCTGGTTTGTTCTTTAAATGGATTCTTTTCGATTGCATAGCAATATTAATGTAATAATTAAATATATTTTGGAAATTCATAAATACTTTGTTTACATCAGTTTGTGTTTACACTTGTTTCCAGTCATCATTTGAAAGTAAAAACTGCAGGTAATGTATATTTCACTACCAGTACATCACTTATATTGATACCTATCATTATTGTACATCAATGTATAAACAAGTGGTGCTGTTATTTATTTATGCCAACAAACTTACTGTTGGTGTTTTTAAACACACAAGCCGTGTGTGGGCAAAGTTTAAGAGGTAGAACTGGAACTTAAAAATTCAATGCCACAACTGGGATTTGAACCACAGACCTTCTGTGGTTCAAATCCCAGTTGTGGCATTGAATTTTTAAGTTCCAGTTCTACCTCTTAAGTGGTGCTGTTTTTATCGAAGCGTTGTTTCACGTTTGAGCAATGTGACTCTTCTTTCCCTCAGGGCGTGGTAACGGATGGAATAGATAATCACACAATGTATTATTTTATTAACACTTTTTATCTATTTTACATTTAAATAAATCCTCTTAGCACCGTTTTAAATTATTTAAGTCTTTCCACTTTTTCAAAAAGTGGAACAAAAGCTTGATGAAAGTCTGGTAAACGTTCTACAATGTTCACACGCTACCAAAATACATCCTATCACCTTGAACATTTAGGCGCTAGTGCCGATTCTTTTTAGTTGCGAGTCTATCATTCCGACTGCCACGTATACATCCGCACATGCGTCCATCAAATAGTTCCCGTATTGTTAGGGAAGCGATCCCTAACCATTCTCCTTTTGCTATCAAGAATGCACACATATAATTCTTTAATTTATACATATATATTAAAATTAAATATGGAAATATTTATGACGTCTTTAAACAAACTTAATTGTTCGTAACAATGAACATTAGTAACACGTTTTCGTCATTTAACCATCTCATACCAACATCAAAAAACAAATTACACTCCTAACAAATATTCACATAAACGATTTTCTTTTGGGGCTTCTAATATTCCGTCTCACAAGTATGGCACTAATGATGCAAATAATGATGGTACCTAGTCAATCAATTTGGGAATAACCAATGGTCTACGAGATCAATCTATCTGGTTATGCATATTCAAAATTATTAGAGATTGGGATCAATCAATAAATCATAATCAGAAGGAAATAAATAGTCTACACTAAAAATGATTTAGGGAATATTAGGCATTTTGTAAAGCGTGTCTTTCACCTTCTGAAGAAGTATTGTAACAAAACTGCCAAAGCCCGCCTCTGTAGTTTGATAGTTAGCGTGTCTGCCTCACGTTCAAGAGGTCTTGAGTTCAAATCTTGCTTAGGGTAAGTTATCCGGGTAATGGTGTGTGTTTTTTTTTTTTTTTTTTTTTTTTTTTTTTTAGGGTTTTCCCTTATCCTGAGAAGACAAATGTCAGGTAACTTAAAAGCACTATGGCCCTCAGGCTCATTTGAGCATCATTTCACCCATTTCAGTCACTCACCATCCAATATGACATTACATTGGAGAACGTTAAATAAAAAAAAAAACAAACAAACCAGTACATAAACACAGTAAAAGTGCTTCTTGAGAACACAAACAAACACCCTGCCTCATGTCCTTCTGTGTTTACTGTGCAAGTGTAGGCTAATCACAAGTATTAGCTCCCAAAACATTAAAGCGAAAGTAAAAGTGTCAGACCTATTTACATGCCCAAACCAGTTCAGTTCCCTGGCCAACCTCAACGCAATGTTGTCGACTTACTGCACATGTGAAAAAGCTGCTTGGAGTATTTCTTCACGTCTTTTAAGTAATTAATTATTTCGAAACCCTGTGTGATGTCGCATAATTACTACCGAAGCTATGTCAGAAATAAGTTACTCTACACATCTTACAAGTAACAAACTGTTATCTCCGTACATTCCTGTGGAATTGTACAACCAACTTGGATAAAAAAACATTTATTTTTACAAAATCGGCTGATCAAAGATCAAAATGCCATTAGACTTTTTTGTTCGTAATGCTTCTATGAAGCACATACTAGGAGGAATGTAATGACTAAACTGCAAGAATAGTCACATACAGTCACATGAAGGCCCCCATGCCATTGTACAAAAGAGCCACCAACAGCAATTTCTGATGAACATATCTAAATTGAATCTTCCCGAATCAGTGGATCGGAAGAGGCAGTCTTACCATGCCCTCACTAATCATTTACTGGATTCCAGTCCAATGGATTTCTATTTCATCTTCAGTCTATGGCATCTTCATCAATTGATCCTGAAGAGATGCTGGTTCAAGGAGACAGTCTTAGTCCTTTACTATTTATAGTATTTATGGACCAAATAATAAAACATTCTAAGAGGAGAACTAATAAATTTAAAGTGGGCATTGAGACCGATATATCTACAATCACTGATTTATGCTGACTATATACTACTGATTTGTAGTAATGTTCAAGATTTACAACTAGGGGTAACAGAATGGGCAAGTACACTAGAAGAGAGAGGAATGAAAATAAATACAAATAAAAATAATGAAGATTGGGGAAAACGAAGATATAAAAATAGAATGGAAACACAAAAAATTAGAACAAGTAGAGAACACAAAATATCTAGCTACAATAATTTCCACTGACAACATAATAGATGATGAAATAAATAACAGTAAGTAAGGTAAATAATATATATTTTCAGATCTGCAATACAGTAATCATGTGAAAATGAAAATATATAAAACAGTATATTTACCCACTCTATTGTATGAAACAGAAACATGGATAGTGCTAGACAAACATAAAAGCAGAGTAACATCTGCAGAAATGAAATATTTGTGGAAAGTGTAAGGGAAAACAAGAAAAGATAGTTAGAAATAAAATTATTATGGAAAATTTAAAAATAGACCCATTAATGGAAGAGGTAGAGAAAAGAAATTTAAAACGGTATGGACACTTAATCAGAATGAATGATCAGCGAAAGACAAAAAAAGTAAATGAGGCAAGACCAGAAGGAAGAAGAAGACGGGGAAGACCGAGAAAAGAATGGGAGCAATATATTGGAGAAATAGCAGGGGAAAGAAGGATGGAAATGACTGAGCTGAAGAGGAAGGCACAGGATAGAGAACAGTACAAAAAATGGATAAAAGGCCCGGCGCTCAAAGGCAGAAGGGAAAGGTGAAGAAGAAGAGATGCTGGTTGCCTGCATTATTGCAGCCAGTGATAGAGATTTGCAATGCACCAGATGCAGGCAGGTTTCAGGAAATAATTTCTATACTCACCTAGTCTATTTCGATGTCACCTAAGCTTTGATGTTAGAGGTTGCCATTTTGAGCGATTCCTTTGTGAGTGGTGCCTACTCATAATTTGATTGCTTGCCTTTGTTCTGTCTGTATCTACCTATTATATTGTAATTGAATACTGATGCAACTTATTTTTATAGTAATTTAGTCACATTTAGCTCCTTCAAGTACTTACCAATTACATTTTTGTAAGTTGTTGATTGAAGTTCAACCTGTTCATTAAGTTGTATTTTCCAGTGTGTACCAACTATTTAGGATATGAAAGTATAAAATATGATAGTTAAAAGAATTTGAAATAAAAAGCATAAGCATTGGTTAAATGAAAAATTTCAGCACAACACTAATTTTTCATGTAAATCAAATTAAGCTAAGTAAAGAAAAAACAAAGAACACAAAAGAATCCATACCTATAGGAATTCAAACCTGAAATTTTAATACATGTGGATCTTTGCCATCTTCACAACATAGCCATTATGCTAAAAACACACGGGCTCCAAATTTCATACCTTGTAGTTGAAATGGGTGTGATCAGTGGTATGCATACACCTTAACAGTTTTAGGGCAGAACTCTGCAATTTGTGTTCATGGATCATAGGTTTCCTATTTCAAATTGATTATGAGTAAAATTCATGTAGTGATATTCATTTAATACCCAGGATATACAACATGAGAAAATGCTTTTGAGCATTTTGTTAAAAAAATGCAATTCCACTAGTGCCACATTTTGACTTTACAGCAAAATTGTTGTTGTAGAACAGCAGTACAGATTGACACTTTAGTCACAAAAGTCCCATCTCATGTTTAAATTAAAGCTTGCAACATTCCAGTTCATGCTTTCTCTAATCTAGTAGATATTTTTAAACAATGTTGAATTACTTTTCTTCACGTGGAACAGAAAGTTTTGTCCTCCTGAATCCTAACATACATTGCATACATTCAGCTCAAAACCATACTTCCTCCATTGATCCATAAATTTTTTAAGCATTAATAATACAGTTTAATGGCATTTAATTATTGTTCTTAAAACATCCGATGTCATAGAACATAGTGCAACATAAATTCTAAATTTTACAGCAATATTGGAATTGGAGCTCTTTTGTCTATAGTTTTTTGTGTGAAATATATTTTTAGTGTATAATATAAAACTAAGTTAAGAGGAATTCATTACTTGAAATGCTGATATCCTTCCAATATTAATTTACATCTTTCTTGGAAGGCAGAATAATACTGCTGGCTTCAGTTGCCGCAAATTTCCTCAGATCTTGAAAATCATTATATTTTATTTTAAAAGAGGTTGCTGGTCTGCCATTAAAATAATCTTATAAAGAATATTAGCAATATTTAATAAAACTGACAATAGTAATGATTCATAATATCACTCTAATAGCTCTCATATTTTGAAAATAGATTTAACACTTTGATAAGATCCCTCTAGATATTGGAACTCTACTGCAAGTAGAAGTTCTTGATACCACAGTTTGTTCATTTGTTCATTCTCTTCCTTTCTTTTTTTATTATTGTTTATCCTTCACTTGTCTCATCCAAAAGAAACACATGAAAAAATAAACTGATGACAGAACACCATCTCGTATACTAAATACAATTTCAATTATGAATGAAGTTATTTCACTTCTATTATATGCAACCTATTAACTCTACATCTCACCTCTATTACATATATTTAATCTTCCTTTGTAATATGCAATCTAAATACATGTGAGTTGCACCTGGTGCAAAATTGCAGTATATAGAGAGGAAGTAGCTTTCCCAAAAATTGTTACAAATTGTAATTATGAAGTATATTGCAGCTTATATCATTGTTTTTGCAGGATATATTATACTATACACAAAGTTTAGCATCAAGAGAGAAAGCATTGAACCTCTGCAATCAGCTAATAATGGTAGCTAAGCAGCTTTGTGATCCAGGAATAAAAATAAAAACATATGGAACAGCAACACAGCTGCTTCTGGAAGCCCAGTCTTGGCAAGAGTCGCAGGAGGGCTTTTGTGCCAAGCTCCATTCTGAGCATTTAGTATGGTATCCAGATATTACACTACCCATCTTAACTGCAGCAACCACGGTATGTATTCAAGAATACACACAAGTAGCTAAGAGTGTGTAGTACCTAGGGTCACTGAATGTCTTGAGAAGAGGCGCAATAAAATTTTAAAAATTTAGACTGGTCATTCTTTTTTACTCTTTTGCCATCTACATAGTAGATAGACAAGGTATTGTATTCCATCCAAGAATTGAATATCAAGGTTTCACTGGAAATGCACATTTTGAGGTCCCCTGTGTGAGTATTTTTTTCTTTTTTAAGCATTTATAGAAAAATCTGAACTGTGTGTGTGAATCACCTAACTGAAAAGCTAAAGGTCAGTTAAATACCAAACTTGTCTAATTGAAGGTAAGTTTTATTTACACTTTTGAAAATTAGAACATGTTTTGAGAACCTTTGTTCCCATCTCATATATCGGTCAGTCAGGTGTTAGCCGCCACTGGTTCAAAAAACTTCCAATCATTGAACCAAACAAGGAACAGATTTTCAAGAAAATCCCTCCAACTCAAAGTACCTTACAGATGGAAAAAATTTTCGAAAACTTGATTTTCTCAAAAATGGCTAACAGTTGAACAGTTCAATGAAAACACTGAAGCTGTTAACAGTGAAGCAACAGAAACTAAAATAAAAACAAACTTAGAGACTAAAAGCTTCACTTATCTTAATAATTGCTGATAGTTCTTGAAAATCCTACTGACATATGTTTCATCAGTTGTACTCCTCTATGGAAATCTTGATGCTTCCTTCATATTTTCAAAGCTTATTTGAAACAATTACCATAGTTACAGACGCTCATACTTAAAATATCTATGCTCCTTCATCCTGGTTTCCAAATGACATTTAGTTTTACCACTGTAAACCCTGTCACAATCCAAACAGCTAAATTGATAAATACGAGATTTTTTTTATAATTTGGAATTTTATCTTTTTTAGAAATATTTAGTAAATGTTGTATATTAAATTTATTTTGAGGGACTAAAGTTATTCCATTTTCCTTAAAAAAAATTTCTAAATTTTTTATTAGTCCAAAGATGGCAAGTAAACTTTTTAAAAGTGCAATCATCTTTTATTTTATTGAGGGTAGAAACTTCCTTAACAGCTTTTTCATATTTAAATTTTCCTATCTTTTAATGTTTAAAAATTGTATTAAAACCATTAATTACCGCAGTGGTAATGTGTTTATATTCTGTATTAAGTTCTTCCTTATTAATGGGTATCTTTATTAACCTATAAATTAAAATATTGAAAACAGTAAATTTGTGTGAAAAAGGATCAAAACTTTTATTTTTATGTAATTATCAGTATGAGTATATTTTCTATAAATGGCAAAATTTAATTTATTGTTATGTTTAATTTTTAAATCTAGGAACGGAAGGCAGCCGTTATTTTCTGTTTTCAAAGTGAATATTATGGCTTTATCTTGCAAATTTAAAAGTTTTAAAGCATCCCTGTTTCTCAGGGACAGCAGCAAAAATGTCATCCACATATTTGTACCATATTTTAAAAATTGAAGGAAATGCTTTTGCAATTTGTATTTTGTAAAAGCTCATAAAAAAGATTAGCAAGAAATGGCAAAAGTGGACTACCCATTGCCAAGCCAGAAGTTTGTTGGAAGAAATTACCATTAAAACTGAACAAATTTTGATCCAAACAAAGATTTGTAAGTTTCACAAAATTGTCTATTAATTCTTTATTTAATTCTAAAGAAATTAACAATTTTTTTTTTAAATTTTTGATGAGTCAGGGAGAGAGTGAATGTTGGGAGTTTAAGGACCCATCGACTGTGTCATTGAAAATACATCAGTATAATTTATCAATACTATCAGGTTGTCGAGATAGTGGCAAGCTCAATGAATTTGATTGGTTCAAATACGTAAATTAGCAGAGCAGTAAGCAAATAGAGCGGTGATGGGTGCAAACTATTTTACACTGATTAGCATGCGCCAAGTCACTAACCGTTTTATTCTTCAGTTATGTACAGCTATTTGTTTCTATAGCTATTCTAACAAGTGCTTATTTTGTGAAACACCAGTATGAGGAAACACAAAGTATACAGCAGGTTTTAACTAGGAGCAGTTGCATTCTTGGAACAGAATGATAATTGAGCTGCAGAAAGGGAGTTCTCAGTGAGTGAGAAACTTGTAAGAGATTTGCACAAAATGAAAGTGCAGCTGGAATCTACAAGCCTTCAAAGCTCTCTTTTCATGGTCCTAAAACCTGAAAGTTCCCAGCAATAAATATGGAGGTACTAGCGTATAAGAATAATGTATGCTGTGTTTCATAGTCAGCAATCAGCTCCAGTTAAAAAATACATGTTTCAGCAGTGCTTTTGTAAATAGATGATTTTTATCTTCCTTTCATAGAAGTTTGAAAACAGTGTTATAATTAATTTAATTTAAAAGGTGAGTCAATTAGTAACACTAAACAACACTTACAACATAATTTTCTGGAACGCATTTCGAAGGTTAACTTTCGAAACGCGTTCCGGAAAATTATGTTGTAAGTGTTGTTTAGTGTTATTGACTCACCTTTTAAACTAAATTAGATGATTTTTAGTTCAATAAATACAAAGTCACCATTACGTATCTTTTAATAAGCTAGTAACAGTGATGTGAAGCTAAATTATAATGACAAGAAAATAGTGCAATTCAAAAAACAGAAACACTTGAAAGAGATCACTGAACTCTTTCAACAAAAAAGCAATATTATTTTCAAAAAATTCATTTACCATCCAAGTAAGCACTACAAATCTACATCTTCAAAAAATACAACATTAACTTGGTCCCACAAAATAATTTCAGCCTACAGAAATTACTGTGCAACAAATCAAAGTACCAGATGCCACAGAACAAAAAAGCAGAAATCTACCAAATCAGTTGCCCAGATGGTGACCAGGATTACAAAGGGAAAACCAAGAGGAATTTAGAAACCTGACTAAAAGAACACATGAGATGCATATAATACAAACAGATGGATAAATCTGCAGTTGCACACTATTTTTGGACATCTAACCACATTACATTACATTGAACATAAAATTTTTAAAAGCTACAAAACATGCTGTAGAGTTGAATACGTGGAAAACAATCCATATCATAAAAAACAAAAGTCTACGTAATGAACTTTGATTTGCCTCCACCAAACCCTTTATGGAATTATTATTTATTTATGCCAACAAACGTGTTGGTGTTTTTAAGCACCACTTATCAAGTGGCTAAAAATCTGTAGTTCAAATCCCAGCTATGGCATTGAATTTTTCAGTCCTGATTCCACCTCTTAAATATTGCCCACACACGGCTTGTGTGTTTAAAGACACCAGCATTAAGTTTATTGGCATAAACAATTAACAATGAGTTATGTTTCTCTGCAAATTTATACATACCAATGAACTGATTTTCCTTTGTCATAATATTGCATACTTATTTATGTTTATTCTCTCAGCTGTCCCATGGCATAAAACTGCTGGTTGATGGTGTAGAAAAACTTATGCTACCATATGCTGGCAGCATAAATGGGACACTAACAAGCCTAATTCATTTCCCATCTCGAAGTTCAGAGCAGCTTCTTCATGACTGTACAAAGCTATTGAACCAAGTATTTGTTGGTGAGTCAGAAAAGAGCAGGATACTAGAATATCAGTAAGTATCATTTACTAATTCTTGCCTGCTTTAATTCAAACCTTGATCGGTACAATTACCTGGCAGTAGCTTGATATATTTATTCACTGTTTCATTTATCACCGTAAAAATTACAGTGCAATTCATAGTAATGTCTGTAATAAGATATGAGATATAAAAGGTACCAAATTGATTAAAATATTTAAATAATATAAGTACATAATCATTAACATTAAATAAGAGGTATACAATTCAATAACATAATCATCACATTTCTTATGCTTTTTCTTTTTAAAAAGTAAAAACACAGTGTAACCATTATGTGAAGAATAAATTATTAAGCCTGGCTGTGTTAACTTTCAGTGACTAGTGTACTGTAGGGGGATTGGATGCATAATTTAGGGATTCTCAACATGAAAACATAAGGAACACCGCTTGCTGCACCTGCTGCTATCAGATCTGACTGTCTTTTGCACTCTCTTGCCTCATCCTTTCCTCCCTCCGCATGTTCAGTTGGCATAAAGCTGCAATATGCTAACCTTGGCTGCAGTGCAATGAAATTTGTCTCTGCTTCTAATCTCTACCATAGATTCTCTAAGCAGTTTAAAGGCAGACATTTGATACCTTTCCTCTGTGTGCACCTAAATATGTTCTTAAATTGGTAAGGGAAATTGTATGAAGTAGTAGTGGAACCAAGAATATTATATAGAGTAAAGTGTGAGGAACTTGAAAGGGAGGTTGAAAATACATTTAATTCACAACGTATTCAATAGAGGTGTTGGGAAGATAAAGATAAAGCTGAATTGTGGAGGAAAAGTTTGATGATAAAGATAATTTTAAAAGATTGGCACAAGATTTTAAAAATAAGCAGTCTTAATGTTTTAAAAGAGTGTATTAAATTCCAAATGGAAGTAACTGGATTAATAGAGTGTGAGGAAATCCTACAAGAATTTAGGAGCAAAGTAGGTTTTTGAAAGGAAATTAGGTAAAGAATTGAAGATAGGGAGAAGCAAAAGATTTAATTAATTTTAGGGATAAGAATTAAGATAAAAAATTAATGGAGAAGGGAGAAATTTGTGGTTTGTTGGATGAAATTGGGAGGGAAGGACTAGCATGGATGTAATCAGGACCTGTTTTCAAAGACATAGATGAGAAAATGAAAAATGATGGTATTTATGGGAGCTTGAAGGAATATTACTTTGTTTATTAGAATGTGATGTGAAGATACATAGGAGGAAGCTTATAGAAAGTAAAATGGGACTAATCTCAGAAGGAATTTATAGTACTTAAACTGTTGACAGATATGGGGATAAAGAGAAATAACATGATTTGAGAATATTTGGGAAAGCTAAGGAATTAAAGGAGTCACAGGATGAGGTAATTAGGATATGACTGATAAAATGGTATAATTAGGGAAGTGTAGAGGGTTGTGGCTGCAAAAAATGTTGGTTTTGTTTGTAGTAAAATATTCACGGAATTGTGTTAAGGGCGTACACTCACTGTTTGGTGAATTTATAGTTTACATTACATCCAGTTTATAAGTAGTACAGAGGTATTTTTTAGAGGTGGCGCGTGACCTTGCTCAGATGTGCGCGAGTGACATCATGCAAAGCAATGGTGGGGGTAAGTTTCCACCAGCAGTCTGCTGGCTAGTGGGTTAGAAGTCAAACAGATATTAACCAGACACCCCTTTTATCTTGCAATAGACAAGTGGACTCGACCATGAACTACTGCACAACATTACATCACACGCCACCTCTAAAAAATACCTCTGTAAGCTGAGTTGCTGATGAGCGATAGAGAGCGGACATGTAAAGTGTGGGCTCCGCGATGGGTATATCAGCAGAATGTTATCAGGTGCAAATTGGCACATTTAATGGAGGAAAAATGGGAAAAAACTGGAAAGATGGCATGGATATGGTCGGCCTTAATTTTAATGTTTTTGCTGGTGCTTGGTGAAGTGGAATTGAATCCCGGGCCAGAAATGAAAGATATAATGGGAATATTGAGAAGTGAAGATATGGTTCAAGTAAAGCAAATGGAAAAGGAATGGAAGAGACACTGGTTAAGAATTTGCAAGAAATAAAGGAAAAAATGGGTAACGTTGGTAGAGAGATGAAAGAGAAAGTGGAAAAATTGGATCGAAGATTGATATATTTGGAAAATATGGAAGAGAAGAACAGAAAGAGGAATATAGTTATATTTGGACATGCGGAAGAGAGAGGAAAAAGGAGCTGGCAGCAGGTGGATGATCTTTTTAGACAGAAACTGAAGATTGATTTAGTAGGATGGGAAGTTGCTGATTCATTTAGAATAGGAAGAAGGGGGCCGAACCCAAGACCTCTACTAGTAAAGCTAGCAACAGTCAACTTTAAACAGAAAATTTTAATTAGTGCATCAAAATTACGAGGGTCGAATATTTTTATTGAAAATTATTATGGCAGAAAGGAAAGAAGGCTTATGTTAGAGGACTTATTATGGGTAGATGGAATTAGCAGGAAATTCGTCAGCAGAATAACACACCTGAGGCACGCACAGAAGAAAATGGAGAGAGAATATTGAGTCGTAATGTAAGCAGAGAGAGGGGGGAGTCAATTCAGCATGACACTGTGAGAGATGACTTTAGGAGGAGTGACGGTAGTAGAGAAGAGAGAGAAGTGTGACATATGGGCAAGGTCAAGAACTACCGAAGAAGTTGAGATCTACAGTGACGTGACTGCAGAAGCGTGTTACCCTGTCAAAACAGGTGAGTGATGAATTGAGAAAGATGGCAACGGATGCAGCAGCTGGATTGGATGTTTGGCACCAGGATAATCTAAGTGTAGTGTCAACACAGAGTGGCAGTATAATGCAGGTGGAAAGTAGTATGGGCGGTAAGGAGGAAAAAAGATGGACTCGTAGTAGGTCCAAATTAGATCAATTCTGGTTCGAAAGAAAAGGCTCAGTATAGGGAGGGTTTGTGGTGGTGTTATTTTGGAATGGGGAAGGTATATGGGATAAGATGTGGAGTGGTGAGATTAAATATCTCTTAAATATGGCAGATATATTTGCTGTAGTGGAGACCTGGATTTGTGAAAGTGTGAACGTTGAAATAGAAGGTTATGATTATTATGGTTAGGAGGTGGTAAGAACGAGACAGTTTGGGAGATTGTCAAGGGGAATAGGAGTGTTTATAAAGAAAGAGAGGCCTCCAGGTTAAAGTGATAGAGGAATTATTGATGATAGAGTAATATGGATAACACCAATTGATATCTTGGAGATAGCTGATAAGGTAGCTATAGGCATTGTGTATAACCCACCAAGTGCATCTGAATTTTATGATCATAAACTATTCTTTAAAACGAGCCAGGATTTGGAGGTGCTACATAATAGTTATCCAGGGATAAAAATAATTGTGGTAGGGGATTTTAATGCGAGAATAGGAGATGAATAACCACAAGTTATAAGAGAGGAAAATGAAGAGAAAGGGCAAGAAAGAGAGGGGAGAGAAAGTAGGGATAAAATGATTAATAAGCAGGGTAGAAAGTTAATACAGCTCTGTGAAGAGAATGGTCTGGATATATCTAATGGGGTTAAAGGGAAGAATAAGATGGGCGAAATTACATTCCTTAATAGTAACGGTCAGTGTTGTGGATTATCTATTGTATTCGTTAGATATAGAGGATGCACTAATGGATTTTGAAGTGATGCAGGGTTCTTTTATGACTTATCATTTCCCATTGAAGGCTACTTTAAGAATTAAGGGAGTTATAAATGCATAATGGAAATAAAAAGGAGGGAGTGGGGGCAGAGAATAAGTAAAAAGTTATTTGAAGCATCTAATAAAAAGGACACTGATAAGGTTTGTCAAATAATTGGAGGAATGTATAAAAATGTTTAAAGGCAAAATGTTAAAAGACCGGAAATATGGTCTAGTTATTTTAAAAATCTTCCGAGTACAGAAAATAAAGTAGTAAACCTGTATGTGAGGACGGTAAATGTAGACTACATAGATAGGCTAGACAAAGAGATAACTACGAGGGCCGTCTCAAAAGTAACTTGCACTATTTTTTTAAATCCGCGCGGTAGGCGGAAAAAGTCTGAAAGTCCCAGGGTATATAGGTATGGGTGTAGTAGCATCACTGTAAAATTCCTAGGTACCTAAGTTTATTGCTTGGATACTAAAATGGCAGTAACAATGGAGACTCCACTCGTTCCTACCGCCGATTGTGAAGTTCGCGCTGTAATCCGTTTTCTGGCGGGAAAAAATAAATGTGCGGCTGAAATTCATTGCGAGTTGTGCAGTGTTTATGGAAAAGACGTTTTGTCAAGACAAATGGTTTCTCGTTGGCCCCAATCGTTCATTGAAGGGAGAATAACATTACACAATGAGTAATGAAGCGGCCGACCCTCCACTTCCCTCGCTCCGGATATTGTTGATGAGGTTTGAGCAGTCGTGAACACTGATCGGCGCCTTACACTTGATGCAGTTTTGTTTGAACTTCCTCCTTATATTGAAATAAGCCGTGCATCACTTCACAGGATTATTCCTAAGGATCTGTCTCTATCGAAAGTGTGTGCAAGTTGTGGAAAAGAATGGATGAGGCAACTCCAAAAAAAGGCAAAAGTTGTTGCATCGGCTGTCAAGGTCATCACAACAATATTCTGGGATTCAAAGGGAGTACTGTTAATCGATTACCTGCTCCATGAGACCACGATGACAGCTGCTCGCTATTGTGAGGTGCTGAGAAAACTCAAAAGAGCCATACAAAACAAAAGGAAGGGAAAATTGAGCAAAACAGTTTTTCTGGTCCACGATAACACTCGCCCTCACGCTGCTCGTGAAACTCTGAGCAGCTTCGATGGAATGTTTTCGGTCATCCATCTAGTGCACCTGACCTTGCACCGAGTGATTACCATCTTTTTCCGGAGTTGCAGCAACATCTTGGGGGAAGGCGCTTCGTAAATGACGAGGAACTGAAACAAGAAGTGGAAAGATGGCTATCCAGTTTGGCGGGAGAGTGGTTTGACATTGGGTTAAAAAATCCGTTCCACGGTATCAAAAATGTATTTAGGTTCAAGGAAATTATGTGGAAAAATAGGTACTGAATGTAGCTTTCAAAATATACCCTTTTTAAAATATTTAAACGTTTTGTTATTTTTTAAAAAAATAGTGCAAGTTACTTTTGAGACGCCCCTCGTAAATGAAGTGTGGGAAGAAACAAAAAGATTAAAAAATAATAAAGCAGTAGGAATTGATGGTATTCCAGGAAAATTCTGGAAAGCATGGATAGAGGATATAGAAAGAAAGGAGATGTTAGTAAAGATGATGAATAGTGTATTTGAAGGAGGGAGGGTACCATATAGCTGGAGGACAAGTATAATTGTACCGATTTATAAAGAAAAAGGGAGGATTAATGACCCAGTTAACTACAGAGGGATTAAGAGGTAGAACTGGAACTTAAAAATTCAATGCCACAACTGGGATTTGAACCACAGACCTTCCGCTTGCCGGGCGGACGCTCTAACCACTGAGCGGAAGGTCAGTGGTTCAAATCCCAGTTGTGGCATTGAATTTTTAAGTTCCAGTTCTACCTCTTAAACTTTGCCCACACACGGCTTGTGTGTTTAAAAACACCAACAGTAAGTTTGTTGGCATAAATAAATAATAATTACAGAGGGATTAGTTTATTGTCAGTATTAGGAAAGATCTATGTAGGGATTTTAGCAAGAAGATTACAGTGCTCGGCAGAGGAAGAAAATAAATTATCAGATTTCAGGCAGGATTTAGAAAAGGAAAGAGAACATTGGATAATATTTTTGTAATTAAATGAGTTGTGGACAAATATATGAGTATTAAAAGAGGGAAAGTTTATATGGCATTTATTGATTTAGAGAAAGCTTTTGATACCATAGATAGGGAAGCACTATGGGTGAAATTGAGAATGAAAGGAGTAATTACAAAATTTATCAAAGCAATACAAAATATAAGAACAACAAGTTTTGTATTAGGTTGAGCGGAAACGAAGTATCAGAGAAGGTTGCAAGTAATAAGGGGTTAAGACAGGGATGTAAGCTTAGCCCTACACTGTTTAATTTATTTATAGATGATATGCTCGATGAGTTGGATAAAGATAATTTATATTTGTCTACAGTGAACAACAGAGAAATACCAGTTTTACTTTTTGCAGATGTTTTAGTGGGAGACTCAATTTCATTTGGAGGATTATCAAGGGTTATACAAATTGTACAAGATTATTGCAAGAATTGGGTTTTGAAAATGAATTATAAAAAGTAAAGGTAATGGTTTTCAAAAGAGGAAATAAATTGAAGTGGGAGGAAAAGTGTAATGTGGGAGGGGAGGAGCTGCAAGTGGTGAGGATATTCTACTATTTAGGATGAGATTAAGCAGTAATGGGAGATGGAATGATCAAAAGGTTAATGCTTTAGCTAAGGGAAAAATGGTGATGAATGCTATAAGACTATGTTTACAAAAGATACCAGGAATACAAGCCAAGTGGCTGGAAAGAATATATACGATGGTGGTGGAAGCAAAAATGGCTTACGGTATAGAGATTTGGGGAAGTGAGGAGGGTTGGGATGAGCTAGATAGAATAAATATATTATTTTGCAAACAGGTACTGGGATTACCTATATCAGCACCAAATGGTGCAGTAATGATGGAAATGGGAAGTTTGGGTAGCAAGGGAATAATTGTGGATAGGATATTAAAATATTGGAATAGATTAAGATTAATGCAAGATCAAAATATATTGAGGCAATGTTTATTAATGCAGGAAAGAGCCCCTAATGGGATGAACTGGGTTCAGGGATTGAAGAGAACTCTACAGAAAATTGGAATGGGGAATTTATGGGAGGAGAGGAAACAATTGGCTAGAGGTTTTTGGAAAGAGTTAAGGAAGAGGGTGGAGGATATAGGGAGACAGGAATTTTTTCAGTCTTAAAGAAAAGATAACTTTAGCATTATATAGTCAACTAAAAGAGGAGTGGGGTAGAGAAAAGTATGTGGATGTATGTAACAGGGCGGGAAGAGATGGCTGGGCATGGACTACATTATGTATACATTGATTAAGAGGAATGAGAAAGTGTGTAAGCTTGGATATTGAGAAAGTGTGTAAGCTTGGATATGTATTCGTTGTGTGGGGAACAGATAGTGATTTTCACTATATATTAGAATGTGAAGAAACAAGGTTGAGGAGGGAATGATTTTTGCTAAAGAAATGGGGGAAGAGTAATAGAGAGGTTAATAAGATTAAGATAATGAAGCTGAGTAAGAAAGGTGATAAAAAGCTGTTAGGGGAATTTATGGCAAGAATAAGAGAAAAATGGTATAGGAAACTAAGTAGAAATAATGTGAAACAGGGTGGGCCCAACCATACATAAATAACCAAGGATTTAAAATTTATGGTGGGCCAAAGAATAAAACAGCAACTCACAAGGTAGGAAAAATAGTATAAAATTGAAAGTAAGGGTATTGTAGATATGTTTTTGATGTATTTATTTTGTTGTAGGTTGGTTTAATTGTATTGTTTTGAGCATAAATTAATAAATCAAGTCATCAGAAACAGGTTTTATTAATAAAAAATAAAAACGTTGAGTGCTAACCTGAATTCATAACGGAGATTACTAACAAGATACTATTGGTTAGTAACTAACGTTGGTCCTATAAATGTGTGTTAGTCAGCATTACAACCTAAGAATTATGGTTTATATGTCCTCCATTCATTCACTTAAGATTTGAAACCATACCTGTAAACTCCTAATGATTCATTAACTCTAGATTGTAGCTCACTATGTACCATTATCCAAGTAGTTCCACATATATATTTTTATTATGCACTAGAGTTAAACAGTCTAATGTTATCCCTATCCTTGTTCTATGGCATTCAGATCAAGCCAATATTATTTGTATATGAAATAACATTATTCTTCATAACCAAAGCTTCTGTTGAAGGTGTTATTTAATTAACAGACGTATTCACAGTGAGTTCAGCTCCCCATTTCGACCAGATGACATTGTCGGAGTTTGAAAGTAACCAGATATTTTAAATGTCACAGTATATTAATTTCATCCATTTCTTAATGGAACTACATTCACCATTAAATTCAATGCAAGAAGATCGATAGGAACACTTGTAGTCCCCATGTCGACCACCTGGATTATGTCTGTCTTTGATACTAGATGCCTCAATTGCTTCACATGCTTCATGCTGACCTGTCTGGCAAAATTGATATAAGAGTAGCCCTCCATATTCTGGATCCTGATTTGAGGTTCCAAATGTGCTTGAAGTTAAGAAATGTGTTTAATTTATAAGCTTTATTATTTTTCATGTTTACTAAATTAACCCAACAGTGTATGCTATGAGCAATGCCTGAACTTTTGTTTCATAGTCCGGCAGACAGACCTACCATATAGCACAAGCGCATACATGAAACCTGTCGGGCATTAAAATTAAAGACGTGTTTCTCCCACATTTGTGGTTTAGTTGTTAGCTATATCCAGCTTTCAGGAGTGTTCTATTTTATGCTGTTTAATTTAATAAACGCATTTTCCCTCTTTCGTTATTTTATGTATAAAGATGCTCCTTCATCTCATTTTATTTATAAATTGAAAGATACTGCTACTATAGCTGCATACCACAAATGATAGTTTTTCAAAGTTGTTTTAGTTGCTCCAGTTTAAAGAAAGAATGAATAATGAATGCACTTTTAATTATGACATGCAGATCTGACATTACATCTGTAAGGATATATATAGTTGTTTGTGATAGTTCAAACTTTAAATGTAGGAAGGCTTCCAGCCTCAATTTCCTTTAGATGCTATGCATAGTTTCATTTTCTCTCCCCTCTGTTTTAAATTGTAATTAAATGTGTATTAATGAGATTAACATACCTCTCTTTCTGTGTTTACTTACCAATAACTTTTCAGCAAATATTAGGTATTAAAACCTCCTTGAAAATACATATCTACCATGAAAGCATATTGTACATAGCATCTTTGCAATTTGAAACTCTCAGTAGGCCATTAAAAGAAAACAAAAAAGAGCAGGTTGTTTTCAGTGTCTAATAACAGTATAGTCTCTATGTGTATTTATGCATTCTTAAACATTTCCTTTATTTTTTTTTATTTTTTTCTTTCATGCTAGGCTTCTAAAAGCACATCTCCGAGATCAAAGAAACATTGCCATTGTTCAAAATGAATTCGAAGAGAGGCCATTAGAGATATTCTTCACCCTGATGAAGAAGATTACCAATATTTGGGAGCAAGAAGAAAACAAAAGAAAGGAATTGAAAGCAGAAAAAGAAACTATTTATGACATAAGGTAAATCCATGCTCCTAGTATTTGAATTTATTTATTTTGTTGATTACAAAAATATATATGGTTTTATTAGTAACATGAACTATTCTTACAATGCTTGGTATTTTGAGTCCTATATAATGAACGCCTTCTTATTCTGTATTAAGGATTCTGCTTCATTGTATATAAAGATTTGAAGTTGAACATTTTCCTGTGTAATATATTCTTTCCTTCCTGTTTCCTTACTTTCTTCATTATCTCTGTCATATTCTTCCCTTGCTTTAATCTTTTTTTTCCAACTGTCCTCCATACCTACATAGTTCCTAAATGCTACTAAAATTCTTTTGCTACTGTTTAATCCCTAAATGTGTCCATAGGTTGTCCCAGATTTTGTTCCAAATTCCCTCTCCATTCTTCACTATGCAATGTAGATTTTTATCTGCACTTTCTCTAATAGTCATCTTTCTTTCGTTACTTTTAGTCCCTTAATCACATTATTCATATCTACCCAAGTAAATCCTTAATGCTCCCTTTTACTGCAAACATCCATTGTTTCCCCCACCCCCACTCTTTCTTAAACCTCCTATAATATTCCCAAATACTCTTGTCTCCTAGACTACTTCAGATTATCTGCTTTTCAATGCTATGATCCTCAATTTCATTTTTCCATACTCTATTAATCAGTGGCAGCTAGTGGTTAATCATACTATAAAAAAATATTACAAAGGGATGCAACTGAACTAGTTGAACAAATGAGCCAATAAGCTGAAGTTTCCTCATGCAGAATTTATCAATCCCTCTGGCGATGAAATTTCTTCGCAATAGATTATGTGGCCAGAGAGTAAGCTGATCCTGAGACCAAGCTGTTTCTCAGGATAGTTTTATCCTTTTCAAAGATAAGCACACCAAAAAACCATCGGTCTGGGCCAGATTTGAACCAGCAACCTTGGGATCAGTAGGCCAGCGTCTACCTACTGAGCCATCCAGACTGTGATCTACCAACTGAGTCATCCAGACCACAGTTAGATAAGCAGGATTAAAAACAGTCCCAAAATCATTTTTGCATAGTCAATCCTTTCATATCTATAAATTATAGCCAAGTGAATTTTTCAGCTGTATCAGTAATTTCATCTGCCAGGATAACAACTCAAGCGACTTCCTTCATTTCTTATTCAATTAGGTACTTTATGACACACTTCCAACATGAGTTGAGTGGTTCATTCTCATTAGTCTCATTTAACCCTTTCAGTGCTACCACATTGCTGATGTACACTCAGTTCCCGTGCTGAATTTTTTTGCCAACAATTTCAATGTCATATTTCCAAATAAGTTCTATATTTAAAAACAAGTAATAACATTTCTTGCAATAATCTTACCTTTTCTAGTTGTATATCCATTCCATTGATGAATATTTTATCCTTTATTTTATAATTATGTGCTTCACGCCACTTGATTAAATGTATAATGCACTGATACGAATATAGTAGACTTCCGTTATAGTCTTTCTTACAGAGAAATTTCAAATGAACTATCACAGTTTCTTGTAGAAATATATTACAAAATATACAAGAGTATTGTTTTTGTTTTCATCCCTAAACTCTAATACTGAAGGAGGGTGTGGCACCTCTCAAAACAGGGAACAAGGCACAATGCCACAATACACTGGGAGCACATATACCTGGATTCCCTTCTCTTTCTCTCAGCTGTTTTTGTATTTGAACAAACTGTACTTTCTTGTTGGATTGTTACAAATGAAGCACATGTTGGCTGTCATGCAAGGAACAATAAAACTGGTAGTCATCAGTTGTTTCAGTCTATTTGTATATGCGCATTGGAGAACAGTCAAGCTTAGAAAATTTCCTGCATCTCATGTTCGAAAGTATCTCCCAATATTATGATCTAATGTGAATGAGGTATGAGGATAACACTCCATAGTATGACTCAGTTTATATAGCAAAGGTGTAATTAGTGTCTACAAATTAATGTAAGACAGTAATAAATAAGAGGTGGAATCAGGACTGAAAAATTCAATGCCATAGTTGGGATTTGAATCACAGATCTTCCGCTTATCGAGCGGCTGCTCTAACCACTAAGCTACCATGGCCAACTTGCCTGTATGACATTTAATTCCCCAACCAGTTCGTACTTTCACGGTAGATCACAAGGGAATCTCACTCGGAGATAAATACCCCAAGGGCAACCTACATAAGTACTTCATGTCCCATCTTAAAGCAACCTTTAGTTGTAAATTCCCAGTTGTGGCATTGAATTTTTAAGTTCCAGTTCTACCTCTCAAACTTTGTTTTGTGTTTTTGTTGACGTTGTGTAGTGGTTTTGTGTTTGTGTTCAGTTCCCCGTGTTTCACACCAGTTTGAGACCAGGCTTCAAGATGTAGAAACATTGTCAACTACGTTTCAGATCTTTGCGACCCTGTATTCACTGGATGTTAACATTGTTTCTAGCTGGTAGCAAATAGAATTGATAAATTTACAGTGTGACGATTTGCTGAAGGACAACTATAAACACAAGGAAGACTTGGCTGATTTTTATAAGAATGTTCCTCAAACAGATTTCTGAGGTTATATGCCCTTGTTGCACGGATATTATGTATGCTTGGTTCCACGTATGTGTGCGAACAATTCTTTTCAGTTATGAAACTTTCTAAGTCAAAATCCCGAAGCATATTATCAGATCACAATCTAACATGCAGTCTTCGGTTACAAATGTGCCGTACATTGCGCTCTAACATTGACAAACTAGTTAAAGAAAAGCGAAACGGCAAATGTCGGAAAATGTCCACCTGTTCTGTATAGCTCTCCTCTAGCTCAGGCAAAATAGTTATAATTTCTGTTCTATTTGCATTATAACATGACTGTTCACATAAACTAGAATTTATATTATATATATGGCATAAAGCCGAAATGTAATTATTTATAATCTGTGACTATTCCGTAATTGAAACAGTGAGCATTAAAATTGTGATGTCCCGCACGCCTTTCCTCTTGCCCGCTGTGACGTCACACATTCAACTGGCCGTCGTTGCGAGCTTGTGAGCTGAGTGGGCTGATGTCACAGCAGCGATACCTGTCTTCCCTTGGTAGAGTCTCAGTTATCCGACATACCTATACATATTAAGAGAAAAAAAATCTCTGAAGTAACAATAACTAAATTATAAAAATATGGTGCTCTCTAAAAAAACGGTTACTATTACTGCTATTGCTCTCTTCAATATCATCAGTGAAAAATATTGGAGAGCAAGAGGATTAATGACTTCATTGTCAGAAATCCAGCATTAGCTAACAACAACAACAATAACTAAAATTATTATTACGTCAACTTCTCCTCGTGGAGAGGTGCAATGTTGTCAACAACTAGTTAGCGATAACACTCAATACTCGAGACATAAATGCTCGGGTTTATCTCATGGTAGTGAAAACATGCAGATGTAATCTATATTAGCCTACTATCAAAACAAAGGTAGTTTGTTCTCAATACGAATAAAGTAATTAGAATTCACTGTACCTTATATAAAAGTGTTAACATACTGGGCTAACAACACTGAGGAGTAAATTGTTTATCTGTGCTATTAATGTGCATCATCGAGACATCATTCAGCAAGCAAGCAGACTTCATTGAAAAGTTCCTTTTCTTAAGACATTTGGAGCTTCTTTTTGTTCTTTTGTTCAATATTACATGTACAATTGGTTTGATTATTCAGCAAATACCGAAAAACCAACAATTGTTTTAGTAATACAATATACCTACCATGTTTTACTCTATTTTCCAACTTATTTTGTATTATCCGACATTTTCGGTTATCCGACGTTGCCCAGGTCCAGTTTAGGTCAGATAATCGAGACTCTACTGTACTTTTTACATGGTCTTTTAGTATTTCAATTATGGGATTAAGAAAATAAATTAGCGTGTAAAGACAACTTATCCCAGCTATTAAATTATCTGCTGGTTACCTGTCTCGCCCTTTCCAGTTTCTTGGACTACTCTTTTTGTGCTTCTAGTATATCATTGGAATATTTATCAGTCTGCTTCGGCACTTGCCTACTTATCTCAAGGTTATGGATTCAAATCCTAACTGATGAGTTTTAAGTGTGCTTAAAAACAACAGCCCCATGTTGGTAGATTTACTGGCATGTTAAAGAACTGTTGAACAAAATTCTGGCACACCAGCAATGCTGATATGATCCTGACAATAGACAGCATCATTAACAAACAGTTATTGTAAGGAACTAAGCACAGATATTTTTCAAATTTGACATTATCAATTCATAGTATAGAAAGCATGCTTCATCTATCAGTGTTGAAATTAACTAATTTAGCACATTACTTGTCCTTTATTGAAATGGAATTTTTATCTGTCAGTGTTGGGGACGTTCACTCACGGAATAATTATTTCCAGTTATCTCAAAAATTTAAAGAGGACTTTGCTGCTTTCAACATTAACTGATTCATTATTTATTTATCTACTTATTTCCAATATTTACCAGTGTTATTTTGTGAAATATATATCAGGAGGAGTGTGGTACTTGTTTTTTAAATAGTATATGAGAGACATGTTAATTTTCAGATGTGCCTCTCAGAGTGAGGAAGAACAAACAGAAGCTGAAATAGAGCAACTGTTCCCATCATTAGAATCCAACGATTTTTATGACTTTGAGGAGTCTAATGAAGAGTTAGAAAAAACCTCAAAGCATTCCAGCTCCACAAACAATATTATTGAGCTTATAAATCAGGAAGACGCAGAATTTGTAGCACGGCTGCATTCACAGATTATGACTGGCTTCACTTACTGCAATTGGCTGCTTCCCAAAATCACTCCTGAGGCAAGAATAGATTTTGTGAGGCCTCTATTAGAAAGGTTAGTGAATTAATTTTATAGTAAATAGAACTACTTGCTGCTCCATTTGCATTCCCTCTTGCTCATTCTATCTTCTCTATAAATATTCTTCCTGGAGTGTGAATATTAACTTTGTATCATTAAACTATGTTTATAGATTATTTATGTTTGTAGTAAACTATGTGCCATTCAAGTAAAAGATAAGGCTAAGCATATCACCAGAATGCAAAATAACTATTATAGAGAGAATGTCTATAAAAAAGCATCCCCTTTTCAATGAAAATCCTTTAAAATAATCTATCAAATAAATAAAAAACCTTTAAGTGATATGTTTTAAAAACAAAAATAATTTTAATAAAAAGGGCTTAAATAGATGAGATGTGTACTGCCTCTCAAAAGTTTCTGGACACCCAGTGAAAGTGATGCAATTCAGCATTTAACTTGAATAACGTCTGTTTAGAGCTCTTAAGCAAGCATATCTTATCACAAGTTCATAAAAATGTGTTAGTGTTATAAACAGATATTGACACTCCTTTATATTATTATATATGCTACTCAAGCTGAGTCATTAGTGCACAGGTGCAAAGTGAGAATAATTTTGCTGACATTGTAAGTTGCATATTCCCAGTAGATCACTTTGTCCATCTAAGAGTAGCTCGTTACACTACAGTGATTCCTGTGTCTGTAAAAGGGTGAGTAAATGTGTATTTCTAGTTATTACATGATTTATGAAATCATACAGTCCAACATTGTAGGTATGTTCAAAAGTTAAGCAATTTCATAATATTTCTTGAAATAAAGCAAAATAAACGTATTTAACTCCAGGTATGGGCTGTAAGCAGATATTAAGTATTGAAAATTGGTCAGCAGTGAATACCCTTCAAAATGAAGGTCGTTCAGTTTAACAAATATCAAAAAACTTAAGATTCCTAGGACAACAGTTGCTGATGCAATATAGAGATTAAGGGAGACTGGGTCAAACAGAGACAGAAAAAAAAGTTGGAGACCTGCAGTTACAAATAAAAACGAAAGCACTATAGTGCTAAAAAAACAAGCGAAATAGAAAGCTGACAGTAGAGGAAATTCAAGCTGAATTTAACTTAACTCGGTAAGGAAATATCAGTTTGTACTGTCAAGAGAAAACTATAGCAGACAGTCTGTTAGGGAGAGTAGCTGTTTATGAACCTCTTCTCAGGAGGATGAACAAACAAAAAAATACTTCGGTGGGCTTTGGAACACAAAAATTAGACAGCTGACAACTGGAAAAGGATGCTTTGGACTGATGAATCAAAATTTGAGATTTTTGAAAACATATGATTGACCTATTGAAGATGATCACCAAATGAACAGATGCATCCAGACTGTGTAATCCCAACAGTGAAACATGGAAGAGGGTCTTAATGGTATGGGTCTATTTTGCATTCAATGGTCTAAGTGTCCTATGCAATATTAAGGGGATACTTGACAAAAATGGCTACCACAACATCTAGAGCAGTTATGCAGTCCCGGGCTTCATATATCAGCAGGACAGTGACCCAAAACATACTTCAAAAATGTGCAGGAAATACCTGGAGAATCAGCAGAGGACAGGAGAACTGAAAATTATGTAGTGGCCGGCTCAGTTTCCAGATTTTAACCACATTGAGTTACTTTGGGATGAACTGGCTTGTCAGATAAAGAAAACTTGCCCTACATCTCAAAATAAACTGTGGAATGTGTACAAGGTTGGAATGACATTCCAGCATGTACAATTTCAAAACCGTATAGAGAGAATGCCAAAAGTAGCAAAGAAAGTGATTTCAGTGAAAGGATGTTTTTTTGTTTTTTTTCAGTAAGAAAAAAGTTTAAAACACATCCTCTAAGGTTATCATACTTTGAACAATATTGTCAGTATTTTGTGATCATATTGTTATAATGACAGTAACTTTTTATAAAAGAATAAACCATGCCAAAAATGTTGCTTTTTTGTTCACTTTCGTATTTTTTCTTTGAATAAAGTCTGTATTACACTTCCTACACTGAGTGTGCAGAAACTTTTGAGCGGCAGTATATATATATATATATATATATATATATATATATATATATATATATATATACTAAAGCAATAAAGATTATTATTATTAGGTACTACTACACCTCCTCCCAAACTTTATTTGTATATAAGCTAAATTAAATGACCTGGGAAGAGATTTAAAATTAACTAAAATACATGCTAAGATTCTGTTCACAACTTACAGATGCAACAAACCTCTTGCAGTATGCTACACAAATAGCATCTTGTGGAAAACCAGATTACCCTTTGTTATATTCTTCAGAAAGTTAATTTATTATAATGATATTAATGGGCTAATGGTTGTGTTGTACAGATCTCTTGTGAAGATAGTCATCCTTCAAAATTCCATTTAAAGGATGCGAACAACAAACTGTACAACCATTTGTATACATTTGCGCATGCATATAAACATCTTCAACATTCAGCTTTTGGATAACTTGTATGTTGTCATTATGTATGCTACATCAGTTACATAGATAAACTGTGGGGTTATGAAAAATGTTGCTTATGAGATCGTCATATTTTATTAAATGTACAGATCATTGTGTCTGATATAATAATTAAACCAATAATTTCTTTTATTTAGATTCCAGGTGTTTACAGCATTATTGGAGAAAATATCCAAAGGAGCAGATTCCTCAGTAGATTTGAAATTGCAGCCGAGTATAATGGTCATTGCCTCAGCAGAGCTGAGCTTTGCAGAGAGTGGAGAAGAAGTGTCATTTGTTGGCACTGATATTATGAAAAGTCCTTCGCGTTCATCTGTGCAGGAAAGTAGACCCCAAAACCTGGATTTTTATCATGACAGCAACATAAAAGAGGCAAAGAGCTGCCTTCCAGTACTTAATGCCTTGACCAGTAGAGTGCAAGAATTATTGCAGGAGTGGCCACAGCATCCAACTCTGATGAAGGTAATTGAGCAGAACAGCATGTAACACTTCATATATTTAAAAGTAATCATGCAACCTTATTCATTAGTTTACTTATACATTCGTAAGTTATATGCATTTCTAAGAGAATGGTAGTTGCACAAATTGTGTTCTTTTAAAGTATTCCAGTTATGAGAGGTAGAACTGGAACTTAAAAATTCAATGCTGCAACTGGGATTTGAACCACAGACCTTCCGATTACCAGGCGGCTGCTCTAACCATTGAGCTATTGTGACAAACTGCCAGAATGGCATTAAATTCTCAAACCAGTTCGTATTTCTCCTGGTAAACAGTTCTACCCCTCAAACTTTGCCCACACACGGCTTGTGTGTTTAAAAACATCAACAGTAAGTTTGTTGGCATAAATAAATAATATTCCAGTTATATTTAATAACACACTCTGTTGCCAAGTAATAATTCTGTTAAGAGTTCTTTGTCAAACCAAAATAATTGATTCTCCTCCTTAACAAGGAATGTGTCTATATAATGAAAAGCTGAAGCTATTGACAGTTAAGCAGCAAGAATCTATAAATATAACTATCTGAGAGACCATAAGCTTCACTTATCTTAGCATTTTCTGCAAGTTCTTGAATTCAAAGGCAAACTGCAGTTTCATGAATTATCATTTGCATCATTGGCACTGCACTTATTTATACTGGTTGCCATCATAACCAATGCAGAAATACATATTTCCATATTGCCAACTACTGAAAGCTAAACAAATTGGTTAACAGAATCAATCGGCTATATTTCAAAATTCATTAGCAGTCCTAATTTTTCAATATGAATATCTTTTCCCAAACCATTTATTGTTTTAATAATTTAGCCTCTGAATTTATTTCATATTTAAATGATCAAAAATATTTGCCACAACTGAGTTATCAATTATATTTAATGTTTGTAAAATGTTACTTTTTTCCCCTCTTCTAAAAGGATATAGTTCCAAATTATAAAAAATCTGGCTTTTATCAATTTAGTTTGGATTGTGACAGGATTTATGTTGGTAAAACCAGAATAAAGGAACATTTCTGACTCTTTGTTTTCAAATGAATGGTGAATGTAGTTTGTTTTTCTAATATGACCAAAAAATGTTTCTTTTCTTTTGTTACACAGATATGGATCATTGTAAAACGTATACTAGCATTTCCATTAACCAGTCCACTTGCACGTTTTCAAACTGGACTGGAGTTATTGCTTGCCCATATTTACGAATGGGAGGAAAATGCACATTCTGGTGTTAGCATATCCACACATCTGTCAGCTGTCTCATCATTAATAGCTACCTGGCGCAAGCTGCAACTGCAAAGCTGGAAAGACTGTCTTTGTGGAGTTCGAGATAAGTATGTCTGCATCATATTGCTTAATTGATATGACCAGAGAGACAGTGAATGTGTGGGTGGGGCAAGGGGGGGTGCATGGCTTACACTCTGGCTATGTTGCTTATTATGGTGATTTGTAATGTCACTGCTACTTATAGTTTTTCATTTTATTTAGGGTTGAACAAGGAGCAGCAAAATGGTGGCTCTATTTACATTCATTAGTAGATAACTTTGTAAATGTAAAGCCAGAAGAGAAAGCTATAAATTCTGAGGATGTTCTGACAACTCTGAAACAATTCATGGAGCAGTCATCCCTAGGAGAATTCAACTCAAGGTTAACCTTACTACTAAGTTTCCATTGTCATGTACAGCATATGCAGTTCTCTACCAAACAAAGTAAGTGTCATTATTTTGAACATATTGAGTTTGATGTGCATACTGGAGAAGGGGCAGTTTTCATATCTGGAGATTAGTCAAAAAATTCTGAACCAGTTGCACAGTATTTTGTCTATCCATGTCCTCGGCACTTGTTGGCATCTACCACTATCATAGAAAGGTGTAGATGAAACCATACATTTATAAAATTACTTTTAAAGGGTTTACATCATACAGCCGGTTCAGAACTTTTTGACTCTCGTTATGTTTTATATTGTCACTTCTAATAACTTAACATGTGATATTATATTTGTTTTATTGAATACTACAGAAAGCCTATTGAATCATACAAGATTTTAGAAGTACTCCCTAATACTCCTATCTTCAGTACTTCGGATATAAAATGAAAAACATTGTAGAGAATTAATTAGTCTACAGTGGGTTTGTATATTTCCATAATTCTATTCTTAATTACCCAATTTTTTCCCATTAAATTTTGCAGGTGAACTAATGGTTTTGTTATGGAATTTACATAAATACTATGAACAGTTCAGTCAAACTGTTAATGCAATGATTGATGAACAGAAGGCTCCCATAGAGAAGAAACTCAAAGAGTGTGTAAAAATTTTCCGTTGGGAAGATAAAAGTTATTGGGCTGTTAGAGAAACAATCAAGAAAATACATAAGACATTACACAAACATATCAGAGAATACCAGGTAAGTTCTTAAAATTGAAGGTTTTATTAGAGAAAAGAATGGCTGTATAGATTCATGGCATTTGTTCAGTTGTGATACAGAACACACACTAAGTTTCTCAATGCCATAGGCAGAAATTCTTTTTGGAGGTAGGTAACATAATGAGTTACAACTGAAATTTATAGAACAACAAAGATCATTTGTGAATTATATATAAATAATATAATCATAATCTGAAGCTATTTTTATGGTAAATATGGCACGATTTTCCCATAATTATCTTTTAACTTGAAATGAAAATAATCCCACTGTATTTTATTTTAACTATTTGTATTTCTTATAATTACAACCCTTCAATGTTTGTGTATTTTAACAGAAAAAAAAATTGTGTAATTCTGTATAATAGCAAGTCTTGTTTGTTTGGCCAGTTGTATTAATGATAATAGGGGATAGGACCTGATCTTAGGTCAGCCAACATGTCATATTATTGCAAAATCAGAATATTAATTTTCAGAGTTCGGTATTGGCATTAGCACAACAATCAGAAAAGCAATTGAACATGGGAAGTCATTATGGCAGTCATAGCTATGGTGCCAGTTCCATGTATAGCTGATTACTCTATCTTCATGCATCGATTGCATTTGTTTTCCATCTGTATTTATTGGCTTAAGGTTATAGTTCACATGTTTTACTGTTCCTGCTCTTTATTTTCTCAATGTCATTTGTTCTTGTAATGTATGTTTTACATATTATGTTATTTATGCACATGTGAAAATCTCCTCTCCTGTAGTACACCACCACCTGGGGCGGCGCCGTGGCCGAGCGGTTAGCGCGCTCGCCTACCACCTAGGCGGCCCGGGTTCGATCCCAGGGACCCGCATGTGGTATTCGTGGTGGACGAAGCGGCGTCAGGGCGGGTTTTCTCCGGGTACTCCGGTTTCCCCCGCCATCTCATTCCACCGGTGCTCCATCTTCATGTATCATCAGTGTCACCGCCTGCGGTGCCGTAGTAGTAAAAGCGGGCGTTAAACACTACAACAACAACAACAACTGTAGTACACCAGGTGACATTGACTTATACACATTCATACCATCATACTGTACTTCCAAGTTTGGCTACTAACCTGTCAGACCCCAACTTTGGAAGTTAATGCCAAAAACTTTTGTCGTTGTTGTTGTTAGCTAATGCTGGATTTTTTACAATGAAGTCATTGATCCTCTTGCTCTCCAATATTTTTCACTGATGGAAAATTGTCCTAGACTCTATAAGTTGCTAACATCAGAAAATGCTCTACCATAAGTTTAAATTTTGCTGTTGTTGACTTTCACCATTCAGCTCAATACAACCTTTTGTGCTTAAAATGTCCATCGACAGATATGTGATTCAGTAATATTATACTTTCACATACCGGTATGAGTAGCAAGGTTAAATTCTAAATCATCTTATTTTGTCCTTGTTGGACTTCAGTAAATGAGGAGAGAGGGGGAATTAATATGATTTGACACTGGGAAAATGATCCCCTAAATCCCTGCTAACAGTGTCCCTGAAGTTAACACACTGCAGTAAACTGTTTTACAGTGATGTATAAACATAATTATATGCCTTGTGAAATTACTTTTCATTTTTTCCTCATGTAAGCCTAACACGCAGTAAAAGGCCCACGAACCCATGGCTCACAATAGTTATTTATGTTACAAGCTCATCAAGTTCAAATGTAACTATGCACTAAACAAGTTTCACAAATGCACACTGCTAAAAAAGGAAAAGTTTTAAGATTCATAGAATACCTTTCCCTACAATAGCAGAAAAATGTGACATTGCTTCGAGCTTCTGTGTGGAAACATCCCAAATTGAATGTTCCTTGACATGACGTCATATTGCCACGGAGGCAAAGAGAGTAACTTAATAAGTTTAGAAGGCTAGTTTTGATGGAATTGATGTGCAAAAAAGTTTTGGACTGTATAAGTGTGTTGGATGAGGCCATAGTAATTGTAAAAGTAGAGAAAATAAAGTGAGAAGAGATTTGGTTACAGTGTATGAAGTATTTCAAGATCACAATTTCATGGTTGCATAAACTGACCATGATCAACTGTGATTATTTTATTCACTCTTTAATCTCATGCAGATGATATATAGTGGGTAGAATCAAAAATGCAGTCTCAGGAACATACACCAAATTGGAGGATAATGCAAAGGAAGTAGGTCTCGCAATAAACAAAGACAAAACAAAAGTCATGATACCAAAGAGAAACCTTAAGAACAAAAGAGAGTGTATCAGTATCTATGAATACCACCTGGAAGTAGTTAATAGCTTCAAGTATTTAGAGACCGTTATAAATAACAGGAATGATGAAAGCGAAGAAATAAAAGCCCCGAATAACAGCAGCAAACAGAGCATAGAACTCTTTACAGAAAATATTTAGGAATAAAATAATATTTCCTAAAACGAAAATAAGACTATACAAAATGTTTATAAAACCAGTGCTATCATATGGCAGTGAAACGTGGACTCAAGCCATGGAGGAGAAACTGTTAATATTTGAAAGAAAAATACTTCGGAGAGTATACTGACCAATTAAAGCAAATGATATGTGGCGAAACAGATATAATAAAGAATTATATCATATATACAAAGACAGTAACATAGTACAAGAAATTAAGATTAGACGTTTAAGATGGGCGGGACATGTTCAAAGAATGGAAGAGAAACGGATCCCTAAAAGAATTTTAAATGGGAAATTCTACAATACAAGACCCAAAGGCAGACCAAAAAACCGATGGGAAGGTGCAGTAAGAGGAGGTACCTTAAGCATGTTGGGAGTCCGAATGTGGAGATGGAAGGCAGAGGATAGAAACAAATGGAGGCAAAAACTGAGAGAGGCTGAGGCCCAAAAAGGGGCTGTGAAAGTCATGTAGTAATGGTAGTACTTTAATCTCACTTGAATGTGGCGGCGCCGTGGCCGAGCAGTTAGCGTGCTTGCCTACCACCTAGGCGGGCCGGATTCGATCCCAGGGACCCGCATGTGGTATTCGTGGTGGACGAAGCGGCGTCAGGGCGGGTTTTCTCCGGTTTCCCCCACCATCTCATTCCACCGGTGCTCCATCTTCATTCCATGTATCATCAGTGTCACCGCCTGCGGTGCCGTAGTAGTAAAAGCGGGCGTTAAACACTACAACAACAACTCACTTGAATGCTTTGTACACTAATGTTTAAAAGTTTCAGTTGATGCACTGTCAATGGTGCTTGAAGTATAGATATTTTATAAAAACTAAACACTTAGCATAACTTAAAAGCATGCAAAATTATGGTAGTCTTTTATTCAAATCAGCTGTAAAATAGTTTGAATGTTTCTGCAATTCACAGAGCTCAGATAATTATTACTGCATTAACTTTTGGTTATGCTATAAAATTGCATATTAACTTCAAATATACAATAGAGATGGTACAATTCAAAATAAGTTACAGAATTATAAATGTATAATTACAAAATAATAAAATTATAAAATCATGAGTTACAATTCATACAGTTTGTCAGTTTTATTAACTTTGTGTTGTATACAACAGTAGTAAAAATGCACACACATTTTAGAGTTATTAGTTACATTTCTTTTAAGGTGTATAGGCAGCTGTGTACTAGAAATTCCTTTAGTTCTTTCTTAAAGGTTTTGTGTGCAGTAATTTTAATTGCCAATGGTAAATGTATAGGATTGAGCCAATAATATAGGGGTTATCTATTTTTTTGTTAATGATATTCTATGTATATCATTTCTGTTTCTGGTGAAATTCACTGTTTTTAAGTCTGTATTGCAGTTTATCTGCTACTGGAGAGATAACTTGTAAACAAAGAGAGAATAGATGGTAAATATGCCTTTAGAGCGAAAGATTTCTCTACACCAGTCAGCCAGTTTCATTTTGTACATTGTTCTAATGGCTTTCTTTTTGTAGAATAAGTAATCTATTCAGATGTGCATTAGTAGTATTGATCCAGTTCGATATCAAGGTTAGGTATGGGAAACTCAGTCCATCTTAAATTATTTCCATTGTTTGGTCATTTGCATAGGTCCTAATGATTCTAAATAGGTATAAGATTTTACATATTTGATTGCAGATATTTATGTGGCTGTCCCAACAAAGTCTGTTATCAGTTTGAAAGCCAAAAAAATTTTATATTTGTGACCATAAAGGACAGTTCCCAATTATTACTGCCATTGGAATTTAATTTATTACTTATGTCAAACATAATAATTCTAGTTTTGCTTACATTCATAATCAGAATGTTAGAGGCTAAGTATTTTTCAAATAATATGACAGTTTTGCACATTGATTGTTGCAAGCTGCATAATGTGTTGCTCCAGCATAAAATACAAGTGTCATTGGCATACATATTACTGAGGTTTTTCTTTTGTTTTTTAACCAGGCTGTTTTAAAGCAACCGGTGGCCTTGGCGATTTCAAATTTTGGTGCTGAAATGATTGATACAAGCACAGGTATCCGGGACAGGCCACAAAGGAATCTGAAGCAGCAGTATAAGAGTTTAATGACTGCTAAATCTTTCTTATGTTCACGGAAACAGGTAATATATAGTATGTCTTCCTTGCTAAATTTATAAGTTAATGGATTTAAATGGGTTTCAAAAACGTAACATTTCATGTTGTAAGTTTTTGATCTTTACTCACCCCACAAAGTGGCACTGAAGTTACCTTGTTTGCTAGTAGGTGAGTATTGGATCATTATGTAAGTTTTCAGAATTCCCAATACATCAGTAAGGTAATTTGATTTCCGACTTAGGGAACATTACATGAACAGAGACATAATAAATATAATCTTTGAAGTTGTACTACAGTTATGGTTATTGTTCTATTAAAAAGTGTATACTTTATTTTGAAAGTTCAGTTGTTCCTGTTTAACAGCTTTCCTTGTGGCATGCTTTGAACCTAGTGACACTAATAATCATCATTGGTGATATAAAGCTTTGAGTTTTATCAACGCTAGCTGTATATTTAACCTTCATAATACTTAAATTTATGCAGCACTTTCAAACCACCTTGTTCAGATTTTGATTTCCTCCTCGTAGAATAAATTCTTTCCTTCAGCATTCCCTTGGGCAAACCGTTTTGACCCATTTGCCATCATGTTCCATGAATTGTAACTCTTATCTTTCTGTTGTATTATCCAATTGAATTCATTATTATCCAAATTTTTTAGTAATTGATTTCCTTATTCATTTATGCCAACAAACTTACTGTTGGTGTTTTTAAACACACAAGCCATGTGTGGGCAATGTTTGAGAGGTAGAATCAGAACTGGAAAAATTCAATCTGTGGCATTGAATTTTTCAGCTCCAATTCTACCTCTCAAACCGATTTCTTTATTTTCCATATCCAGCTATCAGCCCCATAAGTAACTGCAGAACTGCTTCTTCTTCTTCTTCTTCTTCTTCTTCTTCTTCTTCTTCTTCTTCTTCTTCTTCTTCTTCTTCTTCTTCTTCTTCTTCTTCTTCTTCTTCTTCTTCTTCTTCTTCTTCTTCTTCTTTTAACATGGAGCTCTTACTCTTACCTTATTTTGAAGTAGATACACTTAATAATAGAAGGTCTCACATACATAATATGCTATAATTGTGGCACAAACTGTACATAGACTAATTAAAATAACTGATATTACTATTGTCAATCTGGAAGTATGACTAGTTCCTTTTCCGTACATTTGCAGTAGTACTGCTGATAAAATTATAATGCTTTTGAATGTATGTTTTTGTTGTTTTAGTAAACATTAACCTTTTTTTATGCCCATTACGCAAAATGGGTCTTAACCTCCACCTAAATTTGGATACTCCTTGAAACATAATTTTCCCTATTTCTATATCTGCAAGTATTCTATGTTCTGAGGCTAATATACATTTATTTCTTATCCTTTGTAACCCTGCTCTCTCCCTCTCTATATGTTTGACTCAGCTGACCCACATCATTTATTACAGAACAGTAGAAATAAAGAAATGAATAACTCATCACTTTACTTCATCTTCGAACACAAAGCAACCTTATGTTAATGATTTGAGAAATACTGAATAATAGATTGAGTGCCTCTATTTTAATCTTGGTTAAAAATATATTGATGAAGTTTATCTTGTTTTTTGAATTACAGAAACCAAAGTTCCATGCCAAAGAGGTGGGCAGTACAGTCGGTCTGTTACCAAAGAGTGAATACTACTTTCTAAGAGCCCTTGATTTAAGCCAAAGGAGTATAGAAGGCTGCCCATATGGTCACTTGAGTCAATCTGCAGATATTCTTGTGGGAACTATAATAGAGACATACAAAGAACAGTCAAGGCTGTCTGCATCAGATTGTGATTCTACATCTGAATATTCCAAAATGGTAAAGGAATGTGTCCGCCAAAGAAGGAGTAGCCTGAATCTTTTGTTTGGTACCTTATGTAAATTAGGTCTTTCTTATCGAACTGGCATTGTCAAATGGCATTGTGGTGACGACTTAACAAGTGGAAAGGAGTTATTTATGCTTCCACCAATAGATCTGGTAGCTTCATTTTACAATGTAACTGGCTATAAAGGCAGGTAAGAAAAGTTCACTCTGTTTCTCTTTAGTTCCTAATCTAATAAGTTAGCAAAATATCTTTACTTGACACAGTACAAATAATATGGTAAAATATCTGGCCTTTTACTAAACAGTAAAAATCTTATGTGTTGAACTCTCATGGCCTTCTCTACCCTTGTACTAACCATTCTTGCAAACTCTTATTCCTATATCTTCTTTGTCTTAGTTGAGTTAAACATTTGCAGAAATTATCTTATTGCTTATTTCCTTGTAGGTGCAATTGCAATATGGGAATACAATAGGCTTTGAGGGATAGTCAAATCTTCTAAAGCTTTGAGATTCCGTTCTCTTTGCACAGCAAAGAGTTATAAAAAATTATAAGAGTTATAAAAAAATTAATAACTATCTTCCATTTGACGAAAGTTTAAGTATTTCAAAACTCACACAAAAAACTAGGAATATTTCCGAAATGGTTCACTCTACAAAATAAAAAATGTATTTAGACATCAATTAGCAAGACCTACATTTTTTGTGTAGTAAGATTTGGTCTATCTCTTACCAGTTTACAGTTATGCAAAAGTCATGCAGAGTAAACAAGGCTACATAGGCTATAGCCAGAAAATTGAAAATATACATTTCATTTGCCATAAAAGATATCACAAACATATGGCGTTTTAATCAAAATTGTTAGCCATTTTCGAAAAATGTTCCATGTAAAGGGTTGTTAAGGGTAGAGGAATTTTCTTCAAAATCTTCATGCCGCGTGCTTAACCTCTTGAGGGATATCGACGTGAAATCACGTCCATTTAAAATGGCGGATGAGCGATATGGGCGTCCTGTGCGTTTAAGCATTTAACCCTTATTTATCCCTTATCCAACTCAACTTATTATAATTTTCCCTTTATGAAACATTTTAGTAAGGTCTATATACTTTATTGGCTTACCTTAATATGTTCGTTCTGCAGTGATTTACCTCAAAACAGGGATAAACACACAAGGGTACGTACATCTCCACATTCGCGAATTCCCTTCTTGCGGCACACGAAACACTTTCGAAATGGGCGGGACTTCTTTGCTGTTGGTGGTATCCTTTTAGGATAATGTTTTCCTTGAAGTCTGAGGGGTGCAGGGGTTTTGGATTTTCAACCCCCAACGTGGTATTGTTCAATTAGGCTGCGAGTTATTTATAGTCGGTGGTCAAGGTCGGTCATTGTCTTGTGTGGGTTTAGAGAGCTGTCCAAATCCCCAAACAATTGTATATGGTTATATCCAGTTGGTGCAAAAACACCTTTTTATACCACTTCTCCCTTCAGCTACAAGCAGGAAAGAATACGTATGTATTTCAACAAAGAAAGACACGGACTCTACTCAGTTACGAAACTCGTGTAAGCAAAAGTTGTAATGTTGATCTATTCTGATGACTCAAGAGGCCACGCATGCAGTAGCGATTTATTACACAGTATGCTGACGCATTAGCCACACATACAATGGGTGTTCCTTTACTGTATCTTTCCAAGAACTAATAATAGATGCGTTCGACAGAGCAAAGTTGACTTTTTACCATAGTGAAACAAAATTGTGCCATTTCAACGTTTTGTAAATACAACTCAACTTTGCTGATGATGTACATTTATACTGCAAATAACGAGTTTTATACCAGTTTTTGTTTCATTAAAATAACTTCATATTTACACAAAATACAGCTGTGTATATACGAAGCGCATTTAACAATTTAAATGCTAGCAGTTCTCGGCTCGCGGACGTTTAAATGGCCATCGCTCAAGAGGTTAACTGTAGTACCCCAAGCAGCAGCTTAACTGTAGTACCCCATTCCTTGTAACTCCCAATGCATAGTCATGATGTTAGTACAATTATGGAGCTTGTGTTATTTCTTCTACTGATTTTTTGTGATAGTTTATTACCATCCTCCACAATGCTCAACAATCCCTGTCTGTTGCTAACCCAGTTGCATCATATTTAAATGCCTTGACAACTAACCAGGAAATCAGATTTAAATCCCCTAGCTGTGAGAATTGTAACAGCCTAATGCTTAAAAATGATTTACAATTAAGTATTTTTTGCTCAAAATTTGCATACATAATATTAAAAGCATAAATTTGCCAATACTGTAGTCTTAGTACTGCTGTTGTGTGTGAAAGAAGTGGGAAATCAGTTTGAATCCCTCCCTACTCATTGTTTCATGAAAAATTGGTATGCCAAGGCATTGGTTTTTGCCCCATTACAGTTGAATGTGCTATTCTCGCACTTGAGACATCAAAATAACTAAGGTGATATAGGCCCTGATTTCATCTGCTGTTAAACCATTTTTCATCGTCTTTCAACACTTTTCTGTCAGGATTCTTCAACTGCCTCGTTGCATAAGCATTCTTTCGTCACATATTTTGTCATACAAAGATTGCATGTATTCTGACATAATTGAAAGTGTACATGGCATCTCTGATGCGTGCTTGTTAAGTAAGTGTTTACAATGACCACTATTTGCAGTAAAAGAGTAGCGAATGGGGTTGTCAGTTTTAGTCCAGTTCCAGTCACACTGATTTTTCTACGTCATAATGCGAACACGTTTTGAAGGGTCTGGTGCATCATCGTTGGCTTCATAATTATTTTCTGTGCTGCTTGAGAATGAGTTGGAGTCAACTCGAAACTTCAGTCAGCTTTGCACCAAGAACTTGCAATATTACCAAGATAAGTGAAGTTTTTAGTTTCTAATTTGTTTTTAGTTTAGAATCTGTTCCCATGTTGACAATCCTTGGTTTCTTGATGTGTTTTAACAGTTGTCAGAATTAATATTATGATTTTCTTTCCAAAAATTGGTGGCAGTTGCTGATTTCTTAAGTGTTTGTGTTTTACATCTCTGAAATGTTCCTTCTTTGTTAATAGCTGACTTCTCGATCCAGATCCCTTAAACATTTTAACAGTTGGCATTGCATAATTGGCACATAATGAGGTTGTCAGATCTCCAGATGGCAAATTCGGAAGTTTCATTCTCTACCTTTTAGCACAAAAGCATCATCACCATTTAATGAATGAGAGAAGAGATCAAAATATTAAAGAATAATAATCTAAATTTTTACGGTATCTCTGTCATTCCCATGTTTTATTAATTATTAACAAAAATACTTTTTTTCCATGTATACATTAAATGAAAACATCCTGAACAGAAACTCAATTAATGTTACCATTAAATTGATCATTTTTGGGTTCGGGGGAGTGGGGTGGTTGTCACTTTAAACTTAGATGTACCCTTCTCTGTGGTAGCACCTAGAAGGGGACCCTAGTGAGGGATGTTACATACAAATAGAGAAAGTATACACACCTTTTATTTATTTTCTTTTAAAATCTGTAAAATATGTTTGTATACAATTTTATAATTGTTCTGATAATTAGTAGCTTTTTGTAATAATGTTTTGTATGTTGGCAGGCGTATAGGCAGAGGGTTGTTAAATGTTTGGCAAGACTGTGATATTTACTTCCAACGATGCGTAGCGAGACTCGCATTACTTAACACTGCTCTTCAAAATCCATCTAAAGATATTGGGTCCAATGAAATTGAGAAATGCAGAGGTTTCTCTTATCATTTAATGGTTAGTATAATGCAGTCATAAGTAAGAATGAAGAACCGTTGATTTGATAAATAATTGCAAGATAATATTTAATTAAATGTAATGGTAAATGTTAAGAAAACCTCAGGTGTATGAATTTTTTCAGGTGAGTAAAACTGTAGTTCATTGATACATATGAAGTTAAATTAAGTACCCCAATCACCTGTAGCTGAATCATATACTTACTGTCAGTAAGAAGTTTTAATTCTTAAACTATTTACTATGAAGTTCTAGATTCAAGTACCCAGGTTAACTTTGGTGTTGGTATTAGCATTTACAATGTTGCTGAAAACCTATAAACAATGTTTAGTTATTATTTATTTATGCCAACAAACTTACCATTGGTGTTTTTAAACACACAAGCCATGTGTGTGCAATATTTGAGTTCCAGTTCTACCTCTCAAGTATTTTTCCATTTCATTACCTTCGTAGTGTGGTTATAACATGTCTGCCCTATATGTCCCAAGTTTGACTCTCAGTTAGGTTGAGTTACATGGAGAAAGTTTTGCCAGTGTTTTTTCCCTTATCCTGTGGAGATGAACGTTAAATTAATCACATTAATTGGCGATCCTAACTTGCTTAAGTGAAACTTATAGTCTTTAAGTATTTGTTATATTAGTAGATTTAACTTTCTTTGCTGTTACTAGCCTCTGTTTTCATTGAATCATATGCTATTACTAAATTATGACTGTACTTGATAATTTTACAAACTGGGTTTTGCTACATCAATTATGGATGTGGCTGAACAAAATATGGGTAAGACAGGTGCAAACTGATGTTTAATTTATTTATAGATGATATATTAGAAAGGATTGGAAAAAGTAATGGTTATTGGCCTATATTAGTGAACAAGGAGATACCATACCATATAATTGCAATAGCCTTGCAAAGAGCAATAACACTGAACAACAAATTTCAACTTTTGATTTTGCACTCGAACGAAAATAGGTCACTTTGTACATATTAGCAATGCTGAACTCAAATCTGAAATCCAAAATTCTCTGTCACATACTGTTTTTTGGAGAAATCTGTTTCAATATTTTTAAAAAATAACACATACAACAGATGCAATTAAAATATTGTAATCAATCCTGAGGTGATATAATTTCATATAGCTCAACATTATAACAAAAAAGTTATGCAGAATACTTAAATTACTGTTAAAGTGAACTAACAGTCCATACTTAGGTAACTTTCATGCAAAAACTTTGAAACCGTTCTCTGTGCTCATCACTCACAGAGTGGGAGGGAAGAAATCCAAGTGCGAGTGCAGAAAATGTATTTTTAAGGACATATTGCACCCTAAATTTTTATATATCTTTAGCATGTTCTCAATTTCCTTGTAGTTGTTAGCTTTTGTATTTCCCAGGAAATTTTTGCACACTGTCTTGAATCCCACCCATGCTGCTTTCTCATTTTCAGAAAGTAGTTCTTCAAAATGCCTGTCTTCCATCAATTTGCGTATTTGTGGGCCAATAAAAATACCTTCTTTTAATTTTGCTTCGCTTATTCTTGGAAACTTCTTTCGAACACCGAAAACTCCTACTCCCTCTGTTCAAAGCGTTTACAAAATTTTTCATTAAGCCTAACTTAATGTGAAGCAGCGGTAGCAAAATTTTGTCTTTGTTATTTAATGCTTCATACTTAACACTCTTTTCACCTAGTATTAAAGCACTCCCTACTGGTCACTCAGTTACTTCAATGTTTTTCTTTAGCCCGACTGTCCCACTTACATATAAAACAACAAAACTTGGTAAAAACACTCTGCATACCCAGGAGTAACCCTATGACCTTTAAATCTCCACAAATTTGCCATTCATACCTTACAAAGTCTATAGCTTTCAAAACTATCTTCAAATTCTCATGTGTTTCTTTCATCTAGACAGCATGAGCTATAGGGACTGAAGGATAAGAATTACCATTATGTAATAAAACTGTCTTTAAACTTAACTTCGACGAATCAATGAAAAGACGCCATTTGGATGGCTTGTAATTGTCCACCTTTCAAAGAAGTCATATTTAAGTTATCTTGCCTGCAATAAAACTCTTACCAGCCTTGAATGACAACAGATGTTGAGGGGGTGAGCCAACTGATAAAGGTTGCAACGGTGGGAGTGGCGTAGTGCAGCAGATTTTTGCAAATCACAAAAAGGCCAATATCTATAAAATGTTAGGTGATATTACAAAACAGATTTCAGTTCTGAAATTCGTGCTTAAAAATGTATTTGAATCGCCTATTTTTGGTCAGGTGCAAATTTCAGTGTTGTATAGTGTGATTAATGAATTGTAAAGGTTATTTAAACTGATGAGTATTTAACCTAAAGAATTAATATGTTGTTAGCTAATGCTGGATTTCTGACAATGAAGTCATTAATCCTCTTGCTCTCCAATATTTTTCACTGATGGATGGGGCATTAGAAGTGGCCGGGCATATTTGAAGGTATATTATTAATGTTGACATTAATTTGTGATTGAATTTATTTGTTTCAGGGTTTGGCTAAAGAACAGAAAGTGAAACTGGCAGAGAACAGCAAAATGTTGGTGTTATTGCGTTGCCATGCTTCTCAGTTGTTTGCACTCACAGAATATGGTATTCCCTTGCCAAGTCAACACTTCATGCAAGAGTGGATGGTAAGTTTCTAAAGTAGTAAAATAGTGATTAAAAATAGAGCACACATAATAGATACATCAGTATGCTTGTGTAGACTGGTAGATACTATTTTATTGCTAGCAGACTTAATTGCAGTGTATGTAAAGAAAACAAAGAAGAGGGTAAGTATAAATTGCTTATATGAACTAAGAGATTTCAAATCTCACACATAGAATAATTTTAAAAAAATGTCAGCTAAAACAATATAGTATAAGAGGGGGAGTGATTGAATTCATGGTAATTTTTTTCCTGTTTTGTTAATGTTGATAGTTTGTCACAGACAAGAAATTTTGCAGACATTGTTTGAAGTTTGCACTAGTGACATCATATGTTCAATCTTGTGATAGAAGTTTGAACGCTTTACAAAGATGGTATGCAGTTATCATCTGTAATGTTTAGAATAACAAAGAAATTTAGTTTATCATTGTGGGCAGGCAAAAGTACAAACTTGAATGGAATGCGGAGGAAAATGTTGACATACAGGGAATGTGCAGTCTCCCTGTTAATGCTATTACCATACAAGCATTGTCACTTTAAGTGTTTTCTGGATGTACATCTGTTTACTTGTGTGACCGTAAATAGAGCAGCCCGTGCAGTGGCTGGTTTGTAATACAGGTCTGCATTTATGCCATCACACAAGTAGCAGGTCTAGTTTAGTATTTATTTATGCCAACATACATAGCTGGTATTGTTAAACACACAAGCTATGTGTGGGCAATGTTTGAGAGGTAGAATTGCTGTACACTTTACACATGATAATATGAAACAAAATTTCCAAAGGGGCAGTAACTGACCTTAAACATCATAAAGGATACCTCTATTATTGAGTTTTAGGATCATTAGAACCTTCCTGAAATATAAGTGGATGCATGTAATCTTCTGTGGTGTCTCTCCTCCATTCATCCAAACTAAATGACAATGCCTCTGGAACCTTGTTTTTCTCTGTAGCTTGCTCTTTCATCTTTTCTTGATGCCAGCTTCAAGTGTACTTGCCTGAAGTACAATTACTTCTAAACTTTTTGGAACTTGTAGAAGTGATACCAGAATTGAAGCCTGAAATTTCTTCATAAACTGCCACACTTTCATAAACTCTTCAGTGACACGTTTATTGCCTTCACGCACTTACTCCAAATGACTGAGTGTAGACATTCATTGGAATTTTCTGTCTTTCCTTCTTTCCATCTTTCCAATAAAGAATCACTTGCTAGATGTTTCACCTTCTAAGCATAAACATAGCTGCATTATCAAAGAATATTGAAAAGGGATATGCCAAATTATATTGAAATAAGTGCCACATTGGGAGAAATGTGAAGAGACTTGGCTCCTATATTGAAAAGTACCTAAAAGTATGGCATGGTTGCATACACATCATTTTATCTTATCAATTAAATCTTTTTTGGAAAAAAAAAAAGTTGTTACTTAATGATTCACCCTAGCATAAGGTGTATTAATATAAAGTATATCAATCAAGTACTGCTTGGAATTAATAATGTCTTTTGCTTTCCTTCTTCCACAGAAACGCTTAAAAGATTTACTTGCATCATTGATACTGTATTTGGAGCAGTTATGGGTGTTACTGAATGCATGTCCTTCAAAATGCACCACAGAGGAAATGCCGTTATTATCATTTTCACAACTGCCACCAATGCTGCAGTGTCTGAAAGGAGACAGCATTTGGTCTTCAACCTTGGATAAAGTTCATACCTTGGCTAACTCCTTGGTCAAGGTTAGAAGTGCATTAGAAAAATCAGAATCAACACCGCTCTTCTTCCGCAAGGAGCATAAAGAATTACTTGTATCATCACTCTATCAATTACGAGCTCTAGAAGATGGCTATACTCAGATTAAAAGTCTTGCTACCACTGTCACAGAAATAAGAAAGACATTTGAGTGTGAACCAACAGAAAAAGGTATCATCGTTGTTGAACTAACACTTTTAGAGCAGAGGATGTTCAGTGAAGCCGAGGAATTCACTGCAGCATTATTAAACCAAGCCAATCATGATGGCAAATATGCACAAGAAAGTGTTGATGAATTTAGAGTAGAACTGGAAATCCTGATTATGAAAACACTCTCTGGAATAGAAGTGATATACAAAGAATTTGCACATGATGCAAATTCCAGTGAAGAAGAATCAGATAGTAAGTAGTAATGCTCATCTTTTTTTCATACATTACAAGCATAAACTAATATTACTAAATGAGATTTGGGAGACTTCTGAAATTTTTTGGCACATTGCATATGAGAAGCATCATAGCAAAACCTTCAGCTATGTTGTGTATTTGGGGAAATTAGGGGTCAGCATGAAATAAAATTTTAATTAAATTAACATCTATTCTTTTGACTAAAATCGGCATTTATTTTTGCCAATCACCACCTATTTTTATTTTTAAGGATTATTTTGAAACATGAGAATGAATTATTAAAACATACACAAGAAGTAAATAAGATAGATTAGTTTCTGCAGGTTGTTCACACAAAATATAAACTTTACCCCTCCAACATGTAAGAAATTTCTAGCAAAGATTATTATGTATAACTTTATAAGGTTTCTAGTCTGTACAAACCAAATTGCATCAGCAGGATTCAATATTGAATACTAGCAAGAACTAGATTCTCTGCTACTCAATAACAAGCCATGTCGCATCTGCAGGTCCAAATGTGCAGTCCATTGTACAATTAGACTGACATTGCAACTAAGGTGTACGTAGCAGTAAAACGAAACCAGTTTCTATCATGTGACTTACTGCACTTGGGGAAGATATTCTGGTGCCTGTTTGGCTTAAGTTAGATATAAATCATTCCTACTGGATGGAACTGGTGCAGCGATGAGCTCTACTCCAGTCAATGAAGGATATTACAGGAGGAGACACGTGGAGTATTATAATGTTATTAGTTGCAATGTCAGTCTAGTTTTAAAATGTGCTTTAACTGATGATGCTGCTAGCATCTTACTTTATTAATCATAGAGAAAAAGAATAATTTGCACAGAGGCAGGCAGATATTGAAATCTGTTTAAATTGTCATAAACATGTTAAAGGGAGCAATAGATAACATTTTTGTATACAGTAACTTATTTATTAGTAATAACAAAGTCAAGTTTGTGAGATTCCGTAGTAGTCTACCGGCAAAGTATGAATCAGTAGTGGCATTTAATGTCATACTGGCAAGTTGGCCATGGTAGCTTAGTGGTTAGAATAGCCGTACACGAAGTGGAAGATGGGGCAAATCCATAACCTGAAATAATGATCATAAGCTTGTGCAATTGTGCAGTGGGTAGGTAGCTGTAAAATATGAATATATTTCATAGTGTATATTTATGAAACAAATTCAAAGTTTTATGCTACATGTAGAAAGTGATTGACAAACAGACTGCTGAAACGGATTGTACTGAAAGTAATTTTCACAAATTAGTGGTAATTTCAACATTACTTTAAATGTGAATTTTTGTTAATAATTAACAGCTGAAGGGAATGGAAAAAAAGAGAAATCTTCACTTCATAAGGCTTTATGCTAATGTTACACCTCCTTTACTTATATTCTCTTTATAATTATGTTCCATTGTTTCAGTTTTAGATTGTACTTCCATTCCATTACCCATATTCCTCTCTGATTTGTAATTGCTAACTGTTCGTCCATTACAGGGGATGTAGTGTATTTCTTCATGTCAAGTTGGTATGGTTTAGCAAGATTGCCAATAAGCCTGTATACATTAACTGTTGGATTTATATTGAATTGCCAGATAATCCAATGGGGAAAGAAAGAAAAAAGTCCTTCAACCTCTGATTTATAAATGGCTTTGTGTGGATATGTCATTGTAAACATGCATTCATTTGCTACCAGGTGTAGAAGAAAAGGAAGAAGATTCGAAGCTGGAACCAAACCATTTGGTGCAGAAATTGGTTGGGTCATTGTTTGACCTTTTTCCAAAGCTCAATTTCAAGTTTATTGAAAAACAGTTGTGCAGAGTTACATCAAGGCTACAAAGATTATTAAATAATGATGAACAGAGAAGTGTGTGTAAGAGGTAAGTTTAAATAATAAATGTATAATTAAAAATTCCAATTTTTTTCCCATATTGACTAAATAGTACAGTTGTATTATTGAATTCAGGTAAATGAATATAGGAGTTCAAAATGACATTCGCGCCAACAATATATGTATGAAAATTTGTGGTAATACTTCTAATGTGCACTTCTTGGTAAGCAAACACTTGTCTGCATTGCACATATCAGATATTCCCTTTAATACTGCACAAAATTCAGTTTCATTATCATATTTAATGCTTACACAATGCATTTAGCATTGTTGCCCCAGTATTCGAAAACAGAACACAAATGCAGCTACAATCTATTGCTTGAAATTGCATACTAGTGAGACAGAATATTAGAAGACCCCAAAAGAAAATCGTTCATGTAAATGTTTGTTAAAAGTGTAATTTGTTTTTTGATGTTGGTATGAGATAATTAAATGACGAAAACATGTTGATCAGGTTCATTGTTACGAACAACTAAGTTTGCACAAAGACATCGTAAATCTTTCCATATTTGATTCTAATATATGTGTATAAATATTAGAATTGTTTGTGTTCCATAATAAAAGTAGGGGACGATGAATGGGATCGCTTCCCTAACGAGAAAGAACTATTTGCGCGGATGAATATGAAAAAGGCGGTGTTGCGTCAAAACGATGCCAAAAAACTACTAGCGTCTATGTCATTGGTGTGGATGGACGCATTTTTATGTGTACGCGTCATGAAATAGTAAAAGTGAATTTACTAAGTGTTTAGAGACCTTTAATTAAATTTCGGCGATGCTAGGGAAGTTGATCCGCTAAAATAAGACTTTCTACTGTGATATGATTTAAAAATTGTGAACAAGAAGGTGCAAATAAAATGTTTGACTAAAGTTAAACCCAAGTGTATGTTCATTCCATCCGTTACCAAGCCCTGAGATCAAAAAGATCTCATTAGCTAAAGACACAGCGTCCTTAATAATCGCAAAAACCGCACCAAAATGGCTTGCCCAACGTGGAACTCGAATTTAGGATGGAATGGAAATTATTCGATATGAACTTACGACAAACATCAAGTGATGCCATATCATCGCGCCAAACGGAAAGAAGACACCATTAGACCATCGTTTGATATCAACATTAGAACACCGATGAACGGATAATCAACGCGGGAAAACACCGGAGATCGTCTAGCGAAGCCGACTGCCCAGGAGACGTACATAACTGGACAAATCAACGGAAAAAAAAGTAGGATCAAAAATTTTTATTTTTACATTCAGTTTATTTTCATTTTTATGTTACTGAGAAGCGGCAAAGTAGTGGGACTTTTAACCCTAAGTGAATTGAATAAAGATACTAAAATGTCGCAAAAAGAGATAGAAACAGGACTGGGGGAAGGGGCAGATAGGCCTAGTTATCAGGTAGAACCAGAAAGTGAGGAACAGGTAGCGATAGGGAAAGACCAAAGGTTATTAATGATCATGTTTGAAAGACTAGAACAAAGTTTAGGTCAAAAAATGGAACAAAACAAGGTAGAATTAGGTCAGAAAATGGAACAAAATAACGCAGAATTAAAACAGGACATAGAACAAAGTTTAGGTCAGAAAATGGAACAGAATAGGGCAGAATTAAAACAGGACATAGAACAAAGTTTAGGTCAGAGTATAGGCCAGAAATTAGAACAGAATAAGGAAGAGATAGGTCAGAAAATGGAGGAAGTGAGAAAGGACTTCGAACAGAAAATGGAATTAGGAAGACAGAACTTAGAACAGAAAATAGAATTAGGAAGACAGGAGTGTAAAGAAAATATGAAAGTAATGGAAACTAATTTAAAATTAGTACATAAAAACTTAAATGAGACAAAGGAAGCCTTAGAAGCTAGGATAGAAATCATAGGAGATAGGATGGGAAAAATAGAATCAGAAATGAGAGAAAATAAGATTGTATTAGAAGGAGAAATTGCTAGATGTAGAGATGAAATAACATAATGTAATACAAGTGTAGACTGTAAGATTACAAATGTAAAAGCAGAAATAACTGAGGAATTAAGGAAAGAGATTGAGGTAGTAAAGAAAGACATTATTAATGAAACTGTAGAACAAATTGTAATTCCTAAAATTAAGGCGATGACTGATGTGGTGCATTCGCAACAAGATGCTATAAATGATATGAAACAAAGTCACTTAGAAATAAAGAATGATTTAAAATCAATTTGTGAAGAAATGAAAAAAGGGAAGGAAAGTTTGGCTAATGTAAATGATGTTGTGAATGCACTACAAAGGCAAGATGATTTAGATGTAAGTAATGTACAAGATGAGAGTTATTTGAATAATGTACAAAATGTTGACTCACCATACAGAGAAAGAGGTTCACAACCAAAATGACACAACACACAACACATGTTACACCAACAGCATATTACATGAAATCACACCACCCACATTTGACGAGGAGAAGGGAGACGATCCAAAACTGTTTGTTAAAGAGATGGAAGAGTATTTTAAAGTTAAAAGGATACCAAATGAGCTTAGGATGATGATAGTCAAGAAAAGCTTAAAAAACAAGGCATTAGAATGGCTCAGGTTAACACTACCTGGTCATGAGTCGTATAGCTCATTCAGAAATTTATTCCTATCAAGGTATTGGGGCCCAGCTAAGCAAAACCAAACTAGGGTAGAGCTAGCAACAGGTAGATATGATCCAACCAAGGGTTATCGCTAGTCGATTATTTTATGAAAGTAGCCAACAAAGGAAAGCTATTAGACCCTAACCTGTCGGAGGCAGAGCTAATTACCAGCATAACAAGACATTTCCCAGACACGGTGAGAACAGGGTTAATTGTTGCGAGGCCAGTAGATTTTGCAGACATGATAGAATTGCTGACAGCCTTCGAAACACAAAATGGTCGGCCTAATGAGCATAGACATAGGAACGGTCACCCAAACTCACCCATCTTAAACCGGAGCACAGCTACGAACAACCAGAATGAGGGAGAAGATAGAAATACTAGGAGCACCCATGAAAGGGGGAGAGGGGCACACCATTTCCCACGACCACATAATCATGGCGAGAGGATGGAGAACACAAGACAGCGGTACCACGACACAATACCAAGGGGTGAATCGAGATGCAGAACATATACATACGATTGTGGAAGACCAGGAGACCGTACCCATCAAGTGAATCACATACGATTCTGTAGCGAATACTTCAACAACCAAAGACCATCATACAACAGAGGTTCACGCCAAAGGGGCAGAAACCAATGGTACACTGGCAACATAAGACAGCAGGAAGTAGATGAAAATGTGCCAAATAGGGCAGATGCTGCACAGAATACAGAAACAACCACCACCACCAACACTCAGGGAAATTACAACTAAGTTCGTCCCAACTGAATGGATGACCAACAACACAAACCCTAAGCATTAGACAATTGACATCGACACCATGATGGCTATACACAGAGAGAAAGATGGAAAAGATGGAACCACTGGTCATAACAAAACAGCTGGGTGACCACACGTATGAGCTACAGAATACAAATGACAACTTGGTAGGAAGATACCATAAAAATAAATTAAAACCATACGAAGAAAGGACCAAATAGTCTTTGCCAACAAATATGTAAGGCAGGAATAGTAGAGATGATGGAGAATAACAATTTTTAATGGGTTACTTATAGAAAATTATGTTCAGATTGGAAAATACAACAAAAAAGAAAATCAACATAGTCATTGGCTATATTGACCACAAAGAGCATTGTCAACAAAGACAGATGAGGACACTGATTGTCATTAAAGAAATGAATTATAGCGATGGAAAATAATGTGTTTTTGACATAAGGATGTCAGGGACAAAAATAAAAAGGAATCAATTGTGATGACAAAGATAAAATATTTTGACACAAAGATGTCGAGGGTGAATTGAGAAGAAAAATAATACAATTGCAGAATAATTATAAGTATAGAAGTTTTCTCTTATAGAGATAAGAGACAAAGAGGTGACAATTAGTGAAGTAAGAAAAACCATAATCAGAAAAGCAATGCCGGTGAATTAAGATGGATATAGCCAATGCTAAGCTCGAAGAAATATTGAACCAAATAATAATGAATAAGAACCCAATTTAAAAAAAAAAATGGTACCATTAGTAACATCAGAGTTTAAGAACCGACTCAACGACCTGCCTATACATAAGCTTACAAGACAAAGAAGGCAAAGAACTGAATAAAATATTGCCATAAATATGATCATAATCATTAGCTCAAAATTTGTATCCTGTTTTTCTCTCCTCATAACAAGGAACATAAGTCAAAAGCCACATAATAAACCATGATACACTTAAATTATATTTGTGTCAATATCAAATGTGCAATAACTGAATGTGTTGTATAATAACTGAATATGTGTTGTATAATAACAGAACATATGTTGTATGATAACTGGATATGTTGTACAATAACTGAATATGTATTGTATAATAACTAGATATGTTGTATAATAACTGAATATGTGTTGTATAATAACTGAACATATGTTGTACAATAACTGAATATGTATTGTATAATAACTGGATATGTTGTATAATAACTGAATGTGTTGTACAATAACTGAATATGTATTGTATAATAACTGAATATGTTATGTATAATAACTGAACATGTGTTGTGTAGTAACTGAATATGTGAAATTTACAAAGACATCCTGTGCCATGCCAAAACAAAAGACAAAGACAAACAGCGAAGGAGACTGTAAAGGAAAAAAAAAAAATATTGTACAAAGTGATTGCATCAGAGGAGTAGGGAGAAGTATTGTATTGTGTTTCAAGATTGTAAATATAGGTGACAACTTGAAAAACAAAACAAGGGGCATGTGAGACAGAATATTAGAAGACCCCAAAAGAAAATCGTTCATGTAAATGTTTGTTAAAAGTGTAATTCGTTTTTTGATGTTGGTATGAGATAATTAAATGACGAAAACATGTTGATAAGGTTCATTGTTACGAACAACTAAGTTTGCACAAAGATATCGCAAATCTTACCATATTTGATTTTAATATATGTGTATAAATATTAGAATTGTTTGTGTTCCATAATAAAAGTAGGGGACGATGAATGGGATCGCTTCCCTAACGAGAAAGAACTATTTGCGCGGATGAATATGAAAAAGGCAGTGTCGCGTCAAAACGACGCCAAAAAACTACTAGCATCTATGTCATTGTTGTGGATGGACGCATTTTTATGTGTACACGTCATGAAATAGTAAAAGTGAATTTACTAAGTGTTTAGAGACCTTTAATTAAATTTCGGCGATGCTAGGGAAGTTGATCCGCTAAAATAAGACTTTCTACTGTGATATGATTTAAAAATTGTGAACAAGAAGGTGCAAATAAAATGTTTGACTAAAGTTAAACCCGAGTGTATGTTCATTCCATCCGTTACCAAGCCCTGAGATCAAAAAGATCTCATTAGCTAAAGACACAGCGTCCTTAATAATTGCAAAAACCGCACCACTAGGATGACAGCATTAGAAAGTTTACTTCTGAAAGATTGATACATTGTGCATCCATGGATAGTTACAATTGATTAGTGCCGTCTGATGCATGTAAATTGGACAAATAGACATGCACTTAAAGATCACTAATGAGCTTATATTATTCATGCTTGTAATAAATGTCTGTTTTAATTACCTGGAACAGCAAAATACTAATAATTTGTCATACAGTAAGTAATGCAACACAAATGGAGCACTGGAGTTGGATGTGTCATGATGTGAAAGTTTGTGATCGATCATTGTATGTAACTGTAATTGCATGGCTACATGATAGGAAAAAATAATCTTAATGAGGGTAAATGTATTATATATGTCTGGACATAATATTGTAAAATTTTTCAAAGAATGAAAATGAGGCTAAACACACTCTATTTTCTGCACTTTCCATAACAGGGGAAAAAAAAAAAAGTTAAATTAGTTATTCCACTTTTCTTATTAACTTCTGTAGTTATCGGCAATGCATGGTAATATAACTAATTTTCTGAAGTGCAATCAATCTAATATGTATACCCGGAATAATTTCTATAAAGGTGATTTACTCAAGTGGCAAAGTCATAATGTTAAGCATTACATCAGTAGTGTACTGTCACTGAAAGATGCCTGTCAGTGTCACTATTATCCTATAGAGATGATCAACCTCTCAAATTCTTGTTCCAATAATCCAAGTTTTCCCTAATAATTACCAGCACCTCTTTAGGTTTTTTTCATTGGAACAACTCTCATGCCTGTCAGTCAATAAAACTGCCTTCATTATGACATGATAGTAACTATTGCATCTGCAGAGACTACTTCAACTGATACATTCTTCCTTGATTTAAGCATGTAAACATCATAGCTGTTGCACCAAGTTTCCAATATGCCCAATCCTTTTCCCAGGTAGTATGTCCTAGTTTTTTAGCGTCATTAGTTCCTTGATGTGCTTCTGTTTCTTAAATTCTTGATCTTTTCGTCTACAATGGTATTTCAATATTCATTGTTAGAGGCCATTTGGATAATGTGGTTGTATTCATGTTGGTATTATTCTGTTTTCATTATAACATATACTAATCTATATGTCAGGTTGTTTAGAACTGTGTGTATATGTTTGTCAGTCCATTACAAATGTACATAAAATCAGTACAAAATTAAGGGCAGTTTATATGTAGTCATTTTGAACAGCTATACATACAGAGTTGAAATTCTTACATAAGACTGCAGAAAATTTGTTAATTTTGTAGATTTTAGTTAAATCAATAGGGAAGTTCATATATGTATCCTCTTGAAAATGTACATTAAAATTATTTCCCTAAATATGTAAGATCCAAAATATTGTGAAAGTGCTAGAAATTTAGTTCTGTACTAACATTTACGACATTGTTTTATGTTGCAGAATGTTAACAAATTACTTGCCATGTTTGGACCAACTACTGCTTTTGTATGAATTTTTTGTAACACAACTAGCTGCAGCTTATCGGGTCAGTGTGAAGCTGCTGTCTATTTTGCTTGTAATCTTCATTAATCTTGCACAAAAGGTAAATAGTCCACAAGGTCTTTTATTCAAATTTTAAATGAAATGAAGCTGCTAATCATACCCAGGATGTTTTAAACTTGGATCTAATCGAAACGGAATATCTCAAATAGAGTATTAAACATTTTTAAAGTTACTTTAGTGTTGGTATACTTGTGAACAAACTATAACTCTGCAACTGCAGAGACAGTATGTGTGCAGAACAGCCAGAACCTGCTTTCTGAATTTTTGTTGGAATTTCATATACAGATGGTGTATACCATTAGAAAAAAGCCAGATGGGTTGCATCTACATGACTTTTTCTACTTGCTCTTACACAAAACGTTCTTATAAATGGTTATTTTTTTATTTATTTCTTGTTAATAAGATAAACTTTCATTGTACGTATATATATATTTCGTTTTAAGTGTAAAAAGGATACTACAGGTTAGATTAGTCAGTTTTTACTTTCTCTACTACATGCAGTAAGTAGAAGTATTGCATTTCAATGAAAAATTCAATATTGAGATTTCACTGCAAATATATGTTTTTGGGCCCCCTAAATCTAAAAGGAAACATTTTTAGAGAAAGATCTATTCATGTGTACATGAACAGCATAACTCAAAAAAAAGTTGGTTAAATTCCAAATTTGGTATTTAACAGAAATATGACACAAAGATTTCCAAGAAAATTTCCCCACTCCAAACTACCCTTTACATGGAAACATTTTCAAAAATTATTTTAACAAAAATGGCTCTTAACAGCTTAGATTAAAATATTGTATGTTTAAGATATTTTCATGACAAATGAAACATACATCTTGAATTTTCTGGGAATAGCCTCTGTAGTCCTTTCCAATCTGGATGATTTTTGCATAACTGCTAAACCATAAGAGATTGACAAAATTATGTCTGCACTAAAAATGTAGAACTTGTTAAAGCACACAATTTGTCAAATAAATTCTTTTGTGACGATAGCCATTTTCAAGATATTCCTAGTGATTGGTTTGAATTTTCAAATACTTATACTTATCTCAAATAGGAAGTCATTATTCACTTTTCTATGTCCTGTCCACGCATAGAGAATGGAGGAATGGAGTGTCAAAGCCTTCACATAGGAATCAGTCATCATTTTAAGCACTAAAATTTCTTTTTGTAATTTGTCCCATTTTGCTTTTTTTTTTCTTTGCCCCATCACATTATAGTAAACAATGAAATATGTTAATTATTATGAATTCATGAATATTTAAATAAGTAAGTTTCATTGATTGTTGCTCTCAGTAGACACTTAACTAAATGTTCAATTTCTAGGGTTTCTGCATTCCTTCTCAGAAGACTCAAAAAGATACTACAGAAGGTACATCCTCTGGGGGAATGGGGTTGGCTGAAGGAGAAGGAGAGAAAGATGTGTCTGAACGCATTGAAAGTGAAGATCAGCTAGAAGAAGCTAAATCTAAAGATGCTGAAAAAGAGCAACAGGATGATGAGGAGTGTAAGGTAAAATCAAAATGTTTTTAAAATTCATAACTTCTTGGCTGTCACTGAACTACTGTGTTTGAATTACAATGTATAAGCATTCTAAACATTAAAAACAGAAGCATTATTAACCCATCCCGGGCGAAATGCGCATATATTCGCGACGCATGGTTACGCGTCAGTTTCGCACAAATTCTTTTTATGCGTTCGCGTAAGCTATCGTAGCTGGCCTTTACTTCACGTAAATGGTCAACATATGTCATTAGATGAATTTAAGCGCGCGTCTGTGCTTAGGTTTGTGTTTTGTTAGTCGCTACAGAATAATACGTCCTGAGCGGGTAATTTTCTGTGTTGTGTTTCATTATTTTACTCGTTTTGGTTTGATTTGGAGCATGACGCGTAAGAGACTGTATGGGGAGGATGAAATAAGGGCTTTTATAGAATCTGTGCTCAATGAAACAGATGAAAGTGACTTTAGTGCATGGGAAAGTGATGAAAACGAAAGTCCTGCAAGTGCGCAACAGTGACCTATGTCACTGCAGCCGGTGTTAGGAAAGAAACAATATATTTTTGTGAAATATGTGATCTGAAACCCTATTTACATCCCTATAACTGCTTGGGAGCATACCATACACAAAAATACTTCAGTGTCACCCAATAAGATGACTAGGAACTGATGATGCACACTGCCCTGTAGATATGGCAAAGTTTCAGTTGTTTTGGTACATATGCCACTTTTCATTTAAATAAGTGTAGCCTCAAAAGAAAATACCTCTAATAAAAAGCAATGCTATGACTTAATGAACATTTATGTGCTTGGTTATACGTTTTCAACAATTTAGTACACAAAATAGTATCATATGTGCCTTATTTTGAATAATATTCATGTTTTAAAATACTTGAGAAAACTAGGAAAATAATTATGCCCAGGAAGGGTTAATTGGGCTTGGAGTTTTAGGTAAACACATACTTTGCTTGCATCCAAATACGAACTTGAAACTGAGTTTATTGTTCTGGATATTTACACCGCACCTAATATTTTAAGTTTTATTTGACATAAAAATACAATGATTTTTTTATGTAAATAAATATTTTTGGATATTCACTTAAATTACACAAAAATAACATAAAGGAAAGTTTTATAAAATAATTTTCACGTTATTTATTTATGCCAACAAACACACAAACCATGTGTGGGCAGTGTTTGAGAGGTAGAATTGGAACTGAAAAATTCAGTGCCACAGCTGGGATTTGAGCCACATAAAGTACTTACGATAGATAGTAAGTCGCCATTGGGGTAATTAATTGTCTCTAATGTAAGACTTCCTTTGTGGTTTAGTAGGAAAAATAAGAATCGGAGGGTCTGTGGTTCAAATCCCAGCTGTGGCATTGAATTTTTCAGTTCCAATTCTCTTAATTTTCACATGTTTACATAAAGTGACTCACAACAGCAGTTATTTTAAACAAGCCACCACGTACTTCTTTAAAGCTCAATTACACAGGTTAGATATCACAATTTATTATTCATTTTTGGAGGAACTGATATATCAGCTACACTGTCCGTTCAGTTGGAAGAAAGTTTAAATATCCCACTATATGAGCCTGCAAGATAAGAATGGGGAATTCCTCCACTGCTTGATTAGGCACCTGTTATCGCTTCACACCCCATCTAGTATGTATACTGATGTTATTAAACTATATAGTCAATTAGTCATTTGTGAATTCACAAATTTTAGGCAACATTCTAGATAGTTGTGTTGATAAATTACAGTTTTTAATTCACAGTTGATTAAACATACCCAGAGTTAAAAGTAGTGCAAGTTCTGTATGCCACCATATACTACAGAATTTGAGGGTATTTTCAGTTGTGGTGACAATGCTTTGCAGGGGAAAAATGTCTCAATGATTCAATGCCAAGTACCTCGGCAGGACCTTACAAATTTTCAGTGTATTGTGAGGATTTGTGCAAAGCATTAGTTTCAGCGGACATACCCATTTTGAAAGTGAACGAATCTCAGTTTACTATAAAGAAACTGTGACATATATAATATATGCAAAATTTGTGCTAGTGAAAAGTTATCGGTGAGCATAGATGAAATTCCAGATTCTACTGGCAGGAAAATTGAAAACTTTGTTCTAGGCGTATTGAAGAATGATTCTGAAATTCCAAAGTCACCTTTCCTATTGATCTGCCAAGACATGCCTGCTGCAAACCATGCGATTGTTGCTAGAGTATTTAATGAAACGATGCAGATATTGTTGCCAAATGGTCTACAAATAAAAATGTTATTTTTTGTTGATACTGCACCATATATGAAAAAGGCAGTAGCAGGACTTATAGTTATCCTAAAATGATTCATGTTACATGTGTTGTGCATGGTTTGCATAGAATATGTGAGGAAATTAGAGACATGTTTTCCGACATTGACAAATTGATTTCTGATGGGAAAAAAGTGTTCATCAAATCACCTAAAAAGATTGAAATTTTTCAGAACAAAAATCCAGACACTCCAGTGCCTCCTGCACTTATGGTCACTTGCTGGGGAACACAATTGACTGCAGTTCAGTACTACGTAGAAAACCTGGATGGTTTTGCTGCTGTCATAAATTAACTAAATTGTAGAGATGTCAGTTCAATTAAAATTCTTAAAGAACTTTTAAATGACACTGTTGAGAAATGGCTTAGCATATATTTCCACAAATCTGTGTTTCCTTTGTTATTCCATAAAGAAACTGGAATGCCTTTGAGAGAAGTAGTTCAGGATGTGGAAGAAAAATTGAATGTTCTTTCTGATCCTGCAGCACAAAACTTAAAAAGAAAATGTTAGGAAGTGTTCGAAAATAGTAGTGGATTTAACATAATGTGTAACATTTCAAATATATTGGATGGACTACATGAAGAAATTATTGATGTGAGTGTGAGTGACACTCTATATTGTTATGCTAAGCTTACTTCTTGTGACAAGGAGTGATCATTTTTGAAATTCAAAATAGTCCTTTGTGACAGTTGTCAATTTTTCGTTATGGAAAAGTTGAGGAATCATGTGGTCGTATACTGTAACTCAACAGTGCTTGATGATCCCTTCCAAGAATGTCTGATGAATACCATGTACATGTATATTAGACTCGGCCATTCAGATCTTATAAAATATTTTATTTTTTGGCATATGTTTTTGACTTTTTAGTACATACTTTTTTACGCTTTTAGCACATTAAAAAATTAATATTTTACAAGCTTTTAGCGCCTAAAAATCTGCTATTAACTACAAAGTTATTTTTATTTTAAACTATGAATGAGTCCATGTGCACATAGAAACTTCACTTAAATCAAGTTATTAATTTTTTTCATAATGCATTTAGGTTTCTCTTTCTCTCTCTCTCGATGGATAGATGGATGGATGGATGGATGGATGGATGGATGGATGGATGGATGGATGGATGGATGGATGGATGGATGGATGGATGGATGGATGGACGGACGGACAGACGCAACACAAACATTTCCAAGAAATGTTTTTTTACATGAAAACTTTTTTATATTCTCAAAAATGATTAAAAGCCCTCCTCTGCACATTAAGCCTAGCATGTCTGGCTCCATTCAAAAGGTTCCAAGTATGAATCTCAGTTAGGGCATAAGATTTCTTTTGGAATCCAGAGAAGTGTTAGGTAATTCTTAAGCTCAGACCCCAGGTCCATTTGAGCATAATTTCAACTGTTTTATTCATTCCCCATTCAATATGACCTATGTGGTCAGAGGGTATTAAACTTTTAAAAAAAATTGGCAGCTCTAGTTAAAATTCCATATTTTTATGGTTCATGACAAATAAGTTTTCATTTTAAATTTTTAACAAATATCCTGTAAACTTATCTTCATTCTAAATTAATTTTGTACAGCTTGTAAACTGTAAGAGATAAAGTGCAGATCAATTTAAAATATAGCATAATTAGACTCTTGCTAAAATATTCTTCTACATAATACTGCAGTTTAATTTATAATGGTATCATTATAGAGCCAACTTCCAGAAATTGCATAAGTTATGTGCAATTATATTGTTAGTCATTTTAATGTATGAGAATATTATTAGAAATAAGGAAATAATGAAGCTATTAATAGCAAAGCAACAATAATCTAAAAGTAAGAACAAATTAGTTTGTATAGCTTTGAGAATGAGTTGGAGTCAACTTGAAGCGTGTCAGCACCAAAGAACTTGCAGTATTACTAAGATAAGTGAAGCTTTTAGTTTCTAATTTGTTCTTACTTTAGAATATTATTAGAAATTGAATTTATATGCTTCATCACATGAAATACTTATTTTATCATAAATTGCATAGCAATAGATATTACCAGAGTATAACTTTTCTTAGGAAGAAAATGGCATTGAAATGTCTGAAGACTTCGATGGTAAGGTACAAGACATTGGCAATAAAGAAGAAAAGGAGAATGAATCTGAAAAGGAGAATGATGAAGACATAGATAAAGAAATGGGTGATACTGCAGAAGATGCGGATACTTTGGATGCTAGGGTAAGTGAGAGCAATTTGTTCTGCAATCAGCATTTAATTTTCTTGTATATGGAGTCAGTATATTTAGGGGAAATTGCTCCTTAGGGTTTATCATTTAATTTTGTTCATTCATTCATCCATTCAGATAAAATAGATGTGCTATCCTTTTTAGTTGGCAAGTCTTTTTAGCTAGAATAAAAAGTAACACAGTCAATAAGTTAGATTTTTTTACTCAATCAGTAACTAGTATTTATCCATCTAATTCTTCAGTAGTATAAATTGTTGCACCTCTAAGAGAGACACTGGCATTAAATGTCAGCTTTTTGCGAAACACAGTAGATCCATGATTAACCATTATAATGGTAATTAACCATTATAATTAGTGGAGTTAATCCATATTACTTAATATAAACAGTAGGTTTAAAAAGCTGTTGCACAAAAAATTTTCTAAATACTTGAGTCTTATATTGCATTTCTTGCCTATTTATAAAAATGGCAATGATGGTGATTGTTGATTGCTATGTGATAAGAGATAACAGACTTTTGTTCCATAAAACCAGTATAAGTGCATGCCCTTATGTACTTTCATCCATTTTTCATCAGTTTTGTAGGTACATGCTAGGTGACAACAGCACAGTAAATTACCATTGGCTGCCTGATCACCTTGTGATTTGAAACTAAAACTTAAAGAAATACACATCTGTAGGGATGAGAACAAGTTCCTAACTAGGGTGCATGTTTATTCTGTATTCAATTTGTAACATTGTTGCGATATGACATAGACTTTATTTTTAATGTGCACTAAATTTGAGAATTTTCAGAATACTGGAGCCATCTGTTGATATACAACATGCTCATTCTAAATTGACAAATATGTCAATATTCTAAACACATTCTTCTCCAACTTGTAATTATGTTAATCACAGTACTAAAGTGCGTCTCACCCTTAAAAGACAGTACACGTTAAATGGAGCGCAGTGTTGCAACATATACTAGTTGCGAATCTTTCCCCGCGAGCGACTCGAGGTGGCCTGAGTCCTGTACTTAGTCCTTCAATTGCTGCTTGACGAGACGGGCACTTTTAACTTTGGTATCCCTCCATGCCTTTGTTACTGTATGACCTAAATTTACAAATGACTCGTCTGTATAAACAATTGATTTCCCCTGGTCCCTAAACCTTTTACGTCTTTTAGATATTTATGTCGCCATCTGATGATATCGATATCCTCTCGTTCTATTAATATGCACTTGTTACCCTTTCTTTCATATTCGAACCCCAAATCAGAGTGGCCCTTGAGAAATTTGGTAGGGTCTCATCACTGTTGAACTGTGACAAAATTATATTCAGCGTGGGTGGAATATTTGCAAACAGTAAAGAATGAACAATTCGCCACACTCCACCTTGCACTATTCAATCATATTGCGTTAACCTAGCGTTTTGTGTAGTCCCGCCCTTTTTGCTTTCTTTTTCGATGGCGTTCTTAGAAGTCCTTTCATTACTTCCTTTTTAATCCTATACACTACTGCTTCTGAACACTCAACAGCCTTAGCTGTTTCTTTTACTGCCTTAAACGCATTTTACTTCAAAAGTAATCTAACACATTCATAATTATTTGGCGTTCCTTACTTCTTTATTTACCAACATATCGTCCCTTCCTAGCTTCACCCTCCATAACTACAAATATTTACAAAAATATTAAACGAATAATGCAATAACAGCTCACAGTTACACACACGGCTTCTTTCGAACTAATGTTAGTGCTGCTCCTTATACTATCTTCTGTGTCAGGCCTGATGCTGAATAGATGAATACCTTTTGTTTGCCCTACTGGATAAAAGAAAGAGGTTACTGCCTTTTGGTTTATTTTAAAAACTTTCTCCAACCTTCCTCAACATTTGTTCTCGCTGGTTCCCTGATGTAAACTCAATAACAAAAAAGTTTCACACTGCGTAACTTTTGCAGTGCACATATATAAAATTTTCCGAAAACATTTAATTTAAAAAATTATAACACTTAACTGGGTAAACATAGAGAATTCAAAGTAGGCAGGTAGTAGCACTATAATTTACTCTACCTAAGAAAAAAATATAGATGCATTCTAGCAGTTAGTTTGTTAGTTAGTGCGTGATGAGTGTAGAAACAGCAAATATCGGACTTCTATTGAAAAAAACGTTTTCTGAAGAAATTTGGACCTATAGAAATGTATAATGACTCTGAAAAGGATATAACCTGATAGAGAAAAAAATTCTGCATAGGATAATGTGTTCAAACCTGAAATTTATAACAAATGAATATTTATACCATGCTATTAGGAATCTGGCAACAGAGCGAGGGTAGAAAAGGATGCGGCTAATGGCAACTTGTATGCGCTAGATAGAGACAGATGTCCCATTTAACTCCATACTGTCTTCTAAGAGTGAAACGCTATATAGTTTTGGAGAGGGTCCTCCCCATCATTCAGCTGTTGGATCGACTGGTTGAACATCAGGTAACTGCCTCCCTCTTCTCTTGTTGTCTCCTATGCTGTTCTTCTTATTGCCTAGTTGTAAGACATCATCTATGATTGGCATGCCAAAATTCATCAACCAGTTTCGATCCTTAATGATGTATTTTCCCACACTGTTAGCTCCCAATAATTTTTTGCTGGTTTTAAAAGTTGGATATTTAGGTTGATATTATGATTGTGGTGCAGTTTTTGCAATTATTATCGACGCTGTGTCTTTAAGCTAATGAGATCTTTTTGATCTCAGGGCTTGGTAACGGATGGAATGAACATACACTCGGGTTTAACTTTAGTCAAACATTTTATTTGCACCTTCTTGTTCACAATTTTTTAAATCGTATCACAGTAGAAAGTCTTATTTTAGCGGATCAACTTCCCTAGCATCGCCGAAATTTGATTAAAGGTCTCTAAACACTTAGTAAATTCACTTTTACTATTTCATGACGCGTACACATAAAAATGTCCTCTCACCTCGGAGATACACACGCTAGTGAACAGTTTTTTGGCGTCGTTTTGACGCGTCACCGCCTTTTTCATATTCATCCGCGCTATTCATCAAGTAGTTCTTTCTCATTAGGGAAGTGATCCCAATCATCGTCCCCTACTTTTATTATGGAACACATACAATTCTAATATTTATACACATATATTAAAATCAAATATGGAAAGATTTATGACGTCTTTGTGCAAACTTAGTTGTTCGTAACAATGAACCTTATCAACATGTATTCCTCATTTAATTATCTCATACCAACATCAAAAAACGAATTACACTTTTAACAAACATTTACATGAACGATTTTCTTTTGGGGTCTTCTAATATTCTGTCTCACATGCCCCTTGTTTTGTTTTTCAAGTTGTCTCCTATATTTACAATCTTGAAACACAATACAATACTTCTCCCTACTCCTCTGATGTAATCACTTTGTACAATATTTTTTTTTTTCTTTACAGTCTTCTTCGCTGTTTGTCTTTGTCTTTTGTTTTGGCATGGCACAGCATGTCTGTAAATTTCACATATTCAGTTACTACACAATACATGTCAATTATTATACATCACATATTCAGTTATTATACAATACATATTCAGTTATTGTACAACACATTCAGTTATTATACAACATATCCAGTTATTATACAATACATATTCAGTTATTGTACAACACATTCAGTTATTATATAACATATCCAGTTATTATACAATACATATTCAGTTATTGTACAACATATCCAGTTATTATACAACATATGTTCTGTTATTATACAACACATATTCAGTTAATTATGGAAAAATTGAAGCTATTAACAGTGAAGCAACAAGATTCTAAAGTAAGAACATATTCAGTTATACAACACATTCAGTTATTGTACATTTGACATTGACACAAATATAATTTAAGTGTATCATGGTTTATTATGTGGCTTTTGACTTATGTTCCTTGTTATGAGGAGAGAAAAACAGGATACAAATTTTGAGCTAATGATTATGATCATATTTATGGCAATATTTTATTCAGTTCTTTGCCTTCTTTGTTTTGTAAGCTTATTATGTATAGGCAGGTCGTTGAGTCGGCTCTTAAACTCTGATGTTACTAATGGCACCATTTTTTTTAATTGGGTTCTTATTCATTGTTGTTTGGTTCAACATTTCTTCAAGCTTAGCATTGGCTATATCCATCTTAATCCATGGGCATTGCTTTTCCGATTATGGTTTTTCTTACTTCACTAATTGTCACCTCTTTGTCTCTTATCTCTGTAAGAGAAAACTTCTATACTTATAATTATTCTGCAGTTGTATTATTTTTCTTCTCAATTCACCCTCGACATCTTTGTGTCAAAATATTTTATCTTTGTCATCACAATTGATTCCTTTCTAATTTTGTCCCTGACATCCTTATGTCAAAAACACATTATTTTCCGTCGCTATAATCCATTTCTTTAATGACAATCAGTGTCCTCATCTGTCTTTGTTGACAATGCTCTTTGTGCTCAATATAGCCAATGACTGTTGATTTTCTTTCTTGTTGTATTTTCCAATGTGAACATAATTTTCTATAAGTAACCCATTAAAAATTGTTATTTTCCATCATCTCTACTATTCCTGCCTTACATATTTGTTGGCAAAGACTATTTGGTCCTTTCTTTGTATGGTTTTAACTTATTTTTATGGTATCTTCCTACCTACTTGCCATTTGTATTCTGTAGCTCATACATATGGTCACCCAGCTGTTTTGTTATGACCAGTGGTCCAGTGTACAGTAGTTCCATCTTTCTCTCTGTGTAGCCATCATGGTGTTGATGTCAATTGTAAGTTGCTGAGATTTTGTTGTTTGTCATCCACTCGGTTGGGACGAACTTAGTTGTTGTAATTTCCCTGAGTGTTGGTGGTGGTTGTTGTTTCTGTATTCTGCGCATCCGCCCTATTTGGCACATTTTCATCTACTTCCTGCTGTCTTATGTTGCCAGTGTACCATTGGTTTCTGCCCCTTTGGCGTGAGCCCCTGTTGTATGACAGTCTTTGGTTGTTGAAGTATTCCCTACAGAATCGTATGTGATTCACTTGATGGGTATGATCTCCTGGTCTTCCACAATCATATGTATATGTTCGGTATCTCGATTCACCCCTTGGTATTGTGTCGTGGTACCGCTGTCTTGTGTTCTCCATCCTCTCGCCATGATTGTGTGGTTGTGGGAAATGGTGTGCCCCTCTCCCCCTTTCCTGGGTGCTTCTAGTATTTCTATCTTCTCCCTCATTCTGGTTGTTTGTAGCCGTGCTCCGGTTTAAGATGGGTGAGTTTGGGTGACCGTTCCTATGTCTATGCTCATTAGGCCGACCATTTTGTGTTTCGAAGGCTGTCAGCAATTCTATCATGTCTGCAAAATCTACTGGCCTCGCAACAATTAACCCTGTTCTCACCGTGTCTGGGAAATGTCTTGTTATGCTGGTAATTAGCTCTGCTTCCGACAAGTTAGGGTCTAATAGCTTTCCTTTGTTGGCTACTTTCATAAAATAATCGACTAGCGATAACCCTTTGGTTGGATCATATCTACCTGTTGCTAGCTCTACCCTAGTTTGGTTTTGCTTAGCTGGGCCCCAATACCTTGATAGGAATAAATTTCTGAATGAGCTATACGACTCATGACCAGGTAGTGTTAACCTGAGCCATTCTAATGCCTTGTTTTTTAAGCTTTTCTTGACTATCATCATCCTAAGCTCATTTGGTATCCTTTTCACTTTAAAATACTCTTCCATCTCTTTAACAAAGAGTTTTGGATCGTGTCCCTTCTCCTCGTCAAATGTGGGTGATGTGATTTCATGTAATATGCTGTTGGTGTAACATGTGTTGTGTGTTGTGTCATTGTTTGGTTGTGAACCTCTTTCTCTGTATGGTGAGTCAACATTTTGTACATTATTCAAATAACTCTCATCTTGTACATTACTTACATCTGAATCATCTTGCCTTTGTAGTGCATTCACAACATCATTTACATTAGCCAAACTTTCTTTCCCTTTTTTCATTTCTTCACAAATTGATTTTAAATCATTCTTTATTTCTAAGTGACTTTGTTTCATATCATTTATAGCATCCTGTTGCGAATGTACTACATTAGTCATCGTCTTAATTTTAGGAATTACAATTTGTTCTACAGTTTCATTAATAATGTCTTTCTTTACTACCTCAATCTCTTTCCTTAATTCCTCAGTTATTTCTTCTTTTACATTTGTAATCTTACAGTCTACACTTGTATTACATTCTGTTATTTCATCTCTACATCTAGCAATTTCTCCTTCTAATACAATCTTATTTTCTCTCATTTCTGATTCTATTTTTCCCATCCTATCTCTTATGATTTCTATACTAGCTTCTAAGGCTTCCTTTGTCTCATTTAAGTTTTTATGTACTAATTTTAAATTAGTTTCCATTACTTTCATATTTTCTTTACACTCCTGTCTTCCTAATTCTATTTTCTGTTCTAAGTTCTGTCTTCCTAATTCCATTTTCTGTTCTAAGTCCTTTCTCACTTCCTCCACTTTCTGACCTATATCAGTTTTATTTTGTTCTAAACCGTGTCTTATCTCTTTTTTTATTATTTTCTAAGTCCTGTCTCACTCCTTCTATTTTCTGACCTAATTGTTTCATATTCTGTTCTAGTCTTTCAAACATGATCATCATTAACCTTTGGTCTTTTCCTATTGCTAGCTCTTCCTCACTTTCTGGTTCTATTTGATAACTATGCCTATCTACCCCTTCCCCCACTCCTGTTTCTATCTCTTTTTGCGACATTTTAGTTTCTTTATTCAATTCACTTAGGGTTGTTGTTGTAGTGTTTAACGCCCGCTTTTACTACTACGGCACCGCAGGCGGTGACACTGATGATACATGAAGATGGAGCACCGGTGGAATGAGATGGCGGGGGAAACCGGAGTACCCGGAGAAAACCCGCCCTGACGCCGCTTCGTCCACCACGAATCACTTAGGGTTAAAAGTCCCACTACTTTGCCGCTTCGCAGTAACATAAAAATAAACTGGGTGTAAAAATAAAAAATTTTTGATCCTACTTTTTTTTTTCCGTTGCTTTGTCCAGTTATGTACGTCTCCTGGGCAGTTGGCTTCGCTAGACGATCTCCGGTGTTTTCCCACGTTGATTATCCGTGCATCGGTGTTCTGATGTATCGTTGATTATCCGTTCATCAGTGTTCTGATGTCGATATCAAACGATGGTCTAATGGCGTCTTCTTTCCTTTTGGCGCGATGATATGGCGTCACTTTGTATATCGCATAAATTCATTTCCTGTAATTTCCATCCCATCCTAAATTTGAGTTCCACGTTGGTCAAGCCATTTTGGTGCGGTTTTTGCAATTATTAATGACGCTGTGTCTTTAAGCTAATGAGATCTTTTTGATCTCAGGGCTTGGTAACGGATGGAATGAACATACACTCGGGTTTAACTTTAGTCAAACATTTTATTTGCACCTTCTTGTTCACAATTTTTTAAATCGTATCACAGTAGAAAGTCTTATTTTAGCGGATCAACTTCCCTAGCATCGCCGAAATGTGATTAAAGGTCTCTAAACACACAGTATCTGGTACAAGGTGTCCTTTGTAGTCTGGAGGATTTTGAGCTTGAGTTTTAGATGAGGGTTTGTAGATAGATTGTGCCTGTGAATATTATGTATGTAAGTACTATATTTTGTAAGTAGTTTTTTTAGTGACACAACCACAACATGTATATGTTTTTATGGTTGAAAATAAATAAATAAACACTTAGTAAATTCAATTTTACTATTTCATGACGCGTACACATAAAAATGTCTTCTCACCTCGGAGATACACACGCTAGTGAACAGTTTTTTGGCGTCGTTTTGACGCGTCACCGCCTTTTCCATATTCATCCGCGCTATTCATCAAATAGTTCTTTCTCATTAAGGAAGTGATCCCAATCATCGTCCCCTACTTTTATTATGGAACACATACAATTCTAATATTTATACACATATATTAAAATCAAATATGGAAAGATTTATGACGTCTTTGTGCAAACTTAGTTGTTCATAACAATGAACCTTATCAACATGTTTTCGTCATTTAATTATCTCATACCAACATCAAAAAACGAATTACACTTCTAACAAACATTTACATGAACGATTTTCTTTTGGGGTCTTCTAATATTCTGTCTCAATTGCAACATCAAAAATGATGAACTATGTCTGATTTATCTGTTTCTTTGTGTTTGGTGTTTCTGGCATGCTCTTTCATTGTTTCCAAATTTCTTTTTGTTTTGCCAATATATCTTATGGCAGCCTTCACAGTTGACACGGAAGATTTCTATAATTTAATCTTTGGAGTTGTGTTTTTTAGAGGGTGATTGAGTAAATTTCTAACACTAGACTTATTTTGTGGAACCAATTTTATATTATAATCCTGAAAAATTTTGGGTGATAAATTTATGTCTTTCTTGGGTATCGTTAATTTTTAATTTGCTGACATCCTTGATAGTTTTTAATCTTGTATGTTTTTTGATAATCTAGTTATGACATTGGGTATTAGTAGAATATTGATGAATCTGTGAATTAAGATATGGAAGATTAATTGCTGATGTGCTTTTGGTTTGAAATTATTGTTTTTGATGCCTGCGTGTGTATGCCAAGTTCCAGTCTGTCCATGTTTCTTATAATTTTTAAATCAAGGAACGGTAGCCATTCCAGTAGTAAATTTTATGCAATGGTTTTGTAGGCTCACTAACATTAATGCGTCTTGAGCTAATTTTTTTTGCAACAACGGCAAAAATGTTGTCTGCATATCTTAACCAAATTTTAAACATGCATGGAAATGACTTGGTGATATGTAGGGCTACGAAATTCATGCATTTGCATGTTTTTTCATAGGGGTTAAAAATGTATGCTTTCTGTATATTAACGTCCTCCAATGTAATGTTATCTCAGACTATGAATGAATGAAATGATGCTCAAAAACAACCCTAGCTCCATAGAGCTAAGTGTTACCCGACATTCATTCCCTCAGCATAAGGGAAAACCTCTAAAAAAATACCTTATCCAGATAACTCATTGTAATTAAGATTCGAACTTGGACCTCTTGGATGTTAGGCAGACATGCTACCAGATACGATACCTGCCTGCACAAGCAGGCCCCATTTGGAGGGGTGGGAACAGTAGTGGAAAGTCAAAATTCAGGCATAGTACTCAGGGGTCTCCATCTAGGGGATTTGTGAATGGCGACCACAAGGTACCCAAGCTGAGCAGAACATTACTTCCACTTACTGATGGTTTGCTCCTCACTGTAACTTATCTATCTGACCTTACCTTGGTCATCTCTTGTTCTCTTCTGACCCCGATGCTATTAGGGTTCCCGAGGGCTAGGGAGTCTTTATTTTTCCAATCTCTCCATTTCTCTAATTTCTCTATAAAATATTAACCCTTAACATGCTGACCTGTCATGATATGTAATACGTCCTCTGATTGGTGATCAGAGGATATGGTCGGTGAATTTATTTTGATAACTCTCCCGATCAGGTTGGTGAGACCCATAAACCAACGACAGGTGTGGTCCTCCAGACATTCTGGGGGTTGTGAGAGAGCGATGTGACTGCCAAAACATAAAAATATGGTGCTCTCTTAAAAGCAGTTACTATACTGCTATTGCTCTACGAGTGTAAAATATTGTAGAGCAAGAGGATTAATGACTTCATTGTCAGAAATCCAGCATTAGCTAACAACATTATGTGCACGAATTATGGAATTTTCAGTTATTTGGACATGATTTTATGGTAAATATAACTGCATATTTTCTTGATTTTGATAAATGCATAATATTTCAATATTATAGCCCCTATATTGCATATTTTAATGATGTTTATGGTTTTTTATTATTTTTTTTCCATCTGGATAATATTTTTCATTTTGGTAGTATTGCACATGGTGCAACTCACGAAGATTTCAATATGTTGTTGTTGTTAGCTGATGCTGGATTTCTGACAATGAAGTCATTAATCCTCTTGCTCTCCAATATTTTTCACTGATGGATGGGGCACTAGAAGTGGCCGGGCATATTTGAAGGTGGTCTCGATCCATTTCCTCTTGCAGATCACATAGAGGACAGAGTGGTGAAGAATATATCACAATTCTGTTTAAATGTTTTGCCAGATAATCATGTCCTGTAACCAACCTGAAGGTTGCAACTGCTGTTTTTCGAGGATACTCAGGAATTACTGTTTGAATGTTTGGTAGTTCCCATCTTTTATTCTTTGATTTTTCATAGTAATATTTTGCAATAATTTTAGATTTCAATATTATAGCCCGTGTATTGCATATTTTAATGACTTTTATGGTTTTTTATTATTTTGTCCATCTGTATAATATTTTTCATATTGGTAGTATTGCACATGATGATGCAACTCGCGAGGTGGTGAGAACTAATGCTGAGTCATGTTGTCATGCAGTGAATCCCCTGTTTCCATCCTTTCATTATATGTATGTGCGTAGACTCTATGCCGTAGGAATAATCAGTGCATTATCTGAGAGATTTATATTAACAAAGATAAAGTGCAGGTCAACGTTTTGAGCAGCACAATTATAGCAACACTTACCTGCCCACCAGTGACAGTGTTGTGAACTAGTTCCCACCAAATTAAATTAGGTGCATAAAATCTTAAAAAGCTCTTCAAATGCCGAAAATAAAACCAACTTCGAGTGCTAGATTAATTTACATAAAGAGTTTTCGGGTGATTTAATATCTACAGATAATAGGGTACTGTTTTGTAGAGTGTGTGAGAAAAATGTAGCGAGTGTGAAAAGATTTCAAATAGTTCAGCACATAAACACAGCAAAATGTAAGGAGAATTTAATCAGAAAACTCGCAAACAAAGAACCTGTTGAAAAACCGCTAGTAGAGTGTTGAGGAAGTAGGGTTACTGAATTTTCCTATGACTTGTGTCAATCACTTTTAGCTGCTGATATTCCCTTGTTCAAAATTAATAATCCGACATTTAAAAACTTTCTTCCCAAGTACACTTGACAACATGTGCCTGAAGAAAGTACACTGCGTAAGGCTTATGTAGGACATTGTTACAATAACGTATTGTCAAATATATAAAATGAATTAGAGGATTAGTTTGTGTGGTTGTCTTTTGATGAAACCCCTGATTCTGAGCGCCATTCTATTGCTAATATAGTTATGGGTGCTTTAAATAATGAACAAAGGACTGCACCTTATCCTCTTAATGTGTGCTGTTTTTGTTGTTGTAGTGTTTAACGCCCGCTTTTACTACTACGGCACCTCAGGTGGTGACACTGATGATACATGGAATGAAGATGGAGCACCGGTGGAATGAGATGGCGGGGGAAACCGGAGCACCCGGAGAAAACCCGCCCTGACGCTGCTTCGTCCACCACGAATACCACATGCGGGTCCCTGGGATCGAACCCGGGCCACCTAAGTGATAGGCGAGCGTGCTAACCGCTCAGCCACGGCGCCGCCCTTAATGTGTGCGAATTGTTGGCCACTGACAATGTAACTGTAACCCAGTTTGTGATGGACTCTTTCAAATTACTATGGCCATGTGGAATCAAATATGACTGGTTACTTTTATTTGTTACTGATGTAGGTCCTTATATGGTAAAATCAGGACAAACTAAAAGGTATTTTTCCCAACTTAATTCATATAGCTTATTTGGCACACGCTCATCGCATTTCTGAGACAAGACGAGATTCTTTCCCATTGGTAGATAGATTTGTGTCCAATACAAAGGAAATTTTTGTTAAATCTCCTAAAAGAGTTAAGTTGTTTAGATCAACAGCATCTAATATCCGACTTCTCCTGCACCTGGAACTCGATGGGGAACAAGGGTCAATGCAGTTTTATATTATGCTGAGCACATAGAAATAGTCAAAGGACTCGAAAGATGCTTCATCAATAGAAACTGTACAAAATAATATAAAACTCTGAAAAAACAATATGTGATCTAAATTCGGTTCCTGGCAGCATAGGGCAAAAAGTGAAAGAGAAAGTGAATTATGTAATTTCAAAAAATTCTGGTAATAAACAGATGTGTGATATTCGAGAATTCCTCAAAAGAAAACCATCTGTCACACCAAGAGACTTGACTCTCTCTGTGAAGCAGTTAAAACTGTATAAATATGCCCCAATAACATCTTGGACGTGGAGAGAAGTTTTTCACATTACAAATGTGATTTGCGAGACAGTAGATGATGTTTTACTGTGCAAAGTGTTGGTTGTGAACTGCTATTTAGCAGTTAATACTAGTAGGGGGACCCCTTCTGCTTCAACCTCTAAGGAATAAGGTAACTTTATTTATTATTTATACTAACTCGTCTTGTCTACTGCAAAGGGACATTAATGGTTTTAATTAAATAGTGCATATTTCTTGGCATATTTTCAAGTTTTTAAGAGCATATTTGCATGCATATCTCAGTGTTTTTTAGGGCATGAACTTCCGAGCCCTAGTGATATGTATTTCTAAATTGCTCATAAATAAGTCTGCCAATATCACAGATAAGTGGGGTGCCCATGGCCAAACCTGATGTTTGTTGATAAAACTTATTATTGAACATGAAAGAATTTTGTGTTATAATTCTATGAGTTGAACATATTCCTCAATTTCTGATGGTGAAGCACCCTGTTGGGCAAGCCAATAATTTATTAATTTAGGTGTCTTTTCTGTGGGAATGCTGGTAAACAAAGAGCTAACATCAAAAGACATTAAAATATCATTTGTATGTATAGTCACATTTTTTAATTCAACTAGTTCTGAAGAATTCTTTATGCTCAGTGATTGAAATCTTTCTATGGAATTTAATTTATTTACAAGTCATTTAGCCAAATTATGCTGGTGCATGTATGTTACTAATGCTAGGTCTCATAGTATGATCATTTGTTTGTTTGGTAAACAATACAATTTTGGTAGCACTGGATTACTTGGTATTAACTTAGGCTTTATATTAGTTGGGATAATCTTGTTCTCTTTAATTATTTTCTGCACTGCAACAATGTGAGATCTTAAGAGGTCCTTGGAAATTTCGTTGTATTCTTGGTTTTGCAAAAGTATCCACTCTTTTGTGTAATCGTCTACCTTTTCAACTGTAACTTTTGATTTCAGGCCCAAATAATCTGGCTGTTAACTGTAGAAAGCGAAATTTAACTTACTTCACGTTACAAAGTGTCTAATAACTGTTTTTACACTGTTTACTTGACAACTCTCTCCCTGTCTTGTATTGTGGATAGTAGAAAGGGCTCAGCCTTATTCTGTTTTATTCATATCTTATCTTCCCACTTTTATAATGTCTCAGCTTAAGGGGCTCTAGCTATTTCATGGAAAAGTTTTAATTTGAGTTTTTTCCGCAGGTGTGGGGTGTTGATTCAAAAGAAGAAGAAGATGAAGAAAGTGATCCAAACCAAGAGGAAGCACAGTCAGGAAAGGGGGAGAAAACTGGTGAAAGTGAAATTGTTTCAAAGTCTAAACAAGAAACCGCAAATGAAGATGAACCAAGCAGGCAGGAAGAAGAGCAAAAGAAAAAGGACATTAATGAAATGGATGAAGATGGAGATGATGATCAAGTGAATCCTTATCATGGTATACAATTTACAGTCATAGCAAAAGATGAGAAATAAAACAAATAAATATACAATTATAAAATAAATTTTTGCTTAGAAAGGAAATAGAAAGTTAGGAAATGTGGCATATATATCATAATTACAAAAAAAAATTATAGTATGAATACCTGGGCGACCGAGCTTTGCTCGGCTTTTCTTTTCCCCCCTTTTAATTGTGTTTTTTTGGGAGAAGATACTTATTTAGATAAACTTGAAAAGCAAAATGTTAACTAAATATAAATTTTCATCCTAATTGTTGGAGCCATTTCTGTGACGAGACATGTAATATCCTGTCTTGTTTGTTGAAATTGGCCCATTAACAGAAATTATGGCCAAAATAAGATTTCGATTAATTGCGACTGTTACGTGTAGGCTAAGATAGCTAAGTCAATTATTATTTATTTATGCCAACAAACTTACTGTTGGTGTTTTTAAACACACAAGCCGTGTATGGGCAATGTTTGAGAGGTAGAACTGGAACTTAAAAATTCAATGCCACAGCTGGGATCTGAACCACAGACCTTCCGCTTACCAGGCGGGTGCTCTACCATTGAGCTGTCGGTCTGGGTGGCTCAGTTGGTTAGACGCTGGCCTACTGTTCCCAAGGTCGCGGGTTCAAATCCGGCCCAGGCCGATGGTTTTTAAGTGTGCTTAAAAACGACAGCTCCATGCCAGTAGATTTACTGACATGTAAAAGAACTCCTGCGGGACAAAATTCCGGCACACCGGCGACGCTGATGTGATCCTGGCAATTGACAGCGTCGTTAAACAACAAAATAATTTAATTTAATTTACCATTGAGCTACTGTGACAAACTACCAGAATGGCATCGAATTCTCAAACCAGTTTGTATTTTTCCTGGTAAACCACAAAGGCAGTCTCACATCAGAGACAATTACCCCAATGGTGACTTACTATTGCAAGTACTTTATGTCCCAGGATTAATTAACCTTCAGATGGTAATTATTATTTATTTATGCCAACAAACCTACTGTGACTGGCTTGTTTGCTTAAGTTGGCCCATTAACAGAGAAATTATGGCCAAATTAAGGTTTGGAGTAATTGTGACTGTTATGCGTAAAGTCACGTTTTTTCAGGAATGACACCTTTATAGATAAACTTAATAAGCAAATCCCTGAATGAAATATATAAGATTAATGTTACAAATGTAAAAGGAAATGGAAAAGGGAAAATTCGGAATTGCTTTTTTTGTATTTTATGATGTCCATATTGTATTTGATTTTTGGTTATTTTGTTTAATGACTTGTATTATGATGGACATGCTTTGACTGAAGCACTAAACTCGCAGACAATAGTATACTAAATGTCTGGTGTGAGTGTTCTCACTTCAGGTCATGCATGTAGGTACCAAATTAATTAGCCTGAAGGACTCCTTAAGTTCTAGTAGCATTTTTCTACAAGATGTAAGAAAAGCAAGTGATGAAAACATTAAGTTGCAAAACTAATATTTTTGACATCTTCAGCTTTACTAGAGGGCATTTTGATAAATCATAATTAGTAAAATTTATGTAATCATTGTTTGGGTAAAATTGCAAGGGCACTGGACTTTTTCCTATGGTACTATAATAAAGTTGAATAAATATATTTGTACTTCAGGTCAAATGGAACCACAGCAAGAACCAGATCCATTAGATCTTCCAGAAGATATGCAATTAGATGAAGGTGAAAAACCTGAAGATGGAGGAGAAGAAGATACTGAAAACCCTTTTGACATTGATGCTATGAAAGGTAAGGCAGAGTTTTATTCTTAACCCTATTTAGAATAATCTAAGGACTTTCACTGGCAAAGTTCTTTTCTTAACATGTGGTATAAAGTGGCATATATCAAATGATAATTTTTGGAAATGTATAAAGTAAACTATAATATTATAGGTAGGTATGTAGATTTTCCAAACATATAATGTTATTACACATATTATTACGGTCTATTTACACAGATGCAATGGGTACATGGAAATAAATGCACCACCTGCCAAATACTTTGCTGTAAATATTATAATTTTTTTTTATTGATTTTAACTATCCAAATACTTGTTTTAAGATTTTATTGTGTATCAATATCAATATAGTTATTATAGTATCTTTGCAAAGCTTTCTGGTGGCATAAAAAAGGCATAATTGATAGTTTGACATTTAGATCTCAGAGAAATTGGGACCTCCACGTCAGAAGGTACAACAGGATCGAGTAAGTAAGAAATTGGGGTAGAAGATAGTTGTTTATTGGGGAGGGATAGACACCCCTGACCTTAAGTGTCCATTTAATATATTTAGGTTAGAAGGGGTGTAGATGTACATCTTTAGCAGTAGAGGCAAAGCTTCCTAATATTTTGTTTAATTTTGTTGTACAGAGCACAAGCCACCAGAACCTGGTTCTGAAAGTAAGGAAGATAAAAGCAATGCAGAGGAGGAAAAAGAGGAAAATATTGGTGATGAAGATGAAGCAATAGGCAAAGATGACAAACAGGAAGAAACAGATAACGGAAAAGAAGAAAATGAAGATGAGAGTGAAATTACTAAAAAAGATGAACATAAACCTGGTGAAGAACCTAAAGAAGAGGAGAATAACCGGGAGATGGCAGAACCATCAATAGATGATCCAACAGCTGAGCCTGCTGAGAAAGCGGAAGACATGGACAGGAAGTTTGGTTCTGGAGATAAAGTAAGTAAAATTGTTCTAATGATTTGAGAGGTAGGACTGGAACTTAAAAATTCAATTCCACAGCTGGGATTTGAACCACAGACCCTCCACTTACCAGGCGGGTGCTCTAACCATTAAGCTACTGTGACAGCCTGCCAGAATGACATTGAATTCTCAAATCAGTTCGTATTTCTCCTGGTAAACCACAAAGGCAGTCTCACATCAGAGACAGTTACCCCAATGGTGACTTACTATTGCAAGTACTTTATGTCCCAGGATTAATTAACCTTCAGATGGTAATTATTATTTATTTATGCCAACAAACCTACTGTGACATCAATCTTTTTTTTGGGGGGGGGGGGGAATTAAAAATTCAACGTTGTACTGGTAGGTTGTCACAGGAGCTTAATGGTTAGAGCAGCCACACATAAAGCAGAAGGTCTGGGGTTCAGATCCTGGCTGTGGCATTGAATTTTTCAATTCCGACTCTACCTCACAAGTATTTCAGTATTTGGAGATATTCATCTCTAAATCATTTTGAAAATCAATTTTGGAAAATTAGACTTAAACATTAAGTTTATTTACATAGTGTGTCCATTCTAAAGCAGCAAAAATATTTTCTTAGTCTTCTAAAGATATTCCTGCATCACCATGACAGATGCCCTACATATTCAGTTACTGTTTGTGTGTTTAATAGCATTACAAGCGTGATATTCTTCATATTCCTGTTGAAAATAGTACACCCATTTAATGAACTGCACCTTGAAGAGAGCAAATCTCTCTCACAGTTTCACAGCAAAGTCCATGTTGACTGATGCAATGATTGCACTATTGTAACCCATTCAAGTAGAATAATGCTGTCTCTTTTCTTATTTTTCCTCTTCAATCCTATTTGGGTAAAGTATGCTTGCTGAAGTTATTATTGTAGAGCTTTTCTCAATGCTTGGGATGAATACCATATAGCTTAACATTTTAGATTCCCAAATTCTTTTATATATGCATTAAGTCATTCATCAGTTGCTTCAAACTCTGGTTAAGAAATACTTGGCAGTATAACACAGATTCACTTTACGACATAAGGCACTCAATGTATTTCACCATAGTTGTTGTTAATTACGTGTATACCATGTGGAACAAAGGCATGGTGCATATGCATATTAGATACCGATTATACTGTATACAGAACCTTAATCGCAAACTCGAAGAATAACCACTCCGAATTCACAATTGGGTGGCTTGAACCAAATACAATTAAGGGGGTCAGAACAACAGTGGTCTAACCCTCCCCAATAACAATTTGCAATATTGAGGCCATCTGTTAAGTTTTCATGTGAACTATCTTCCCACTATATGGTTTAGACCAAACCCATTCCTTATTATTAAATTGAAGCTCCTAATATTTTCCCTCGGAGGAAAAAAATTAGCAGCACACCACAAAATCTGTTATGTATCAAAAATATTTTAGCACTGATCAGTGCATTGTGGTTTAATAAGCTGAGAAAGTATCAGTGAACAATCAATATGACTCAAATGAGCTTTTCCTTATCCTAAAACGAACCAGGTGTGTTTAAGTTTAACTCAGTTTTTCTCCATATTTAGAAAACATGGGTTAGACCATTGTTGCACTGACCCCCTCATTTTGAATGCCCGAGAACCAGGAACATACATATAATTTGGCAATTTCTGTTTGTCTTCATATAATTCCAACAAATGTTGGTTTGTTGTGTATGTGTACCTGTAATTGGATATTAACCAAGGAGATATAAAGAAACAAGCAAAATGTAAAGAACTTTTACTATAAAATAAAGGCGTTAAAATCTTAAAAATGTTAAGAAATATAGCATTTTCATAAAATATTAGTAATTCATTGATTCTATTTCTTCATGTTGTTGAATGAAAATTGTTTTTCCCAAATAACATGCAGCCATAGTTCAGCATATTAAATTACATATGCTAAATTTTCCAAAGTGTAGTAATTGACCTTGCATTCATCTCAGAAGTATAAATATAGCATTAGAAGATTCTATGATCATTGCTGTATAATCACCCAATTAAACTGTGGATCGTAATGCTTCAGGTCAAAGGAGAAGATCAAAAAGAAGAAGAAATAAAAGGTGAAGAAGCTTCAGGGGAAGTAGGAGATAAAGAACAGCAGGGAGTAGGGCAGAGCCAAATGCAAGAGGAATCAGAAGCTGGTCATAGTGGTAAAGCTGCAGCAGCTGCTCTTTCAACAGACAGTCAGCCAGTTTCCAAACAACTGGAGAAACGACCCTCAAAAGGAGAAGCCAGGGATAATAGAACTTTGGGTAAGCAGAATATTGTTTTAGTAAATGCTGACTGGCTGTTTCAGTATCTGTGCATTCCAAAACAGTATTGATCATAAGGGCATCTAACATGTTTATGACCTAAAAATGTTAGAAACATGCAAGAACTTATGACCAAAAAAATTAGAAAATATGACGATAAACATGACCTAAAATTTGTTTGGGTACATGAAATCTTCAAAAATTTAATGCTGTTTAAATTATATTGAAAATCTGCTTTAAAAATCTAGTGCACTCATTTATAAATAAATATTAATTTTTACTGAAGCATTTTTAATTTATTGAATTACTCAATCCAGAGCTAACCCTAAGCTCTGCACAGAATGAAATAAATGTCACATTCTGAAGGGTGACCAAAAAAAAATAATTACCATAGCAAATTACGTACATTTTGAAGTTCCTTCTAGTGCCCCATCCATCAGTGAAAAATACTGGAGAGCAAGAGGATTAATGACTTCATTGTCAGAAATCCAGCATTAGCTAACAACAACATTTTGAAGTTCTCAAAAAGGAATGATCTATTTGTATGCAACATAGTAATGGGAAAAATATATTATTAAAAGATATTACAGACAAGGAAAAATTGTCTTTCGGACGACTGCAAGCACATATGCAAAACTGGAATAGAAACATAAAAAATATGACAAAAATGCAAAAATTTAGAAAAAATATGACTATAATGTGGAAAAGGACAAAAAACGAAAATAGCAAAAAATACAAAAAAGCTTAAAAATGCCAAAACATGACCTTATGACCCAAGATAGTAGTATAATTTTAATCACCATTGATAAAATAGTGTATTGCATATATTTTCCATGGGAAAAAGACAAGCAAAAACTATGGCATGTCATAAATATTCAGGACATGTCGATCATCAGATGATCATTGAAGTACCTGGATGAAATATTAAAATTCTCGCCAAAGTATGCAGATTTGCATTAAATATTACTATTTTATGACTGTTAGACAGAAACAAGAGAAAGCAACAGAGTAGTAATGAAAGTACCTGGTTAGCCGCAAAGTAATAGTAGTCATGGGGTTTATAATGCAAATGTAAAGAAGCAGTTATGTACTATCTTTCACAAAAGTAAATACCCAACTTCAGTGAGACCTGCGCGAAGTGTCACCAAATTCTCAGGCATTCCTAAATAAATGGTATGAGAATGAGATTAGTCATGTATGTATGCTTCTCATGCTGATCAGAGGTGATGGCAGCCATTTGCTACCTCACAACTTTGAAAAGCGACATTTCAGCAATCACTCTAAATTAACTCTTAATTATTGCAAATTCAATGTTACTACATCTGCAGAAAATATGTTACTATTGGGTTTTGATTAAATAGCAGACCAGAAGTAAAAAAACCAATGTCAATATTAAGCTCTGTGCTTATCAAAGTAAGCTTAATAATCTACACACAATTCCTGTACTTGGTATTAGCTGAGAGCATTAAAATGCGTTACTGCAGACTCACAGTGGCTCCGTGAACTTGGACTGAATCCCACCTACCACATAATTTTTTTGCCCCTTTTTGTGTTAACAGGAACATCATTAGTTATACAACCTGTGTCAAATATACTTTTATACAATATTATCATATTGCTGCAGCAGGATTGAAATTTTAGAACTCAAAGCTTTAAAAGATATTGATTACAATTGCTTTAATAAAATGGGGAATATGCCTAAATAAGAAAAATTGAAGCTATTAACAGTGAAGCAACAAGATTCTAAAGTAAGAAACAAATTAGAAACTAAAAACTTCACTTATCTTAGTAATGTTGCAGTTCTTTTTGCAAAAAACTGACCCTGGATTTCAAGTGGTCTCCAACTCATTCTCAAAGCTATACAAACAAATTTGTTACCAATGCTACAATCTTTCATTTTTTTCTGAAAACAAAAAACAAATACTGATATTCAGTTTTTATTTACCAATCTCTGAAAACAAAAATTTATAAATACAATCTATAGATGGTAATTCGAAGTTCATAACATGGCTCCTGTTATTTAAAATAAAAACTTTTTCCCAAACCATTAAATCTATAGGACTACTTAATTGTTTTAATAATTTAACTTCTGGATTAATTTCATGATTAAATGACCAAAAATGATCTGCCACAGCTGATTTATCAATTTGAGGGGAAGGTCGGTGGATCTAAATACCACCTATTTAGTCCTCCCGGCTAGGTCCGATGGACCCGTTGACCAACGATAGGTGTGGTTCCCCTTGCAAAATGGGGGTTTAAGTCGGGTGATGTAACTGCCACATTGTAAAACTGGTGCCCGTTAAGAAAACAGTTACATGAAAGCCACATATATAGAAGACCCAGGTTCAGGCCACAGAATCACCATAAACTCCATAAGAGGTCTAATAAATAAAAGTAACAAACCAAAAATTAAAACTTCTTGGAATTTTAAAAAAGCAGATTGGTCCAGTTTCCAAAATGAGATAGAAGGGAAGTGTAATATACTGTTAGAATCAGAGTTCAAGTCAACAGATGAAATGAATAAAACAATTTGTGAAATATTATTGACAGCAGCCAAAACACATATCCCCAAAGGAAAGTTAAAGAAATATAGCTACTTTTGGTCTCCATCTTTATCTAAGTTAAAACACGAAAGAAATATAGCAAGAGTCAAAGCCAAAAGAACCAAGTGTCCAGAAGATGTACAAAACTGGAGAAGAAAAGCAGCCATTTTTAAGAAAGAATTAATTACAGCAAAAAGGGCCAGTTTCACAAATTTTGTAGAACATATGGACTATAGGAAAGCTGGAAATAAAATATACAAATTCCTTAATAAAACAAAATTATCAAAAAATACAACTGAACCATTAAAACATAATAACAAAAGCTTAACTATAGATAGGGAAATAGCAGAATCCCTTAACAAGTTTTATGCTCAGTCACAAAGAATACCCCAAGCATATAAAAAACAAGATAAGGCTATCCAAAAAACTATCAGAGAAACTAATAAGCCAAAAGGTATACGAAATGATATTTTTATTCAGGATTTTAACGAAACAGAACTGGATTTAGCAATAGAACAATTACAGAACAAAAAATCTCCAGGACCTGACAAGATCCACCCAGAGTTTATTAAACACCTTGGCAGGAAAGGAAAAGAAATCCTACTTAAACTGTATAACACGTGTTGGAGAATGACTGTACCTTCCGACTGGAAAAAAGCCATTATCATCCCGATTTTAAAGAAAAACAAACCCTTAAACAATATTAATAGTTTCAGGCCAATATCTTTGACCAGTGTTATTGCAAAAGTGATGGAAAGAATGGTGGCATCTAGACTTAACTGGTTCCTAGAATATTACAACTTAATTAATAGTTCACAGACCGGCTTCAGACAGAATCATAGTACAAGTGAAAATGTACTCCTACTAAGCCAAGACATCAAGGAAGCTTTCAATAGAAAGGAGGATACCTTGGCAGTATTCATTGATTTTAAATCAGCATACGACTCAGTCTGGAGAAACAAATTAGTTGAGAAGTTGCAATCAATAGGTGTGAAAAGTAACATGCTTAAATGGATAACTCAGTTTATTTCACAAAGATTTTGTGCCACAAAATATAATACTTACATTTCCAAATATAAACAAACACACCGAGGACTTCCACAAGGTGCTGTTCTGAGCACAACACTCTTTAACATATATATAAATGACCTTCCATCAATAATAACAACTTTAGAAACCAAAATTGCTTTATTTGCTGACGATGTAGTCATTTGGACTTCAGGCTCTCCAAAAAAACCCAAATTAATTAAAGACAGAATAGAAACAGCCCTAAACAAAGTACATGAATGGAGCTCCAAAAACCTCATGACTATCAATGAGGAAAAAACAAATTATGAATTATTTACACTAAAATACAAACCAGTTAATATTATCATAAATTATAATGGTAAACCACTCAAAGCAGTTGATGATGCCAAATACTTAGGCATCACTTTCGACAGAAAGCTAAGTTGGAAAAAACATATAACAAACATCTCAGAAAAGGTTGAAAAGAAACTGCAAATCCTGAAAAGGTTAGCTGGTGCTAAATGGGGCTGCTCAAGGAGAGTCCTTAACACAACATACAAAATGTATGTTAAACCAAACCTCTTGTACTGTTCTGAAGCTTTAATAACGGCAGCAAATGCTAACATCAATAAACTTGAACAAATACAAAATCAGGCTCTTCGCCTAATCACTGGAGCAGTTAAATCCACACCTATTGATGCCATGCTTGCCTTAACACGGACCCCAACAATAACAACAAAAATAGAAGAACAAGCATTGCTCCAACACGAGAAAATGTTACGACTGCCAAACTCTAAATGGACAGAAGAGAACCTCCCCCCTTGAATCCTTAAAAGTCATAGTAGTTTCCTAGAAAAGGTAACACAGATTAAATCCAAATTGAACATTCCTAACACCAGAGAAAATCTACTTATAAGAGAAAATCCATTGGAATTATTGCAACCTACCTTCAATTTGGAATTAATAGAGGAAATAAGTAAATCAGACACACCAAAAGAAATACAAAAACTTCTAGCTCTGGAAACAATCAATACTAGATATCCCACAGAAGAATGACTGCACATATATACTGATGGATCCTCCAAGGAAAACCTTACTGGAGCTGGAGTTACATGTTCACATTTTTCCTTTTATCATTCTGTTGGCAGAGACACAGCAAATTATGATGGAGAAATAGAGGCTATATACATTGCTCTCCGACAATTATTAAATCTTCCCTTAAATAAATTTAACAAGGCAGTAATTCTTTCAGATTCTAAAGCTGCAATTCAGGGAATATGTTCAAATACTACAAAGAAGTCAACAAAAATTAGAGAATGCTACAAAATGTTAACACAACTCCAAAAAGTTAATAAGACTGTTCAGCTCCATTGGATTCCAGCACACTGTGGAGTCATGGGGAATGAAGCTGCAGACTCACTTGCAAAGAAAGGCACAACAATAAAACAAAAGTCTAAATTCAATTTCTCATATTCCTCAATAAAACGCTTGATCGTTTAAAAATTTTCTCATTCATACCTACAAGAAATAGAAACAAATGCCAAAGATAAAAAATGGATTACACTACTTTCCAACCCAGATATAATCCCCCAGAGACCATGGAAAACAGCGGTTGCAGCCTTCCGACTATTGACAAATCACGACTGCTTAGCAAGTCATCTCTACAGAATAGGTATCTCAGCCTCACCAGTATGTGTCCTGTGTAACGATCCAGCAGAAATGAATGAAGACCACTTGAAGACCTGTGAAGCATTAAGATCAGAAGAAACTACAGTTCAAAAGTATTGGAAAGCACGAATGCTAATGGCTTCATTGCCAGATGCAAGGCACTAGAAAACAACAACAACATATTTCTAAAATGTTCTTTTATTCTGGTTTCTAAATGACGTTTGGTTTTACCAATATAAACCTTATCACAAGCTAAACAGCTAAATTGATAAATGCCAGATTTTTTATAATTTGGTATTTTATCTTTTTTAGAAAAATTAAGTAAATTTTGTATATTAAATTTATTTTGAGGGACCAAATTTATTCCATATTCTTTAAAAATCTTTGTACATTTTTTATTGGCCCATGGATGGTAAGTAAACTTTTTAAAAATACAATTATCTTTTATTTTTTTATGGGTTGAAATTTCTTTAACAGCTTTTTAATACTCTTTTTATGTATAAAATCTGTATTAAAACCATTAATTACTGCAGTGTTAATAATGTGTTTATATTCTATGTCAAATTCATTTTTATTAAGGGGTATATTTATTAACCTATTATTCTTTTTTTGCAAAAAGAACTGCAACATTACTAAGATAAGTAAAGTTTTTGGTTTCTAATTTGTTTCTTACTTTAGGGAATATGCCTGCTTCAACTATCATTCTTCCAGAAATTAATATCTAATATTTTCTTTAAATACCCGCATTGAAAGGGATTTCTCTATAAATGTTGACGGTTATTACCATATTAAAGAATTTACTTCCATTGTGCACTGTCAGTGCTTAGTTTACAATGGGTATAAAAAGGCAGTACATCTTGTTCATGTTAGAAAATATCAACATATACAAAAACTAAAATTTTTCAGTCACAAGAAAATAATGAATAATAATTTTAGAAAATTAAGTCGTTCAGCATGATTACATTCATTTATACTTTTTATGCTGTAATACAACAAAAATATCATACTATGCGAGAATAACACTCAAAACATCAGAGGAAAATGAGGTTAGTGTATTACATACCATGCAAAAGAAAATGTATTTTGTATTAAAAACAACACAATCCAAGATGCTGAAATCAGTGATAGAGTAAACATAAACACATTACTAGGGGAGCAGGATGTTAGTTTTTTCATTAATAATACTTTTATTGCAGCTAAATAACCATTTAAGAGAGATAGATTTACATTAAAATTCATTATATACATATAAACTACATATTTACATATTCTCTGATAGATGGTTGCCTTTTGCTGCATAGTTCTAAGTGGTAGCATTCACAAATCTGTCCACATAGTTTACATACACTTCCAATGGTTCATGAAATGCTTTTTTGTTACATATCATATGGTGAAAACCATGTACTGCCATTCTTGTTAGCACATGCCTCATATCGAATTTGACTGCTGTCCATGGCCGGTCTATCATGGCCCCTGTCCCATAGAATTCTCGGGGTACTTCTTTCTTTCCAGTGATTTTAGTAGTTTCTCTGAGGCTCCTGTATTCTGTTGAGGTTACAAGGTTCTGAGGTCCTTAATGAGGAATGTTTCTCTTGCAAGGAGGTAGCTTTTTTTCATTGAATACAGTAAAATCTGCCTGAACCAGACCCTACTATATACTGGAAACCTGGACAGACAGAAAATAAACGTTCTGTTACATAATACTCTAAACTGAAAACTGCCTAATGTAGAAACAAAATAATTTTCTGGAACCATTTACTTAAATAACCTTACTAAGATGGAGTATAATTTTCCAGCATAGGTAGGTATTAACGCTTGGAGACAAGATGTAGGCCCACCCCACCAAAACAGGATTATTATATGCATAATACATAACTACATGCTAAATTTTTAAAGTGATGGCCATTAACTTTGAACACGACTGTACATGCACCAAAGTTTTGAGAACTGTGTCAGATTTATCTTGCCACAAATTAAGTATGAGGGTACAGAGAAACTACAATTGTAATATGCAAATTGAAAATACAGTAAAAGTACATTTGAACCTATTTTTTATTTGCAGACTATTATTTTAAATTATTCCTTCATTGTAATTCTATGTGATCACATTTTTACTTCCTCTTACTACGTGCCTACAGTAGGTAAGTAGAGAAAGTAGGTATTACCTTCCAACAAAAAATTTTTAATTGACAAGATTTCATGGGAAATGTTTTGAGACTCTCTGAAAAATGTGTTTGTGCAAGCATCTTTTATGTCTGTCGGTGAACAGCACAACTCTAAAACTAAAAATTGGTTAGATTCCAACTGTGATATAAATTTGGTTTATGTTACACAAATAATATCCAAAGTCCCAAATACAGTTTTTAGTTATTTATATTGATGATAATCTCTTGTATCAAAACCACATTAACATAATTCATTCCATACTCAGTAAGTCAACATTTCTCCTACATCAGTTCATCAATATGTTACCTCTTCATACAGTTCGTACTGTATAGTTTGCATTATTTCATTCATTTTTAGGATATGGAGCAATTTTATTGAGATCTCTACATAAAATATATTTCAAGCAAATCTTTCTACTGCAGAAAAGAGCTGTAAGAGTTTTAACAAGAACTAAGAGCTTCGAATCTGGTAGATCGCACTTAAAGCAATTTAAAATACTTCCATTATTATTTATTTATGCCAACAAACTTACTGTTGGTGTTTTTAAGTTCCAGTTCTACCTCTCATACTTCCATTATTTTGTATTTACATAAATTGTGTTATGTATATGATAAAGACTAGTGAATCCCTTCAATTGAACAAGGATGTGTACAAACATTTTACACTTAGATCAAATTACTTTTCTCTAAATTGATGCAGGGGTACATTTGGAAATAAAAATATCATTTATGCAGGTTCTAAATATTTTAACTTACTAACAACAGAGCTAGCTGAAATCTAACAAAAAAAAAAAAAAAAAAAAAAAAAAAAAAAAACAGTTTAAAAAAAACTCAAAAATCATTTATTAACAATTTTCTTTTATAATTCTGAAGAGCTTTTAAACTATTGCATTAGATATTATCAACTAGATTGTTTCTATACCCTGAAACTTAACAACACCCATTGCTATGTTTTGTATGCCGTTCTATATATATTTATCTTTTACTATTTACATTGTATGTACTATCTATTCATTCTAAGGTTGATCCACGCGAAATTGAACCCAGGTGGCCAGTGCACAGTTATAATGTATCCTTCCGCCATTCGCGCCAGAAATAGTGTCACAACACAACCACATGGTGAGTGCATGCGGAACGTAATAGAAAGGAAATGATCCCTTACTTCGTCAATTTAAAGAGTGACTTAACATGTAACTAGAGACAATAACATTGATAGTTACAACAAAATAAATAATGCACATGTCATAATTATAATAATTAACTTTAAAAAGTCAAGTGAAAAAGAAAATAACAGGTAACTTACATCTATTCGCTTTCTGGAAGCGGCTCTATCCCCTCCAGATCAGAACGTCATCTGTGCTGCTGCTTTGCTCTCCAATGTTGATAACTAAGGTGTCAACAACGGTGTCACTTATACTGTCTATCTCCCAGAACAACGCCTGTTCTTTCACTACGTGTTCGATACACTTTTTCCAGGAGGCTGATGTCACGTGATTAAGAGCTGCTTCGGTCAGGACCTTGACGTCTCTTATCTTAAATGTTGTGTTACGTTGTCTAACGTAGCCTTTCACCTGACTCCACACCATTTCAATCGGATTTAACATGCAATGGTATGGAGGCAGCCGTTGCACAATAAGATTAGCCTGTTTTGCAAGGGAGTCCACAACATATCTGTCATATTTGAGGCTTACATTTGCCTCCCGAACAGATCACAAAAGTTCTTCTTTTACCATGTTCCCATCGTATGGAATATTTTTCGCTTCCATCCAAGCAATGATGTCAGTTTTTACCCACGATCTATTTGGTAGACGTTCTGCTTTAACGCTATGGTAAGGAGCGTTGTCCATGATTATTACACTGTTTGGTTCCAGTTTTGGGAAAATGTTTTGGAACCATTTCTTGAAAACTTCCCCAGTCATTTCTTCGTGGTAGTCTCCAGTCTTTTTGGATTCGAAAAGTAGCTCGCAGCCTTCCACAAATCCATCTTCACTCCCTATGTGTAATAACATTAGTCATTTCCCTTTACCTGAGGGATTTCTTAGGCCAGTGCTCAGTCCCGATAGAAATGCTTTCTACCTTGTTTGTACAGTTGTATCTACCCACACTTTGGATGTTGTATAGCCCTCTTTAACCCAGGTTTCATCTAAATAATAAAACTTACGTCCTTCTTCTCTAAACCTATGCACTGTCTTCAAATAGTCCCTTCTCCACAAAATAATGTCCTCCCTATCAATTATAGCATTTTTTCGGCCTCTTTGGACAAATTCGAACCCTATTTCACACAGAATTTTATAAAAGGTGGTTCTTCTGAAATTAGGCAAGTCTGAATCAGCATCAACCTGTGGTAGCACTTTGTCAATTGTTGGCGGCTCATTTTTAAAAAAAAGATTGTGCACTGTGACACGAATTGCATTTTTAACAAACTCGTCACGTTCTTGCATGGCGTATTTCACACGCTTTCGTTTTTTCCCGGGTGTAACCACTTTTCCCGTTTCAGCTTTTTCTTTATGAGCACTGTTTATACTGGTACTCGAAACACCAGTGAACTTAGAAGTTAATGTCACTACTTCTTTGATGGGAACAGTTGGATATTTCTCACACAACTTATAATACACGTTCAACACTATTGTTTTTTCACCACTAGTCAATGGTTTTCCCGCCTTATGCTTTACATAAGTCGACAAAGACGCAAGAGCAAATTCACCGCGACCGTCCGCCATGATTCTAAATAGAAACTGCTGCTGTAAACAATACTCGGATATCAGGTAATTCACACGAGTTCCATGTTGGGACTTGTAGCTCTGTTTTTCAGTATACATCAGCGTTAATTAACCTCTCAGGTATTTGTGTAGAATATTATATCATTTAACGATAAATTCATTCTAAAACTCAGATTACACGCATTGCTACCGTGTTGTACCACGGTGCACTGATCACATGGGTTTGTTTTGATGCGGACAAACCTAAGATTGAACTTAGTATAGATATAACTGATGTTAACTTGCATATAATATTGTTATAATTGTTACGCCTATTGTTGTAATTATTGTATATTATCTTGATAATTTTGACGTGATCTACAATATACATGATTATATTTTCAATATACTGTATGAATGAAAAGTTAAATAATAGTAATAGTAGTAGTAGCAATAATAATAATAATAATAATAATAGTATTTTAAGTTCAATATCTTCTCACGATGCCCCAGGAACATTTTCAAGAAAATCCCCTGAACACAAATTATCCTTTACATGGAAAAGGTTTCAGTAATTTTCATCGAAGATGGCTCTAATGATTTTGTTTAAAATGCCATTTTTATCAGGTTTTATTGTAGTTTGTTTTAATAAAATACAACCCTTTGTATTGACGAAATCCTGTGAATATGGGAAAAAGTTGCTGGAATGTTCGCTTTTCATTTTAGGCAGATTTTACTGTTTAAACCAAAAAGGTGAGTTGATTAATAACACTATACTCTGTTCATCAAGAGATTAGAGGAGACGTAAACAAAGCCACGTGCGTATTGACCACAGGACGTCCTCTTGACGCTTTCACAGTGTAAATAGTCCCTTGAAGAAATACTGTTACTAAGGTCTGAAATGGCACTTAATGTTTGCTAAAGCATGAACTAAGTGTACTAAGCATAGTTAAACTGTAAGAATAGGCAGTTAAGTGCATCTGTAACCAGCCTAATTCATTCTGCATGCGCATTATTCAGTATGAAAGTAACATGGCGGAACAAGTGAGTTGTGAAACAAGTGCTGCAAACCATTGCGAAGTGGTGAAAAGACAACAATATTGAACGTGTTTAACAAGTTCTGCGAGAAATATCCCGAACTTCCTATCGAAGACGTGATGAAATTAACATGCGAGTTTACCGGTGTGTCAGTTGAAAGTAATGACAGCACATGCAAGAAAAAATCGTCAGTTGGTGAAGATCCTGGCCAAAAGCTTCCACGTACCAGATAAATGGTATTTGTACTTTGCGACGAATTTGTGAGATCTGCAATCCGTCGAAAAGTTCACCAGTTCTTTGTTAACAATGAACCTCCACCTTAAAGTGTTGTTGGCAGTTAACTCTGATCCCGATCTTCCAGATTTAAAACAAACTTCCCTCCACAAGCTGCTTCTGGAGATTGGTTTCGAGATTGTGAGCAGGAAATAAAAAAGTGTTATTGTGGACAGAGATGACGTAAGTAGTAGTTAATTTCCATGTGCTACATGTTATTTGGATCAAGTAAATATATCCTTTTAGTAGTGTAAAATGCATATTATACCTACGCGTAGTGGCAGGTAACTGTGTTGCGTCATTATGAATGCACATGGCCGCGGAGTGATACAAACCGGTGCTTTGTTTATATCTCCTCTAATCTCTAGATAAACAGAGTATACACAGCACTTATAATTTACCAGAACACGTTTCAGAGGCTGACTTTCCTACATTATTAACCAGACATCTGGTTTTCCCTGGTGTGGATGGTGATGTTTCCTCTGGGGTCTCCTCTGGTGGTGGTTCAAGGAACTTGGTGAGAATATCCTTCTGGAGGATGTCAAAATTGAATGCTCTTGTTTCTGTTTCCACGTCAGGGATTAATGACTTCATTGTCAGAAATCCAGCATTAGCTAACAACAAGCCTCTGAAACATGTTCCGGTAAATTATAAGTAAGTGTTGTGTAGTATTATTAATTGTCTCACCTTTTTGGTTTAAAGTGATTATTACAATGCTGTTTTCAAACTTCCAAGAAAGACGATAAGTTTTACTGTATTTAACATAGAGAGTTTAGTTTTATGCCTTGTATAATGCAACTGTATATGAAGCATATAGCTGGTACTTCCGAAGTGAATGTTATTTCTATTTGTGTACAGTTTAATGAAATTTCTTGTCATTATCTACAATATCCATGTAGTGATTGACATTTTTATTTTTAAAACATAGCATCTCCTTGATCAGTTAGCTTCAATGATAAACATTGTGTCAATGTTCATTGCACCTCTATCCTATATATTGTTACTTACTGATTTAACATGTGTTAATTTATGTGTACATGCATAATATATTACAAATTTTCAAGGTGATGATACTGGACCACTGAAAAAGAGGTTAAAGATGTTGAATGTGGCAGCGGAAGAAGAGGAGGAGAAAGTGGAAGCAATAGAATCAGAGTGGTATCAACATGTTAAGGAAACTAAAGATAAATCTCACACACAGACAATGGATGCTGCCACTAAAGTAAGTATTCATCAAATGCAGTTTACAAGTTATGTAAGCATTAAAGAGGAAGGGTATGTGGAAATGCCTTTATAGGTTTTTGAGCAGTAAATTTTTGTTGTATTGTAATTTCAAGCAAGGTACATGTACATGTTTGAAATGCCTTGAACTAAAATTCAATAAAGGCATTTGTTTCTTATATCAAAACTTGTTTGTAATTCATTATTGATATTTTAGGAACAAGCAGAAAAACAATTGGGTCAGTGGTCGAAAGAAGAAGATCTAAAAGAGAATGGGGAAGAAGACGAAGACGTGAATATGCAAGATGAGGATATGGAACAAGTGTTCACTAAAACTCGAACTGGACAGAAAAAATTGGAAGTTGATTCATTGGAAGATCATAAAGAAAAGGATATTAAAGAAGAAGATTCTGGAGAAATGATAGAAACCTTGGGAGCAGAAAGAGGCAATCAGGAATCTGCATACTATACCTCATTTGAACAGGATATTTTAACAACTCCACCTGATCTCCAAGCAATTAGAGACCAACTTGAGCAACAATTGGCAACATGGAATCAGGTATGCTTTTTATTCAATATATTGCATCAGAGGGGTTTCTTTTCTCATTGGTTAGGGTATTCCTTTTTTATGAATATTTGCATATGTAAGAGCTGCTCAGGTCATGTGCCACTGCAGATTTATCTGTTGCTGTATGTATGTTTTTTAAATAGTCTTTGAACCCTTACACAGCTTATTTTTATTTTTCATGTTCATTTATATCAGTTTGTATGATTATTCCATAAAAGTGGTTTTATTCTTAAATAATTTAAGTGCATATAAAGGATTTTAATCCTGCTGTGACAACATAGAAATATTAAATAGCAATATTCCAGTATTTTCTATTTTAATTTTCAATTTTTAAAGATTATGAATATAAACAATCTGAAGGGCAAAAGAAATAGTTTTGCAGCATTTGAATCAGTCAAAATTTAAAATGGGATAAGCATACTGAGCATTAAACAGATAAACTTAGTAGTCTCTGCAACTCTTTTAGATTATCACTATAAATACCAGGGTGAGTCAATAAGTAATGCCTCCTATTTTTTTTCCCCCCCTTAAGCTAGTTATGTGAAAAATTTGAATTTGGCGCAATTCCTCAAACCTTCTTCTCCAATCCCCTGCAGTAGTAACTTCATTAGTCAACAGGTGGCAGCACTGCATCCTCTTGCAAAATGGCTGACATCGACATTCGTATTAGACAGTGTTCTGTGATTGAATTTTTGACTGCGGAAGGTGAAATGCCAGTTCACATTCACAAAAGGCTAAAAAATGTGTATGGTGATGCAACGGTGGATGTCAGCACTGTTAGACGATGGGTTCATCTCTGTAACGAAGCTGAAGGGCAAACACCATTGGCAGATGAAACGCGAAGCGGCAGGCCGGTGACTGCAGTGACTCCATACAACATTCAGCGAGTCGATGAGATCATTCATGGTGATCGCCTGATAACAACAGGTGAATTGTGTCGCATTACCTCCCTCAGTAAAGGCAGTGTGATGACGATTATTCAACAACTGGGTTACTCAAAAGTTTGTTCACGTTGGGTACCAAGAATGTTAACCTCCCAAAACAAAGAAGCAAGGAAAACACTAGCCTCCGAACACTTGCAGCACTTCAATTTGGAGGGAGAGGAGTTTCTGGAAAAAAATTGTTACTGGAGACAAAACGTGGGTTCCTTTTTTTTTGAACCTGAATCAAAGCGGCAGTCAATGGAATGGCATCACACGTCACCGAAGAAAAAAAACCTCAAAACTCAGCTGTGGGCAGGTAAAGTTATAGCAACAGTGTTTTGGGATGCAGAGGGTGTGCTTATGATTGATTTTTTTGAAGCAGGGATGCACAATAAATTTTGTCCAATATGTCAGAACTCTCAAAAAGCTGAAAGCACGTCTTCGCCGAGTTCGCCCAACAAAAACTATGGCAGATGTTGTCTTACCTCACCCCCCATACAGCCCTGACCTGGCACCATCAGACTTCCATGTGTTCGGGCCACTAAAGGAGGCTCATCGTGTGATTCATTTTGAAGATGAGGAAGCTATGAAAACGTCCGTGCATCAATGGCTTAGGAAGCAAGACCCTGTGTTTTACCACACTGAAATACATGCCCTAGTTAAAAGGTGGACCAAAACTGTGGAAAAGGACGGAGATTATATTGAAAAGTGACAAATTAATCGTCAGTGTTGTAGTTTTGAAGCTATGTAAATTGGATTCAATTTTCTTGGCAATTAAAAGAGAAAACAAATAGGAGGCATTACTTATTGACCCACCCTCATATAAACACTCAAAAATCCATACTTTGTTCATGTACATGCTCATGTTTAAATTATGGCATTCTCTTGGGAAACTCTCCCAATTAGAAAAGATTGATTTTACTTCATATTCAATAAAAATCAAGATGCAGTATACACCTATCATACAGGTACTGTTCTAACCCAGATCATCTAGTAACATCTAATATTGCAGAAAGGACAAATAGAAAGATCTTAGAAAGCTTTAGTTCCGACCATAAGGCTGTACTAACAAATATTCAGTTGAAGATTGAAGTAGTATAATATATAATTTGTCCCCAAATTAAATTAAACATGTTGTGAATTTGACTTATTTCAAATTTGTTATTGACTTTGTGTTACACCATTCTTCAACTGTTTGTCAATGTTCTAATTGTTAACTACCATATTTCAATTGTGTGTAAAAAAATTAAGGATTATTTTAAATATTTAATGCCAAAAATTGTAAAAGGTTAAATTAAAATTGCTTTCTTAGCATTTTCGGGATTATAAAAGTATGCGGAAAATGACGTCATAGAAGGACACTACTAAATGCGTACATATGCAAATGGATACATGCACATAGCTCAAAATATGCGGCAAGATCAGTCCCTCTCTTCACTGATAGTAGCACAAGCACATTTTAATATGTGAGTGTCATAAATTAGTGACTAAGTGTTTAAAGACCATTAATTAGAAGAAAATAAGTGAAACATTGATTAACTTTAACAAGTTAGTCAACACAAAGTGTTGTTAGCTAATGCTGGATTTCTGACAATGAAGTCATTAATCCTCTTGCTCTCCAATATTTTTCACTGATGGATGGGGTGCTAGAAGTGGCCGGGCATATTTGAAGGTGGTCTCGGTCCATTTCCTCTTGCAGATCACATAGAGGGCAGAGTGGTAAGGAATATATCCCAATTCTGCTTAAATGTTTTGCCAGACAATCATGTCCTGTAATCAACCTGAAGGTTGCAACTGCCGTTTTTCGAGGATACTCAGGAATTACTGTTTGAATGTTTGGTAGTTCCCATCTTTTATTCTTTGATTTTTCATAGTAATATTTTGCAATGATATTAACACAAAGTCTAAAGTGATAGAAAACGTGTTTAGTGAAATATCACTGAAATTTCAGACATCAAATCTCGACGATGCTAAAGAAGTCGATCCACTGAAATAAAAGATTTACTACTGTGAATGAGAAGGTGCAAATAAAATAATTCACAAAAATTTAACCCCAACCCTGTACCGTGACCCGAGATAACAAAGATTCCAAAGCTTAAAGACTCAGCGACGCACCCACCATATTTAAAACCGCATCAAGACAAAAGAAGATTGATAAGAGCAATAAAATCTCATGGAACTGTAGAAAAGTGAATTGGTATAGTTGTGCAGAAAAACTAGAAGAAAAACTCCCAAATATGATAGAAAGTACTTTAAACTCATCAGATAAGATTAAGGGTAACATTTGTACAATTTTAATTGAAACAGCAAATTGAAATTGAAATTTATACCACGAGGTAGGATTAAAAGATTAAAACCTTTTAGGTCTAAACAATTAGAAAAAGTTAAAAACAAACAAGAACCAGTTATGAAAGTAGTGAAAATTAAAAAAAGATAGAACTAGTACAGAGTTCTTCATTTAAAACCTAATGGATGCACAGCATTTCACCTGTGTGGCTTTGCTCCTACATAAACTCTGCACATAAAGTATGTATAATGTACTTACCTTAATACCTTTCGTGTGTAAAAGTTATTCTAAATGGGAATCACCAAGCTGTGTTTGCACAGTGTGTTCAAACGTTCCCTGGTGAAGTGCGTCCTTCAGATTTACAATCCATGAGATTGTAAAGAAATTGGAAACCATTGGTTCTGTGGCAAACAAATAAGGAAAGCGTAAACATACAGTTTTAACAGAGGAAATGTTGCACGAAATAGGTGCATGTTTTGAACATTCACCAACCAAATCCATCCCAAAATTAACGCAACAGGTGGGAATTTCAGAGTCTTCTGCAAATAGAGCAGCTAAATTCTTAAAACTAAAACCGTATAAGTGTACAAGTGTGCATGTTTTAAAACAAGGTGACCCAGTATTACGAATGCATTATTATGAATGGTTTCTTTCTTTACTGAATGATGGTTTAATTGATCCAACAGCTTCTGTTCTTTTCCTACGACACATGGTTCCACCTAAATAGTCCTGTCAACAGTCATAACATTCGGTACTGGGCGTCTGAATATCCACATCACATTCAAGAAATCCTTCATTGTGATCAGAGAGGTGGAGTTTCATGTGCTGTTAGCGTTAGACACATAATCGGTCCAGCATTCTACAAGCAGACTGTAAATGCAGAGAGGTACCGAAATGACATTTTGATCCCATTTTATCATGAACTGACAGAAGAAGAGAAATCATATGGTTGGTTTCAACAAGATTCTGCATACAGCTGAGGAGTCCATGAATAAAATTAGGGAAGTGTTTGAAGACAGTAATTAGTGCTGGTGTATGGCCCTCTCGCTCCCCCGATCTAACAGTGTGTGATTTTTGCTTGTGGGGTAACCTGAAAGTCAAAGTAGACAAATTTTCATACATATAACTAAAAGAAAATATTAGAAATATTAGAAATGAAATCGGAAACATTACAGTGGCCCAACTTAATTGTGTGAATCAGAATGTGTTCTCCCGATATGCTTGTTTAGCCAAGGGTGGACAATATTTCCAGCAGAGTGTTATGCATGCTTTACATGTGGAGTTTATGTAGGACCAAAGCTGGCTGTGGCACACCGAATCGTGCACAGGCGAAATGTGCTCCTGAATATTACAAATAGAAGCACTATTAACAGTGAAGTATTCTTCATGTTTAAGCTCATTTTGAGTTACTTTTTTACACTCACCTTCACTTAAATTGTTTTAAAAACAGGAAATGTTTTCAAGACCGTTCGGTCCCATCATCAACCATTGAGTGACTGACGCTATCATCTTCTTCCCCCTCTCTGCTACTATTGTCCTGCTGCCATCTGGTGTTAGGGGCACAGAGCTTTAACACTTCAATTAAAGCTGGGATTTCAAAGTTAATTACTTTATAGTTGTTTTTGATTATGTCAACTTTTTCCCAAACAATAGAATTGCACATTTGGGAGTTTGTGAACCTATGGTCTCAAAAATGCCTTTCACTCTTTTTTCGGTCAGCTTTGGAAATTTCTGAATAAGATACTGGAAACAAGAACCACATTTGACCAAATCACAATTTCCTTTATTATACCTAATTTGATATGTAACAGGGGGAGGTGGGGATAGTAAAACCTTTTGTGAGTCAATCAGTGGGTGATTTATTAAATTTTTTTGTCCCTGGCAGTAAATCTTTTCTTTTTGGCCAATTAGTTTAATCCCAGTATCTTTCTCTGGCTCTAGGGTCCCATTCACATAAAAAGCATGGGAATTTCATGTCTTTATTTATAGCCCAATAAAATATTGCACACTTGAAGATCCTAGCACATATGTCACTTTTTTTTTAAGATGGTATACATATTTTGGGAAGTTTCTGGATGTGGAGTGAGATGTTGGAACTTAAGCAAATATTGTGCAGCAGAACACCTTTCAAATTTCTCTTGCTTAAGTCAATAAATAGATGCCAATCATGTGCTTCATAAGCTGTCCCAACACAACCTATCAAGTTATACAATTACCCCATTACAAAATATGAATTATATCTGATAAATACAGCACTGAACTTTGTTAAGAAATATTCAAATTATAAGGTTATAAGCGTCACTATTCTATATACATTGTTAATCTGGTGTGTTTTTAAAATATTGCTTTTGAAGTTGCCAAACTTTTGTAAAACCTTGCAATTATTAGAGCATAAAGGTGAGCATAATCCAGGCAAATTGTTCCACTTAAAATATTATGAACCTGGAATAGTGCACAGGAACACCAAATGTCACAGTAATTCATCTGGTCTTTCAAGACATAACATTTAAGATGTTCTCCATGTGGGGCTAGCATATGTCTTCCAATCTTGATTGGTGTGGGTTGGCTGGATAAGAGCTTTATTTTCCAGCATTTTCCTTGTTCTTGTTGGATAAATGAGAGGTAAGTCTTAACCCATTGGACACTGGATTAATTTGAGCATCATTCCACCCATGTCATTCACCTCCTTGTAGCCCACCTCTGTAGCATGGTAGTAGCATGTCTGCTGCACCTCCAAGAGGTCGCGAGTTTGAATGTCGTTTATGGTGAGTTATCCAGATAAGGTTTTTACAGAGGTTTTCCCTTATCGTGAGAAGACAAATATCAGGTAACTTAAAGCTATATGGACCTCAGGCTCATGTGAGCATCATTTCATTCATTCACCATCCAGTATGACACTATGTTGGAGTACATTAATATACATATAAAATAAAAATAAAAACACCTCCTTGTAAATCAAGTTGTTGGAAAGTATTTTAAACCCCCCCCCCTCCCCCTACCCTCCCACCCCTCCTGAAAGAAAAGATAAGATGATAACATTTCTAATATCTTAACCTGTAAGGTAACTGCATTGAAGTACCATTTGCCTCATAACTTTTTGCTGCTATGTTACAGCCACCTGCTGATTCAGAAGCACAGAGGGTTTGGGAGGAGTTTTCGGCGCTGACATTAAGCTTAGCCCAAGATCTTAGTGAGCAGCTTAGATTGGTGTTGGAACCTACAAGAGCTGCTCATCTGAAAGGGGATTATCGAACTGGAAAAAGAATAAACATGAGAAAGGTACATCTTATTCTATATGCAAGTTCACATTTTAGTCCCTTTACCTATTCTAATTTTCTTTTCTAGATAAACAATTCAGCATAGGAGAAACTTCGGTGTTACAGTTATGAATAATCTTATTTCTTCATTGCTTCACGGGGGTTAAAAACAAGAAATTTAAACTATGAAATCAAGAAAAATATTCTTTTATCATACTAGGTAGACTTATCTGTGTTAAATTATAACATAAAAGTGTTGCACTATCATTTTAATTTTGCTTTAAAAAGCGTAATACTTTAAATAACATATTTATTTACTTTAGGTAATACCATATATCGCAAGTGAGTTTCGAAAAGATAAAATCTGGCTTCGAAGAACTAAACCATCCAAACGTGAATACCAAATAGTGATTGCCATTGATGATTCTGCTAGCATGGCTGATAGTCACTCCAAAGAGGTAAGAGAAAATTTTGAAAGTGATCACCTAAGTAGGAGTATCATATATTATGTTCCATTCTATGAATTATGATTTAGGGATCTGGATCATTGAATGCTGGATTGTGAATTGGAATGATATGAGCATTTGGTTTGGGCATTCCGGTCAGATATAGTAAAGGCTTGAACCAACCAGCGTCTAATTCTGTTGGAAACATATGGCCTTCAAGCCTGCTACCATCTCACAATGACATCATATGCAGAATTCATGCTTACTGCATGTATTCTGCATACATAAACTTTGCCACACTTTACAGGTTATCAAAATACTAAATCTCGTGCACCTGGCACTTAACACAGCATAGCAAGAACTGGAAAGTAAACTTATTTCCAAGTAGGTGCTACATGTCCCCTGGGTCTGCAAGAGTTGATGTCCTCATCAATAATACAGTGCAAATTTGTAAAAAAAAATACAAAATAAATAAATGGAAACAAAGTAAGTGTATTATACAAACCTATTAATCAAACTGGCTCTGTGGTCATAACTAACACTTCGCACACATAATTAAAATAAAATATAAGCCCAGTTCATTGTTTTCGTGAACACACACACACACACACACACACACACCCAAAATCTTGATGTAAGTTTATAATTGGCAGACAAGTAATACAGTAACCCTTGGGTACCCAAAATGTTTAGTTGGTGACGGATATATTTTATAAGTACCCACAATGCCAAGGATTCTTCAATGTGCCAAGGCTCCACCTAATAATTTAACTCATGAAGAGAGGACCGCAATAAAAAAGCTCAACACCAACAAGGACATCTTTGTCTTCTCTGCGGACAAGGGGAATGTAACGGTAATTATGAACCAACGTAACTACCAACAGAAAATCTTGGATCTTCTGAAACCAGAAACATATCGCAAAATTCAACGAGATCCCACAGCACGTATTCTTCGGAAAACAAACCTGCTTATTAAGAGCTCTTCCCTGCCAACAGAAGACAAACGCCGAATCACCAGATCTGAAGCACAGCCTCCTTGTCTCTACGGCTTACCCAAAATCCACAAACCGGAAATACCACTAAGGCCCATTGTCAGCGCTATTGGATCTCCTACCTACGCCTTAGCCAAATACTTAACCAGTTTATTACAACCACATGTTGGCACGACGGATTCTTTCATCAAGGATTCGACCCACTTCATTCAGAAGCTGCAAAGTGTAACCATACTACCTCAACATCTACTGGTCAGCTTCGACGTTACATCACTTTTCACCATGGTTCCTGTTGATGAAGCCCTTGAGCAGTTGAAACCCATCTTCTCCGATGATATACTTACACTCTTCCACCATGTGCTGTCCACGACTTATTTCCAGTGGAACCAGTCCTTCTACGAACAACTAGATGGTGTCGCTATGGGCAGCCCCTGAGTCCTGTGGTTGCTAATTTTTACATGGAGTATTTTGAAACCTTAGCCCTAGAAACGGCCGCAAAAAAACCATTGGTCTGGTTCCGATATGTAGAAGACACTTTCGTCATATGGCCCCACGGAAAGAATGCCCTTCAGGACTTCCTTCAACATCTGAACAGCATCAATCAACGCATTCAGTTCACAATGGAAAAAGAAAAGGATGGACAACTAGCGTTTCTGGACGTCTTGGTTAGCAAGAAGGCCGACGAGACACTTGGACACACGGTCTACCGCAAGCCTACCCATACTGACCGCTACTTAAACAAACAGTCCAATCATCATCCCAGACAGAAGCGTGCAATGATCAAGATGCTTGCAACCCGTGCTTCCCGCATCTGTGAGCCGCACTTCTTAAAACAAGAACTTGGCCACTTAGAACAAGCATTACTTTCCAATGGCTATTCAATCCAAGAAGTAAGAGGAGCTTGCCGGCCTCCTAAGACTCAACCTGTCATCCGGAATCCAGATCAGCCCAAAAGTAAGGGCATTGTGTTCCTACCATACTTAAAAAATGTCACCGACCGAATTGATCGCATATTACAGCGACATAACGTCAAGACGATCTTTAAATGCACCAGACAGTTAAGCAGTTTACTACGATCACCCAAGGATCCCCGAGAAGATTTGTCATTGGCTGGAGTATACAGTATTCCTTGTGGTTGTGGCTCAGTTTACATTGGAACTACTCAGCGCAGTGTTAAGACCAGGCTCACGGAACACAAAAGAAGCTGCCGCCTGGGCCAAACTGATAAGTCTGCAGTCGCTGAACACAGTATTAAGTTCCAGAATACGCGCATCCTTGCATCTACCATACATTACCATGCCCGACTACAGCGAGAGGCTATTGAAATTTACAAGCACCCTAACAACTTTAATAAGAAGGAAGAGGCCTTAAGATTAAACAGCAACTGGCATCCAGTCATAGAACATCATAAGAAGCAGGATAGCAAGGTAAGCCAATCAGAAGAGACCAGCAGCATAAGAGAGAGAGAACCCCCTCCACCAGCCACCACGCCTCTGGATGCCCCGTGCCAATCAGCGCATGTTGCGCATGGTATAAATGGAGCCCCACAGACATTCGACGCATCAGTTGCAGTGATACCTTCCACGAGGAGACTTCGACAACGCCACTGAAGATGTTTACCGCAGTTGTAAACGAAACGTCTGGAAGACAGATCTCCAGCAGACCACGGCATAACAGCCCGGAAGATACTTCTTTCTACAATTTAACATTTTGTAGTTGGGGAAACATCACTTGTACCTACCAGGCGCCAAATCTCTCATGAAAGGCAAACACATCAGTGACAAAGCTCAAAAATAAAAGTGCACTAAGAATTCCTGGAAAGCACTGAATTAAAACCTCACTTTCTACTATGAAAGTTACATCTCTTCAAAACAAACTAACACCTTACAAGGTATAGTAGATTACAAATCTCAAAATGCACTTCACTGAAACCAAAAAATAACAAGTATTAAAACTTAACACTAAGCATCCACAGCAAAATTATGGCAGGGGTTAAACTTATTCTCAGACTTAAATAAAATTTAAGCCACTTGATGCAGAAGATCAAGATTTCAATGCAGAAAGTACATATGAAATTTAAAAAAAAATATGTCATACCTACCACTACTGACCTTAGAACCAATACATTCAGTGATCAAAATGTGAAACCTCTCCTTAGGACACAAAGATGGTGTTTAAAGTACAAAACAAACAAGAGAAAATTCTCTAATATATTCACCCGCAAATTATGTGTTACACATAAGACGTGGGTAAAGCATAAACACATTACTACTCTCAATATATTTTTCACAAATAACTACCTTCACGTGAACATCATTAATCATCAGAACTAAGCATAAGTATGTATTCTTTCCTGAGCACGTAGGTTTACAGGCTAATTGCAAAACACAGAAATGTGTAAAAAAGAAAAAGTTTAAAAGTAAGCCAAAATGCCATGAATAGACCCAAATTTCAAACCATCACTTTAAATCACAGCATAAGCTGATAAATTAAAAGAACACTAAACAAAACCACAGGGCTGAAAATTTGAAAAGAAAACTAATTTCACACACCATGTGGTCACAACCAAAACACAAATTTAATGGACAAAAATAGTCATATCTATGAATTAATAAATCAAAATACTAAAAATGCCAAATCAGGTGTATTAAATGGAAAATTTTCACAGCAGCTGTGAACACAACTAATTACAGCTTTAAATTTGCTCAAACACATGAAACAAACTGTATACATTAAAATTGTAATTCTAATTAAAATACATGAAATCCTAGTGGGGCAAAAAAAAACCACTAAATTGGCAATCTGAAGAAATAGTTCAAATTCACAAAAAATTCATGAAGCACCTAAACACGTGGCATCAACACCAAGAAATTTGGCAGCCAAAAATATGCCAGAACAAAAAAGGATATACAATAAGTCACCAAACAAATTAAAAGTAAAGTAAAAAATCTGACGTGTTGCACTCACATGACTTTCTCTGCTCTTGTACTAACCATTCTTACAAACTCTTATACCTCTATCTTTTTCATGATAGTTGAGATAAGAATTTGTACAAATTATGTTATAGCTTATTTCCTTGTAGGTGCAATGGGGAATATGGGAATACAGTAGGCTGTGAACGATAGTCAAATCTTTTAAAGCTTTGAGATCCCGTTCTCTTTGCACGCTTAACATAAAAAAATGAACGATGTTCTATTTCATGAAAGTTTCAAGTTTTCCGAATCTGACACAAATAACAAGGAATATGTCCAAAATGGTTCATTCTACAAAAACATTTACTCAGACATAAATTGTGTGTTTTAGTGAGATCTACATTTTTTGTATATTAAGAATTTGTCTATCTCTTACAGTTTATGAGTTATTCAAATGTCATCCAGAGTAAACAAGACTACACAGGTGATAGACAGAAAATTCAAAATCTACATTTCATGTGTCATACAAATATCTTAAACATATGCCATTTTAATTAAAATCATTAGAGCCGTTTTCAAGAAAATCAAAATTTTCCATGTAAAGGGTAGTGTCGCACTCTTGAAAGACATTAAATTTAAATACCAACTTTGGTTTTTAAACTCACTTTTTGAGTTATTCTGTCCATTCAGGGGCTCTCAAAACATATTTCAGGTGAAATCTCAATATCAAATTTTTGGGTGAAATACAATACTTCCTTCTACCTATCAGTAGAAAAGTAATTATAACTGCACAAAAGTGAAGACAAATTTGATACAGAAAAAAAATTTACGTGAGTTAAGCACCTGTTTTAATGACTGCAAAAAAGAGCAAAGAAAAAGCAGTTTGGACATGTACTACTACTTCCACTAATATCTTTACCTGACATGTGAAACTAATAATGTGCCTCACAACTCCACCAATATATCATGAACTGGGGTTTTAAGTTGATTTTAATGTAATTTAGACAAGGTCATGACTCGGGGGTTGGTAAACTCAAATGGTAGAAGAGGAAATAAACACAAATGGATCTATATTGGTAACCGGGAAATACCACTGGAAGTATAAAAGAGACTTTTAGAAAGTAATTGTATTAAATAAAAACTTACAATTTGCATTGAATACTTGAATTGTTACATGGTGAGTGGCCTGCTCCCGGAGGAGATGAGTGGCAATGTTACTGGTTCAAGGGTTGGCTTCTAACTCACTCGTCACTTCAGTGTGGCTGTCGAGAGAAGCCTCTAGTTCTCCCCACCCCTTATGCTAAGAGTGCCTTTAAAACAACCAACCAGCGTCTAATCCTGTTGGGAACATATGGTCTTCATTGCTACCATCTCAAAATAGTGTTACTGACATATCCAGAATTCATGCTTACTGCATGTATTCCGTGTACAGCAGACTTTCCCATGCTGTACAGGTTATCGAAATACCAAACTTTGTGCACCTGGCACTTAACATAGTATAGCAAGAAGCTGAAAGTAAGAGGTAGAACTGGGACTTAAAAATTCAGTGCCACAGCTGGAACTTGAACCAGACCTTCCGCTTACCAGGTGGCTACTCTAACCATTGAGCTACTGTGACAATCTGCCAGAATGGCATTGAATTCTCAAACCACTTCTGGCAGATTGTCACAGTAACTCAATGGTTAGAGCAGCCGCCTGGTAAGCGGAAGGTCTGTGGTTCAAGTCCCAGCTGTGGCATTGAATTTTTAAGTTCCAGTTCTACCTCTCAACCATTGCCCACACACGGCTTGTGTGTTTAAAAATACCAACAGTAAGTTTGTTGGCATGAATAAGTAATAATTACCAGCTAAAAGTAAACTTATTTCCAAGTAGGTGCCACAATATCGAGCATGATGATCTGAAGTAAGTAGAAAAAAGAGTTTTGACGAACAGTTTGTATACACACATAAATCATAATAAGTAGTTTGAAGTGTATACATGCTCAGACTTGGTTAAGTCATCAGGGCTGAAATAATAGTGGTAACTCGTGCATGAGAAACTAAATTATAAAGTAAGTTTGTACTGAAGTCATTTAGATGAAACATGGATAATGTAACCATTCAGCCTTGAAATTTGCACAAAAATAATAGCCGACTTGTTTCTGTTGCATTATTTGCATGCATCAATATTCTTTACATAAGCAAACGTTACTTCATCTACCTAATCACATCAGATGTGAAGAGTATTGGTAAATTCTTGAGAGATTTTGTGAAATTTAGTTTTCTCGATCACCGGTAATGAAAATCTATTTTTAAAGATAGATGACTTGCTTGTATCCACATAACTTTTGTAGCAAATAGACTGAACCAGCACAAATTTTAAGTCCATTGCAATGCATACTGAATGAGAAAGGGTTAGGTATTTCCAAGCTATGGAGACAATTGAATTCTAGTCCTAAGCCAACAGAAATTTATACCAAATTATTTTGTTGCTTACCATTCTCAATTAATCCAGAATAAGTACATCGGAATTGATTTTCATTTACTGTCTGTCCAGGCTTAGAATGAGTCCTCATGTAAACATTACTGGGTGTTTCACTCTGCTAACAAGCATGTGTTGCTGTTCACGGCTGTCAACTGCAAGAGGAATGCCATCTTGCTTAGTCTTACCCAATCTGAGTCGTCAGATGGAAGCATGACACCCAGTCCAGGCTTAGGAGTATTTTATCACTTGAGTTATGTAGGTTTATAGTAAAAAGCCATTGGCACTTCTAACAAAATCACCTATAAAACACTTAAAGCATTTTCCTTTTTCTTTATTGATTTCCAATCTCAAATTGGAAACGTTTACAGATACAGATGAAATAAATATTAATTTCATAGTAGTAGTTTGTTATATTATTACTGTACTCATAATTTGAGGCAATTTTATTTTTTTCAGTTGGCATTTGAGTCTTTGGCACTTGTGACGAAAGCCCTCACATTAGTTGAAGCAGGAGAATTGGCAGTAGTAAGTTTTGGTGAGTCACCACAAGTGCTGCATCCACTAGGAGAAACATTTACAGAGCAGAATGGAGCAAAGTAAGTGCTAAATTATACCAAAAGTGAAATTTTAAATCTGTGTAATTACTTCTTGTTTACAAAAATGGTTATTAGTTTTATGGCTTATTTTTATTTATCTTCAGTTCCATTGGGAAGTTTTCTAATTGGAATTTTTAATACAGGGATGTGCTATAATAATTAAATTTACATGCTTTCAGTGCTATTTCAGTATTATTTTCTTTTCAACCCACTGAAAATGTGTACAGTGATTGCTATTTAAATTTCCTGTATTTTTATTTTTAGCATCTATTGGCAAGCTTCTAATGAAGCCTTTTTTTCTGCAGGTAACACTAGTTATATTTCCAAAGATCTGTGAAGCAAATTTAATTCCATAAGATCAGTATGCTGTTAGCTAATAGATTTCTAACGATGAAGTCATTAATCTTACTCTCCAATATTTTTCACTGATGGATGGGGCACTAGAAGTGGCCGGGCATATTTGAAGGTGGTCTCAGTCCATTTCCTCTTGCAGATCACATAGAGGACAGAGTGGTGAAGAATATATCCCAATTCTGTTCAAATGTTTTGCCAGACAATCATGTCCTGTAATCAACCTGAAGGTTGCAACTGTCGTTTTTCGAGGATACTCAGGAATTACTGTTTGAATATTTGGTAGTTCCCATCTTTTATTCTTTGATTTTTCATAGTAATATTTTGCAATAATTTTTTTGAATTCAGAGTTGACTAATCTTATAGCTACATAAAATGGTAGATTAACTATAGATTTCTGTAGACTGCTGGTACCCTTTTTTGCAAGAAAATCAGCTTTGTCATTGCCACTTAGTCCACAATGAGCTGGTATCCATTGGAAGACTAGGTGCTTTTGAAGTGCGGTTAGATGGGTAAGGATTTTCCAACGTTCTATAATTGTTTGGTTTTTTGGTGACAACTTGGAAGTAATTGCTATAATTGCCGCCCTGGAATCTGAGAGAATAACTGCTTGATGAAAATGTGAAATTCTATACAAAAATTTTGTAGGGTCATTCGAATTGCTTCAATTTCTCCATCAAAGTTTGTAGCTCCATAACTTAAAGATTTGTAATAGGAAAAGAGGTGACACATGACTCCAGCCCCTGCTCCATCTCAGTTTGATACCAGTGATCCATCAGTATAAATATGGAGCCATTCATGTTCTGGAAATCTAATATGGATTGTCTCTAATGCCAATAATTTTAGAACACTAGTTGGAGTATCACTTTTCTTAACTTCTTCTGTCAAATGTAAATAATGTGTGATGTCTAATGTTTGTGTCGGATTGACTTTAGATATGAAGTTTTCCTTTGAATTAGGGAGGTCTACATTCTTTTTGATGTCTTGAATTTTGGAAAGAAAGTTCTCCTGAGCCTTTAGTGTACGTGTAAAATTTCTCTTGTTCCATGTATTGAACGGGAGCGTGATCAACTTTTCATGTTGAATAAGAGCTGTTTTTTCTGTTTGACATTCAATGGGGTGTTGGTTGGTTAGTATTTCCATAGCTGCTATTGTTGTGGTTTTGATAGCACCTGTAATTAGTCACAGTCACAATATACATTGTATGTTGTGCTAAGAGTTGCTCTGGAACATTCCCACCTCATTCCTGTTAGACTTTTAACACTTTGTATTACATTTTCTATTTGTTTGGTCCATGTAAGCTTGGTATCAAATGTAAGATCAGTATAAAATCAGCTTAAACACTCACCGTAGATTTGCTTACCACTCATTGTTTAAAAGACATTTTCCTGCACTGTCTACTGCAAGTCAATGTTTGGAACTTTCCTAACAATTCATATAGGAGTTGCTAGCCTGCGATGGGTCTTTCAATGAATTTGAAGGTGTATTGACTCTTTCTAGAGCTTTAAAGTTTGTTAGCCATGGTCTTAGTGCAGATTCTCTCTCAATCTTTCTCAGCAGTCCATGGGGTTGCTAGCCTCTGTTTCCCAAGGTTGCAGGTTCAATTCTGGCAGAGGGCAATGGACTTTTTTGGGCATAAAAATACTTTGAATGGCTTCCTTCAGAAGGGAAGTAAAACCGATGGTCCCAGGTCTTTCGCACCCAATATAGAATGGGATGGTAAGAACTACAGCAGTAAGTGTCCATGAATAAAAGCTCAATTTTAATCTCCCTCAAGTAATCATTGGTTTTTGAACTCGATTTAGAAATTTGAATTTGTTTTCATATCATGCTGAGAAAACAAACTGGAAAGTCATCTGTGAAACAAGCAATAAATAAAAACTGGTAAGTAAAGAAACAAGATTATTTAAAAGTAGATTCAGAGCAGAAAAATTCAATGCCATAACCAGAATTTTAACTACGGATCTTCCGCTCTACGTGCAACTGGTCTTTCCCACTGAGTTACTTTGGCAACATAGTACAACACGAAGTTCCTCAACTGATTTACATTTTCTCAGTAGACCACAAGTGAATCTCAATTTCGAAAGCACGTACCCGAATGGTGACTTATAAGTAAATAAGGGCCAGGCTTTAACCTCTTGAGCGATGGCCATTTAAAACGTCCACGAGCCGAGAACTGCTACCCAATATCCAGCGCAGAGCATTTAAAGTGCGTCGTATATACACAGCTGTATTTTGTGTAAATATTAAGTTATTTTAATGAAACAAAAACTGGTATAAAAACTCGTTATTTGCAGTATAAATGTACGTCGTCAGCAAAGTTGAGTTGTATTTACAAAACGTTGAAATGGCACAATTTTGTTTCACTGTGGTGAAAAGTCAACTTTGCTCTGTCAAACGCATCTAATATAAGTTCTCGGAAAGAAACAGTAAAGAAACACCCATTGTATGTGTGCCTTATGCGTCAGCATACTGTGTAATAAAGCGCTATTGTATGCGTGGTCTCTTGAGTCATCAGAATAGATCAACATTGCAACTTTTGCTTACGCGAGTTTCGTAACTTAGTAGAGTCCGTGTCTTTCTTCGTTGAAATACATATGTATACTTTCCCACTTGTAGCTGAAGGGAGAAGTGGTATAAAAAGGTGTTTTTGCACCAACTGGATATAACCATACGTATACAATTGTGTGGTAATTTGGAGAGCTCTCTAAACCCACACAGGACAATGACCGACCTTGACTTCCGACTATAAATAGCTCGCAGCCTAATTGAACAATACCACGTTGGGGGTCGAAAATCCAAAACCCCTGCACCCCTCAGACTTCAAGGAAAACATTATCCTAAAAGGATACCACCAACAGCAAAGAAGTCCCGCCCATCTCGAAAGTGTTTCGTGTGCTGCAAGAAGGGAATTTGCGAATGTGGAGATGTACCTACCCTTATGTGTTTATCCCTGTTTTGAGGTAAATCACTGCAGAAAGAACATATTAAGGTAAGCCAATAAAATATATAGACTTTACTTAAATGTTTCATAAAGGGAAAATTAAAATAAGTTGAGTTGGATAAGGGATAAATAAGGGTTAAATGCTTAAACGCACAGGACGTGTATACACGTCCATATCGCTCATCCGTCATTTTAAATGGACGTGATTTCACGTCCATATCCCTCAAGAGGTTAAAGGTTCTTATTATAGTTTCCATATATAAGGCCAGTCAATAATTATTGATTGTTCTAATATATACAAACCACGTGTAGGCAAACTTTGAATTAGAATCTCCTGTAGTTCATATTCAAGTACAAGGGATTTTTAAATCTTTTTAATACTTCCAGTAATATCTTAAAATTAATAGATGTTTTACTGCCCCATATCCATCAAACCAAAAAATGTGAGCTTTTTCAATGGTGGAAGAATTATCAAAATCATTTGAAGGTTTTTTAGATTACCTGACATTCACAAACAATTCATAATGGGTGTGCTATATAACAGTAAAAGCAGCCGCTTTTTAGAACGTGCCATGCTTTTATGCCTTGGCGGTCACATTGCTGTCTCTCTCTACCCCCGAATATCTGGGACACCACACCTATCATTGGTTTATGGGTCTCACTGACCTGACCAGGAGAATTATCAAGATAAATTCACCGGCCATATCCACTGATTCCTAATTAGAGGATGCATTACATGTCACGACAGTTCAGCATGTTAGGTGTTAGGAGGTTATATAAAAGTTAGAGAAGTGGAAGGATTGGAAAAATAAAGACTCCCTAGCCCTCGGGTACCCTAATAGCATCAGGGTTGGAAGAGAACCAGAGATGACCAAGGTAGGTCAGATAGAAAAGATAACAGTAAGGAGCAAAACACTAATAAGTGGAAGTAATGTTCTGCTCAGCTTGAGTACCTGGTGGTCGCCATCCACATATCCCCTAGATGGGGACCCCTGATATCAAATCTTTAGGTTATGGAACTACAAACTTTGATGGAGAAATTGAAGGAATTCAAATAGGCTTCCAGAATACTTTGTATAGAATTTCACATTTTCATCGAGAGGTTATTCTCTCAGATTCCAGGGCAGCAATTATAGCAATTGCTTTCAAGTTGTCATCAAAAAAACCAAACAATTATAGAATGTTGGAAAATCCTTACCCACCTAACAGCACTTCAAAAATACAGTCTTCCAATGGATACCTGCTCACTGTAGACTGAGTGGTTATGACCAAGCTGATTTTCTTGCAAAAATGGTTACCAGCAGTTTACAGAAATCTATAGTTAATCTACCACTTTATGCAGCTAAAAGATTAATCAACTCTGAATTCAAAAAAACAAAAATATTGCAAAATATTACTATGAAAAATAAATAAATAAAAAATGGGAACTACCAAACATTCAAACAGCAATTCCTGAGTATTCTTGAAAAACAGCAGTGGCAACCTTCATGTTGATTACGGGACATGATTGTCTGGCAAAACATTTGAACAGAATTGGGATATATTCTTCACCACTCTGTCCTCTATGTGATCTGCAAGAGGAAATGGACCAAGACCACCTTCAAATATGCCCAGCCACTTCTAGCGCCCCATCCATCAGTGAAAAATATTGGAGAGCAAGAGGACTAATGACATTGTCAGAAATCCAGCATTAGCTAACAACATTCGCGTTCAGAAACACAGACACTCACACCTACAACCACTCTCTCTTTATAACATTAATATAGATTAAGGTGAATACTTTCTCAAAGAACTACGTTCACTCATAACATTTGAAGTAATATTGCTTTTTGTAATTGTTGTTATTTTTATTTATTTAATTGTAGGTTACTACAACAGTTAACATTTAGTCAAAAAAGCACCAAGATGGGTCAACTGGTGAGGTTTGCCACTACCATGCTGGGCAATCAAAGAAGTCATTCAGGCGATAGGCCAGCACAGCTTCTCATTATTGTATCAGATGGACGAGGTGTTCAAAGTGAGGGTTCTGATGTTTTACAGCAAGCTATCAGATATGCCAAACATGCTGGTGTACTTATGGTTTTCATTATTATTGATAGCCCTGAGAGCAAGGTAACTATAATTGCATTTATTAGTGTACTACCTACAGTATGAAATAGCAGTTAATAAATTATTATTAAGTTGATTTGGAATGAGTCATACTATCCTAAGGCCAACCTTCAGTACATCACCTAACTGCTGATGAGGATGAATGCTCTCAAAAATGTTCCACTCTTTAAAAACTACTTAAGTGAAGGTGTGTGTAAAGACAGTGTGCCTCATGTCAAATTCAACATGAACACTCCACTGTTTGTAGTGCTTCTGTGTTTAACAGCTAAATTATTATTATTATTAAGTTTGTGTTAGTTTTTATAAGGTGGATAACAATGGGATCTTTACCTGAGGGTCATATTAAATGGGTAGCAGGTGGTAAGGGCTAATTTTGTCTTAGTTAAAATTGAGATTCTGTCAAAATTAGCTTTATTTGAACATATCATATGTTAACAAGTTATTCCACTCTGTAAACTTGTGCATATAATCAGCATCCGATATTATTCAGGTAATTGCCAGTCTTGAAGTTTTCTTGTACAGCTTTTCCACATGTTGAATTCAAAATGACATGTGTGGATATGAGTTGCATAATAATATTTGATATTCCAGTTATTAATTACGGATTACCAATATAACAGGTGATCCAAAAGACTCCAAACCGACTGCACTGTGATTTATGTGTACTGGTCCTCAGTGCTCATTGCTGAACTGCACTGTCATAGAACAGTGCAGTTGAAACCGTACAGTTTTAAAACTACTTTTAAAGGCTCTACTTACCAGTGTTACTAAAGGATATGCTGAAACTGGCTACCATCGTTGTCCATACATTTTGGCAACTCTTTAGAAAATTATCTATCACTCGCCATAGTTCTTGAAGAGAAGTGTTGGTAATTTGGTGGTGGATATTTTGTTTTAATTCTTCCAGGGTGTGTGGGTTATTCTTGTACACTTTATGCTTTAAGTTACCCCAGAGATAGAAATTGCAGGGGCTAGGTTGGGAGACCGAGGGGGCTACAAATTTCTACTAATAATTCTGTCCTGAAACATACTTTAAGTTCTCATCGAAAGATTGGCTGAATGAGCTGTTGCAGAATCTTGTTGAAAAAAGGCAAAATCAAGCTCAATGTCAGTTAATTCTCTAAAAAATGTGGCAAAATTATATTCACATATGTATAGGCATCAGCTGTTGGCTCAAAAAAAATTGGGTCTATAACTCTTTCCCTGCTAATGGTGCACCATACACCAATTTGTTTGTCATAAAGGGGTATTTCATGAACGATATTAGGTTTCTCAGAGCTCAATGATTATTTTGTGTACACACGTACCCATGAAGGTGGAACCAAGCCTCGTCTTTGAAAAATATTAAATGTGGGTCAGTTTCACCATTGTATATACTATGAGAGTCCACTCACAAAATGTGTGCGTTGGTGCGATTTTTCAATAATGCTTTGGTGAAGGGCCAAGGTATACATGTGCAAAATGAGTAGTGAAGTTTGTGCAAGAATTCAACATAATTCTTTGTGTAAGCAATGCTGTATGAAATGAACTTTGCTCCCAGAACAATGTCACACATTTTGAAAGACAGTTTGCTTGTTAGTGTATTTAAAAGGTTCACATGTAATATAACTGAAAAATCTGATGTATTGCACTCACTTAACTTTCTCTGTTCTTGTACCAACTATTCTTATAAACTCTTATTCCTCTATCTTCTGCATGTTAGTCAAGATAAACATTTGCAGAAATTATCTTGCTGCTGGAAATTCCATTCTCTTTGTGGGGCTAAACAAGTAAAAATAGTGAATAATAACCTTCCATTTGAGAAAAATATAAATATTGCAAAACTCACACAAATAACAAGGAATATCTCCGAAATGGTTCACTCCACAAAAAATGCATGTAACATAACTTCTGTGTTTTAAAAAGATTACATTTTTTGTATGGTAAGGTTTGGTCTATCTCTTACAGTTTACCAGTTATGCAAAAGTCATCAAGAGCGAAGAGGACTACACAGGCTGTAGCCAGAAAATTCAAAATATACATTTAATTTGCCATAAAAATATCTTAAACATATGGCATTTTAATCAAAATCGTTAGCTATTTTTGAGGAAATCAACATTTTCAAAAATGTTCCATGTAAAGGGTGGTTTAGTACTATGCAGTCCTCCTTAAGACATTAAAATATATTCATTGTAGTAGAGTGCATTAACAAACTAGATTATGCATTCTTCTCCAAGGAAGCAAGAGAGAAACTTCCTTATTTACAGCAGGAACATTACTCAGTTATATGGTTTCCTCTCATGAAGGAGTAAAAGTACATTGCTGTGAAGGTGGAGTGAAAACTTCTGTGATTGCTAGTATACAGTTGGAAATGGTAATCAAACCTCTCAATATGAAGCTGCTTATGGGATAACCTTGAGTTTCTCAGCAGGACAGCACTCATGTGCACAAAGCAGGCAGCAGTGATTATTGAACTGCTGAGTAATCTAGACTCTAGTGGATTGTGCCTCAAACCACTTAGCAGAAATTTTAGAAAGATTTTCTCAAAGAGCGGTACTGGAATATACTTTTCGCAACCCCTAGCATTGACCCTGCAGCTGCTGTGCTCGTAGTGTTGACCTTGGCCACTGCATTGCTAAGGCTTTCTAGAAGTAACAAGACCTGCACACAGAAGAAGAAATTCTGCATGTTAGTGAAGTGATAAGTACCATAAACAAGATGATTCTGTGTATAGAGGAGCAAAATGAATTGAACAGTATTCATCTCTATCTTGCTACAATCAAACAGTATGCAGAGAAAAAAGTTTTTGAATTATGCCGCCAAATAAAACATTGATTTCTTTAAGACATGCAAAATAGGTACAGTGTAATTTGTATCTGCTGTAAAAATTAAGATTGGTTGCAGGACTGGAATACACTCCTAGCATAACTGGTGTGTAATTACTTTAAAAGTGGTGTACGTTACTTTAGAATGTACTGTAATTTATTATTACATAAATGTTTCCTACTATCTTCCTGGGATCAATTTTTTACCAAGGAATCGTTATATTGCAGGGCTAAAGCATGTCACTCAAGAACTGCATTATTTTGGGATTCTACTATACTGAGAATTTATGGCTACATTATGTAGAGTGCCTTGGACATTTTATCTATAACACTGCAAATCCCATCTGTAACACTTTACTCCATATTGAACCCCGCAAATCTTAAATTCCAGATAATCCAAACACAAAATCCATATCCATAAATGTAATGATAACTTAGAGACTACAAGCATTATTTATCTTAGTATCTGCTGTAAGTTCTTGACTGCAGGATCTTTTTAACCTGCTAAACATACAGTTATCAGTTCAAGGTGGTGAGCTGATTGCACTCTGTGAGTACCAGTTGCCCAGCCCTGACATAGACCACTGCTTGCTTTGTATTTCCAAATATTCCAGTTTTGTAAGGTATTGAGTAAGGGAGAGTCTTAATGTTTGTTATTTATCTCAGTAGTTATTCAGTAAATTACCACAAAGGTTAGCCATAGTTTATATTTGTTGTACCATATTTATATCTTTTTGTTTACATCACCATGAAGTGTGAACCAAGGTATTGAATTTGAATTGAATTTATTGAATACTACAGCATATACATGTTGGCCCCTCCGAAGGAGTGTCGCCTTGCCGTGGCGGAGGGGCTCAGTACCCGATCCAGACGGCCTACTAAGTGTGTCTTTGTGACCACTGGTAGGCAAGAGGTGAGGGGAAGCTAAGAACATTCCAAACGGGTAGATGAGGCTCGGTAGTCTTGGTCGACGACTCATCTAGGAGAAGAGGACTCCGAAATCAAACTCCCCCAGGGGAACCTACCACGGTAGGTCCGGGTATGGCGCACCCGGGGCCCCGAGCCACTCACAATCATCTCACCCCCTCCACCTTCATTAACTGTGCCACGTGCAACGTTTTATGTTGCTTTTTATATCACCCTCTTCCTCTTCTAGGTTTATTCTGATTATTAGTTTGTAAGTTCCTAGATTTATAACTCCTGTCTCACCAGCAGGGATCTTTCCTATCTCCGTGGTCCTGTCCCACGGTTTTTGGCGCGGCCCCCGACTTGTGTGCTCTTTGGAGGTCTCAGGCGCGAAGGTTAGGCGGACCCTTCACACTGCCCCCTTGTGTAGCCTTAGGTGCGGAGCCCGTCCACACGTCAAGTACACCCACGTAGCTCCTTGAGGGCACGGCCGGTGTTAATCTCCCGACGGCCGCGTGCCGTCGGGTTAGTATCACTGGCCGGACGTGTTACCGCTGACGGAGCCCTGGTGTAATCAACCCGAAGTCCCCTGAATCCACGCTGACTCCGTTGAGGCAGCGTGTGCTAAAGCGGGGAGCCACAGGCGGTTATTCCTGTGGTGGGGGCATAAAACCGGGGTGTCACGTGGTGAACGGTTTACCCATGCGGACAAGCAGTGGAGATCGGAGGGTAGCCCCTCTGAAGTACGCTTTGAGATCAGTCATGGAGGGGTCTCTATGGCGGCACAGACCGTGGAGATTTTGGTGTCTTTGTTTTCTTTGACCCCCGGATGGCAGGCTGACGCCGACGGTTCCGGATGGGGGTCCAATTTCAATATGTATCCGCGCAAACCCTCTCTTTTTGACTCTTTTCTTGTTGTGACATTGGCTTGTGAAGGGAAGACGATTATGGATATTAGCCCTTTTTATATCAAACGTGAGGTAGACAGAATATGTGGCCCGGTGCAGAACGCGACAAGACTACGTGACGGTACGCTGTTAATCGAGACCAAAACGGCAGAGCAATCACAGAAACTCTCGAAAGCGAAGTTGTTGGGATCCTACCCAATTCGGGTAGCCCCACACAAAACGCTTAATACCTGTAGGGGAGTTGTCACCACCTCAAGTCTAGACAACCTGTCGAATGAGGAGATTGTCACCTCTCTCTCTGACCAGCGTGTATGTCAGGCCTATCGCCTTACGCAAAAACAGGATGGCAAGGAGTTAGCTTTGCGTACAGTATTTCTAACATTCAAAGGCACGAAATTACCTGAGTACATCTTTTGTGGATACGAACGTGCCGCTGTACGCCAGTATGTGCCAAACCCAATGCGTTGTTTCAGGTGCCAACGGTTCGGCCATACTAAGACTTCCTGTAATAATCCATCTATTTGTGAGCGTTGTGGATCACCAGCCCATGAAGACTCGGCATGAAGACTCGGCATGTACACGGGATCCTCTTTGTGTGAATTGTGGAGAGAGCCATCCATCAAGCTCGCGTCAGTGTTCTAAATTTATGGACGAGAAAGCTATACAGGAGTTGCACGTGAAAGAACGGCTCACATTTTTGGAAGCACGTCGCCGCTTTGAACAGTTGAAACCTGCGACAACCCTAGGTTTCGCGTCAGCAGTCCGCCGCACTCCTGCCCACACTGTGGCCATTCAGCACGTTCCAGTCGCTGATGCTGCCACGCAGACTGACTCACCAACGAGCGCCTCTCCCTCTCCACCGTCCCGTGATACACCTGCACCGGCAACTAAATCTTCCGCCGTGCAGACACCTGCTCACCAGCCATCCAAAAGCAGTAGCCACACCGTTTTACCTGGAAACGCTCACCATTCGCGACCTAAAGACCGGGTGAGTAGTCGTCCATCACCAAAGAACTCCCGCTCCCGCTCAACAAGCCGACAGGGCTCTTCAGACTCATCTGAGGATGGCGACTTGAACATACCAGGTCCCAAGTCAGTCAAGATAAGACTGAAAAAGAAAAAGATGAAGACCAAACACTTACATTAAGCAGGTGTAACTTGTATTTTACTTTGTGATTTTATTTTTAACCTTCGTATTTTTATCTATGTACATTGTAAGATCACTTTTGAGGTTTTAACTGTTTTTATGTTATCTTTTTAGACCAGTTTTACATTTGAACTGTTTTAGCTTTTATCTTTCTTTTAGACTCCCCGTTTTAATATTTGATTCATTGTTAGGTGGTGGTGAGTTTTTCCCTGCTTTTATCTTCTGACTTGGGGCCCTAATGACCTAGCTGTCGACGGGCCCTTAAACCCTACTCACTCACTCACTCATATACATGTTGGGCTGCCCATGAACTTGAGCTCCCAGGCCTTTTTGTCATGACAGAGCACCCTGAGATTCTCTGCATTTGACGTGTGCTGTTTATTATTCAGCTACAGTTAATTAACCTTACTCAGACCTGTCTTTTGTCTTTCATCTTTTAATTCACTTTATTTTCACCAAATTTTCTTATACTTTCCTTTTCCCTAAGCTCATTACTATTTTAAATTACCCATTCCAACCTAAAATTTGTTCCCCCCCCCCCCCTTTTTCTTATGCTTAATGATCATTAACTAATAATTTCCTACACCCTACGGGTTCACTTCCTCCATATCTCTTTCACTTCCACATTCTTTTCCTCACTTAACCTTTACTTATAATACCTACTGGGCCTTATCCCTAAACTTTTCTTTCTCTTCCTTGTCACATGGCCCTGATCACCATTTTCCTCTCTCTTTCATTTTCAGCTTCCTATAGATTGACACATGCTCGTTATTCGATATCCACTTATGTGAACTAAGTTAACTAAACCCACAAAACAAGTTGTTCATCTTGATATATTATACTAAATTCCTTCCAAAAAAAATTCAACATATAATGAAGAATTACAAAGCTTTCTATTTCCCTTACATTTTAATTGATTGAACCAGTCTGAAGAATTTTTAAGAACAACAGTTCTCTATACTATTCCTAGCAACTAAAATGTTGTTTTCTAGTGCCTTGCATCTGGCAATGAAGCCATTAGCAACTAAAATATAAGAGAAGATAAAAATGTGCACTAACTCATTAAATATCAGCAATGTCTGTTTTAAAGATTTGTACTTAATTGTACATGTTATGTTTAGTCATATTAAGAATGTTGCTAGATAATAGATCACTAATATGTACTGTTCATATTTTGCAGGATTCTGTATTAGAGCTTCAGAGTGTGGATATGATAGATGGAACACCTGCAATGTGTTCATATTTGGATAACTTTCCTTTTCCATACTACATGATTTTGAAAGACATCTCAGCTCTTCCTGCTGTGTTAAGTGATGCTCTTAGGCAGTGGTTTGAACTAATTGCTAATACAGATTCGTATTGAGAAGGATTCGTTTCATTAAATTAGCAGCATTGTGATATTTTAATACATGTAAATCCCATAAAAACAACCAAGTGCTACTCATTTCATAAAAATGAAGTCAGGAAAAACAAGAAAGATGGTACATCACACTGATGTTGCATGAACAAGATACAGGGAAAGTTTGCATAGTTATGGTGTGCAGTTCCTTTTGTGAGATGAACTAAAATCTTAGAGAAGGCCAGAGAGATTTGCACTTCTATAGGATGACTAAAGCCACAATTCTTAGTTACCTTACCATATGCATGGGGCTGTTTCGTTCAGTGCTTATGGCTGGCCCCTCAATCTGAGCAAACACACTCACAGCATAACTTACACTCCTATATACGATGCGGTACTAAAAATTGTGGCTTTAGTGATGACTTGTTGGTAATCATGAATATAATTGCACTGAGCAAATGTGAGATAATATGGTGAATGTATTTGAATATTTAAAAGTATTGCGGCAATGGATCTCACAAGTTAGGCCACTAGTCACCAATTATTTGTGAGCAAATTAAATGTTTATATTATATTTTAAGGTAGAAGAAAACTGGTGCCAAATAATGATACATTTTTCAGATTTTTGAAAGTATCAAAATGTCCTGGTGTAAAAACTTATTTTTTCAACATGAAATGGCATTTTATAGAACACACTTGGGCATGTTCCAGGTGTTATAATATTTAAGATAATAATGTGATATTTATCAAATTGTTAATATTGTTGTGCTACAAAATTTATCAACTTTATTGTGCTTTTTCCCCACAATGATTTTGATATAATTTCCATTGCTAGACTTTAGCTGCATACAAAAATTGTTAATGAGCAACAGAATTGGAGCACTGCTGAGAAATGTACTGAAACATTAGTTTTATGAGATTTCACAAAAATGTATATTTGTGGAAAAACAAAGAATCCCTCTCTTTTACTTGGCTTTAAAATTATAATTGTTATTTTTTTATTGGTAATTTGTATAATTAGATGGAAAAACAAAGGTGAGTACAAATTCAGAAGTATTTTTAGGAGCTGTATTTTCTAATGCATTAAAAATGCATAATATTTTTGGGTATAATTTTTTTAATATAAAGCTACATGACTTAAGGAACTTTATGATTAGTTCCAGTAGACTTCAACATTTTCATAGCATGAAATATGTATCTTAATAGGTATTTGCTGTCTTTCCATGTAATAAACAAGCAGCACTCTTTTTAGTGTAAACTTTATCTGTATTGAATTTCATTGCAGAAATGTGTATGAAAATATCAGTTTCTCAATAATGTTGAGGTTGATAGACTTCAGAGCATAGATGTCCATATTGTATGTCGTTCTTTTAAAGTAAATTATGCTGCTCACAGAATTTCTGTAATTTCTTTGTTAGAAAAATGTACATACTTACATCAACTGAATAAAAAAACTTCATTAATTTGTGTTACAAAAGTTTACAATTTTTTAAATGCTTCCATGTAAATATTTTCCAAAGTACCACTTCACCTGCCCATCATGCTGTATGGAGTGTTCAATCTCATGTTCATTCCAGAAGTGTGCAAATACTGCAGATTTTTCATTATAACACTAAATTAATAAAATGTTCTTTATAGCATGGCATATATTACTCTTTACTCTAGCAACATAGATTTTTTCATAATCATTGCAGCTTATTCAGCTTATTCTGTGAATTTTTGGTTTGATGTGGGTTTTTTTTTTTTTTTTTTTTTTTTTTTTTTTTTTTTTCCTCCAAGTTATTGGACTGGATAAGATTCTTCACACAGAAAAAGTTATTGAAGAAATCTGAGGAATCTCTAAATTGCTTAAACACTCACTTGTTTAACTTGCTAGTTTTTACTAAGGTTATACATGGTCTTTCATCAATATCCTCAGTTACATGTTGACTTGAAAGTTTCTGGGAAATAGAAGACCTCTTATTGTTGGCCTTTTAACCAGAGCCAGAAAAGAAGTAACTTGTTTCGGAACGGTCAGATTTCAATAGCTATAGTTCTAGTACATCTATTTAGGTACATCTTCTCAAATATTTGTCTTATCAGGAAGTTAGTAACAATAATGGTTTTTAAAAATTGAAGCAAGAATTTGATTGAAAGTAAACAATACAGGGTATGGTCTGTTTTATTTGAACTTAAAAGAATTATTATGTTTATTATTATGCAAAATTAGCGATTTTGAATTATTTTAATAAATCTGAAACTTGTGAATTAATGGTAATTTTATTTTTTAAAACATTTTTCTTTTGGATCACAAGATAAATTAATCTCCTTTATTTGCTTTTATTTGTTGGATTTATTTTATTATTAAATCTGACCCTGTATAAAGGTTTGCCATGTGACACAGAATAACTCACAGGTGTTTTAAATGAATACATACGAAGGTTTAAAAAAAAGTTTTTGTTAATATATGGTAATTAAGTTATACATTTTACAGTTAAAATGATTATTTAATTTATGTTATCAGTACTTTCAAACTTAAATGTTATGCTTAATATAAAAATGCTTTCGGCATATTCCCACAGAGTATTTTATTATGGTTAGGACAATGTCGTCCTGTAGCTGTTTAGGGAGCTTCTATTGCTGTCTACATTACCCAAATGATTTAGGTATTGTGCCCCTTGCTCCAAAGAATAGGCCTGTGACCACAATGTTGCTGATATTATACGAGGCACTGAAGAATGGAATTGTGGGCTCATATATTGTCTTCTTTTCATGGTCCACTTCTGCTGGCTGGTCTAAGGATGTCTCAAACCTTACTGTGGGACCTTCTAAGATCTCAGCTGTCCCTTTCTTCCTGTAGATAGCCAATGATATCAATTTGATGGTTACTGCCACAGTCAGCCGCACAGTGTACTTCTTCGTGGACTTTCAATCCTGTGCTTCGCAAAGCATTAGCAAGCAGAGTTCTTATGGTGTTGTGATGCTTTATTCGCAGCAACTCTCCCTGAGGACAGTGCCCGAGTACATGCAGTAACTTTTTTTTTTTCTCACTGCAATGTCTGCAGTCTCTTGTACCTGTGGAGCGTCCCAGAAGCTAATGTATTGGAACCAGTACTTGTTTACCATTCCTCTGTGGAATCTGTTTAATTATAAAGATTTTACTATTTGCTTTTAAACAAAACTATTCACTAATAGTAAAAGCTGATAAGCAAAGCAAGCATTTTAATTCCTTATCATTTTAGTAAATTGTATTTGTTTCACTGCATTGGATTCCACATGCTTATCAACTTAGATGTGCTATGCATCTGCTATAAATATTATGTCTTTAATGGACATTTTCCGTTTGCATTTATGTGTTAACCTATGTAACAGTGTAACTATAATGTAAAAACATTCTTAGATTTTGTATTACGAGGGGATCCCAAAAGTAAGGTCTCCAATTTTTTAAAAATATAAAGAAATATTTATTGACAAATTATACTATTGAAACTTGAACATTTTTCTATTTTTGTACATACTCACCATTTTGATTGATGCATTTTTGTAAATGCTGTGGCAGCTTTTGTATGTCCAAGTTATACCACCCCCTGCCATGCTATTGAAGCGTTGGACCTCATCTTTCACTTCGTCGTCACTGAAGCGTCTTCCAGCCAAGTGTTCTGTCAACTTGGGAAAAAAGTGATAGTCACTGGGCACTACATCCAGACTATTTTCATGAAAATAGAATGAAATGAAAATGCCTGGTTATTCATTGTATGTCAAGAGATACAAAACTGAAAATGCATCTTCATTATAAAATTTAGTTATTTTGAATTGATTGTTTCACTCATTGATAAATTGGTTCAGTATTTCAACATTACTTTACCGTCTAAAATTTAAGTAAAATATTTATGTGAAATGAGTCATTTTAATAAATATAATCCAAAACTCATCTTTTTATTTCGTGATTACCTACATGAAAATAAATTTTAGGTAAATTCTGCATACAACAAAACGTTTTCCCTATAATTAATTCTACATTTAGTAAATTTTAACTCCTTGTAATTAATTTATGTACTTACAGACCCATCAAATTACAAAATTCTGGGTAATTTGCAGTCTGCATTTAGATTTCAGGTTGCAATCATGCATTTAGATTATTACATAATTTTACATATTTTGTTGATATTATATATTTCATTACATATTTTGATGTTTTTTGTTAAATAAATCTGTACATATTTTGCACCTTGATATTACATAAAAATCCGGGCTCTAACAATAACATACATTACTCAGGGGTCTCCATCTAGGGGATATGTGAATGGCAACCACAAGGCACCCAAGCTGAGCAGAACATTACTTCCACTTACTGGTGTTTTGCTCCTCACTGTAACTTTTCTATCTGACCTTACCTTGGTCATCTCTTGTTCTCTTCCGACCCCGATGCTATTAGGGTTCCTGTGGGCTAGGGAGTCTTTATTTTTCCAGCCTCTCCATTTCTCTAATTTCTCTATAAAACCTTAACCCCTAACATGCTGACCTGTCATGGCATGTAATACGTCCTCTGATTGGTAATCAGAGGATATGGTCGGTGAATTTATTTTGATAACTCTCCCGGTCAGGTCGGTCAGACCCGTAAACCAACGACAGGTGTGGTCCTCCAGACATTTTGGGGGTTGTGAGAGAGCGATGTGACCGCCAAAACATAAAAATATGGTGCTCTCTAAAAAAACAGTTACTATTACTGCTATTGCTCTCTTCAATATCAAATTATGAAATATGACTCGAGGGGTAAAATGTTCCGGAGTTAAAATAGTCACCCATTCGGATCTCCGGGCGGGGACTACTTCTCAAGAACCAAAACATTATATTAATAGAAGATCTATCATCAGACTTCTACAATGGAATGCAGGTGGTCTCACACAAACAAAAAGAGTAGAACTGAATAAAATTGTATGTGACTCTAAAATCGATATCTTTGTCATACAAGAAGCAAATTTAACAAATGACCAACTTAAATACTTCAGTTTTACTGGATTTTTACTACACTTACTGCCCAAAAATAGACAGATAAGTAGTGGAATATTAGTTGGAGTCAAAAAGGATATTAAATCCTTTGAAATTGTTAAAGAAATGGATAACACAGATAAAGCTGAATTAATTAATAAAGCTAAATTTTTGGGATAACAAAACACATCTACATTTATACAGTATTTACAATCCTCCCAGGAATGAACCAGATCTCTCGCTTATTGACCAATTAAATAAAACAATCGTAATTGGAGAGTTCAATGCCCATTCCAAAAGATGGGGTTATAAAACAGTGGATTCTACAGGGAAGGTAGTGGAAGAATTTTTGAATACCACAACTTTTGAACTGATTTATAGTAAAGAAGATCCCACAACCTTCATACATTACTCTGGAGCAGGCAGTAACCCAGACCTCTGTTAGCTACAACAGATATTGTTTCAGAAATTAAAAAACAAGTTATAGGAGATCCAAGTTCTGGTCACAGAGCAGTAATTGCTGATATAAAACTAGAGAATACAAATAACAGTCAAGGGCTTACGAATCTGTATTGGAACTTCAAAAAAGCAGATTGGAACAAATATAAAACTGAATTAGAACATAAATTTAAAGAACAAACAAAATCACAGCTGCATGACCAACCAGATCATATGAATAAAAATTTCTGTAAAGTCATCCTAGAAACCGCAAAAAAACATTCCTCGTGGAAGAATTAAAAATTTCAAACCCTTTTGGAACCCCCAGTTAGAAGAACTGAAAAAGCAAAGGGAAATAGCTAGAAATACACCTGAACAAACAAAAAACATATCAGATACACAAATATGGCGGAAGAAATGTGCCTCACTAAAAAAAGAAATTAATACTGCTAAAAGGAATCACTTTAATAATTTCTTAGAAAAAAATGGATTATAGGACAGATGGTAACAAAGCTCATAAGTTCATAAAAAATGCCAAGGACAGGAAAGAAAACAACAGCACACCTATCATACACAACAATAAAATATTAGTAAATGATGCAGTCATAGCCAAAACATTCAATAAATATTATGCTAATTCACATAAAGTAACAAGAAATAATAAAAAGGAACGTAAAGAATTTAAGAAAGATTTGAAACAAGAAAGAGAATGTGATCCTAACACTCAGTGCAATATCTTTTTTCAAAATTTTAATATGCTAGGACTGAACATTGCAATAAATAATCTAAAAAACAAAAAGTCTCCTGGACCAGATCAAATACATCCAGAGTTCATAAAAAACCTTGGAAAAACAGCAAAACAACAACTACTGAAACTCTACAATCTATCCTGGAAAACCACTGTACCTGCTGAATGGCGAAAAGCAATAATTGTCCCACTCTTGAAGAAAGACAAAACAGCATCAGAAATAAAAAATTATAGACCAATAGCTCTTACTAGCATAATAGCAAAAGTGATGGAAAGAATGGTGTCAAACAGGTTAAATTGGTTTCTAGAATCACAAAATTTAATATCCCCATGTCAAGCTGGATTCAGAGAGTTCCACTCTACAAATGTCTTACTTCTCAGTCAAGAAATCAAAAGACTCCTTCAATAGAAAAGAAGATAATTTATTAGTTTTTATTGATTTCCAAAGTGCATATGATTCTATATGCAGAACAAAACTACTAAAGAAAGTAAAAAAAAATAGGGATACAAGGTCCAATGTTTTCATGGCTATGTCATTTCCTAACACAACGCTTTATTGCAACCAGATATGGAAGAAATATATCTAAATACAAACAAGTACACCGTGGCTTACCACAAGGCGCAGTGCTCAGCACAACACTTTTTAATATATTTATTAACGATCTGCCACAACAAATACAAGACTCAGGCATGAAGTGTGCATGATGGCTTAGTAATGTGGACTTCAAAACCAAAAAGCAAAAGTACAGAACTAGAAAAAACCATGCAACAATCCTTAACCAACTTACAAAGGTGGACCAAAGGAAATTTAATGACTTAATACAACAAAATCAAACTACCAAATCTTTTCACTAAGAAAAAACCACTAAAAATAAAACTAAATTTTGAGGGTCAACAATTACCAGAAACAAAGGAAGCAAAGTATTTAGGAGTTACATTTGATACCAAACTTACATGGACCAAACAAATAGAAAATGTAATACAAAGAGCAGAGAGGTGCCTTTCACTATTAAAACGTCTAACAGGAATGAAGTGGGGATGTCCCAGAGCAACTCTTAGCACAACATACAATGTATATATAAAGCCATTATTTGCTTACTGCAGCGAAGTTCTTATAACAGCAAACACAAAAAAAATTCAAATCTTTCAAAACCAAAGTCTGAGATTAATTACAGGTGCTATCAAAACCACACCAATAGCAGCTATGGAAATACTAACCAACCAATACCCCATTGAATATGAAATAGAAAAAGCGGCTCTTATTCAACACGAAAAGTTGATCAGACTCCCATTCAATACATGGCACAAGAGAAATTTTACACATACACTAAAGACTCAGGAGAGCTTTCTTTCCAAAATTCAAGACATCAGGAAGAATGTACACCTTCCTAATTCAAAGGAAAACTTCATATCTAAAGTCAATCCGACACATACATTAGACATCACATATTATTTACACCTGACAAGAAGTTAAGAAAAGTGATACTCCAACTAGTGTTCTAAAATTATTGGCATTAGAGACAATCCATACTAGATTTCCAGAACATGAATGGCTCCATATTTATACTGATGGATCATTGATATCAAACCAAGATGGAGCAGGTGCTGGAGTCACATGTCACCTCTTTTCCTATTACAAATCTTTAAGTTATGGAACTACTAACTTTGATGGAGAAATTGAAGCAATTCGAATGGCCCTACAAAATCTTTTGTACAGAATTTCACATTTTCAGCAAGCAGTTATTCTCTCAGATTCCAGGGCAGCAATTATAGCAGTTACTTCCAAGTTGTCACCAAAAAACCAGACAATTATAGAATGTTGGAAAATCCTTACCCATCTAACAGCACTTCAAAAACACATAGTCTTCCAATGGATACCAGCTCACTGTGGACTGAGTGGTAATGAGAAAGCTGATTTTCTTGCAAAAAAGGGTACCAGCGGTGTACAAAAATCTATAGTTAATCTACCATTTTATGCAGCTAAAAGATTAGTCAACTCTAAATTCAAAAAAATTATTGCAAAATATTACTATGAAAAATCAAAGAATAAAAGATGTGAACTACCCAACATTCAAACAGTAATTCCTGAGTATCCTTGAAAATCAGCAGTTGCAACCTTCAGGTTGATTACAGGACATGATTGTCTGGCAAAACATTTAAACAGAATTGGGATATATTCTCACCACTCTGTCCTCTGTCTGAACTGCAAGAGGAAATGGATCGAGACCACCTTCAAATATGCCCGGCCACTTCTAGTACCCCATACATCAGTGAAAAATATTGGAGAGCAAGAGGATTAATGACTTAATTGTCAGAAATCCAGCATTAGCTAACAACAACATCCAGACTATAGGATGGATGAGTGATATCCCATCCAAATTGTTGCAGAAGGTCCACGGTTTGACAGGCAGCGTGGGGGCGAGCATTATCATGGAGAAGGCTTATGCCCTTGCTCAGTATTCCTCTTCTTTGGTTCTGAATTACCTGTCTTGAGTTCTTTTAATATCTGACAGTATCTATCAGCAGGATCCATAAAGTTGGCTAGCAGTATCTACTTTCAATCCTAAAACACAGTTGCCGTGACTTTACCGGTAGACTGTTCTTTTGAATTTTCACTGCTTGGGTGGATCAGAATGCTGCCACTCACGTGATTGTTGTTTGGTCTCTAGTGTGAAGTGGAAAGCCCAGGTTTCATCACCCATGACTTTTGAATCTAAATGGTTGTCCTTTTCATCTGCATAGCGTTAAAATTGGCAGGATTCAGTATGTTGCCTTTTGTGGTCTTCTGTCAGCATTCTTGGGACCCATCTTGTGCACACCTTTCGAAATTTCAACTCTTCAATCAAAGTCTGGTGAATGGTGCTTATAGAAATCTCAGGAACAACAATGCAGAGCTCATGGAGAGTGATCCACCGATCTGGAAGCACAGTTTGTTCAACCTTTGTGATTGTCTAATCGGGAATTGGTCTCCCACTTCTTTCCTCATCATGAATTTCCATACAACCATCTGCAAACTCTCTACACCACTTGTGGACATTTTTGACTTCCATAGAAGACTCTCCATACATATCCATTAACTGTGGAATTTCAATTGGTTTAATTCCTTTTGCACTCAAAAACCAGATAACTGCGTGAACTTGGCACCTGGCAGTGACTAATGGGAGCTCCATTACAACTCTACCAAGACTGAGAGCTCCAGCAGATGTGCAGTGGTTTCTGTAGAGTGGTGGGAGGAAGAAAAAAAGCAATGTAGCCAACATCCACGCAAACAGTTTCCTTGTGACCCCAGCACTTTGGAGACCTTACTTTTGGGATTACCCTCATACTAATCTGGAAGTTGGCTGTTGTTGGATCACATTAAAATAGAAAAATGGGTCGATTGCTAACACTAAACAACACTCACTTTTTAAATTTCCGGGAACATATTTCAGAGACTAGTTTCCTCCATTATCAATCGCACATTGATGAATTAATTTGTAGAGGTTGGTCCTTCTGTAGATTGCTCTGGACTTTAGAAAAAGAGTCGAGGAATACATCAGATGTATAAAACACAAACACTTAGAAAAATCAGCTGTTGCCACCCATTTTTTGGAAAGAAAATCATAACATTAATCCGGATCCAAAACCATTAAAACAAATATTAGGAAACCAAGAGTTATCAAAATGGGAACAGATTGTGGCATCTCTCCTTTTACTCTTTAATTTCCTAACCAAATATCTGCCCGTTTCAACTAATTCCTACCCACAGGATCTTCCAGGATAGAGCAAGGTCACACAACCAATACGTACATAAGAAGAAACAAATTTATTTAAAATAATTTAAATGATTTAAGCAGTATATAACTAAGCCAAGGTGAGACTTATTAAGATATTGCATTAAACACTTGTGAAGTTAACAGTCCGTTAAGCCTCAGAGAAATAATATACACAATTTTAAAACATTACAACAACTCATCACTTAAACAATTTCTCAACCTAAGATTTCTTGGTTCTGACAATTACAGTCCTGTTAATGATTACTTCACATGAATCCCACATACAACATTTTAATACTTCACCCTGCCTTAACAGTTCTTCTTGATTCTCACAATTAATTACAGTCCTGTTAATGATTGCTTCACATAAATCCCACATACAACATTTTGAAACTTTACCTGGCCTTAACAGTTCTTGATTCTCACAATTGATTACAATTAATGATTGCTTCACATAAATCCCACATACAATATTTAAAACTTGACCTTTACTTCTATTAGCCTTCACAACCTTACAACCACTGAATGCTCCTATACGTGACCGAAAGTATTTAATGTGTAAACGCATTAATTACGCTTTGCTCTAATATGTATCTTGACAGTCTTCGTTGATACAATCAGAGAAAATGCCACTGGTTCCTTGACCTCCATTAAATGCAAACAGTTGTCTTCAAACTGCTGGATTAGCAAAGTCAGGTTCCCTTGACTCGCCCACATGGCTACTAGTGAACACAGTCTCATGTTAACTCTTTTTTGTTTCTAACGTAGACATCACTTGTAGAATGCCCTTTCGTAAGTAGTTACGACATACAACGAGTTGACTGATTAACCAGTGTATACATAAATGTATAAAAACCGTACTGGTGACTCTAAACCAGCAAGGTCTGGCTAACCGTTGCTCTGTCGTTGAAGATCAAGTTATATACACACAGTATGCAAAGGCCTAACTGTCTTAATTCTCTCATCATGCCACCTGCTACTGCTTTTGTCAGAGGGCATGACGTCAGCCATTCCAAGATTAAAACATCCCCCTGGCTGTTCCCAAGCTGCCTTTGGTAATTTATTTTATTTTAAACATGGTATTACTCTTAATACCATTACAAGATCTTCATCTGGAAGAACAAGGACAGAGCTTTTAATTTCGATACCCACAAAACAACCCATTGTACAAGTTCAATCACTGCCAGAGCAGTCTATGGAAGGACCAACCTCTGCATAAAAGTTCAATGTGCAGTTGATAATGAAGGAAATTAGCCTCTGAAACATGTTCCAGGAAATTTAAAAAGTGGGTAATGGTTAGTGTTATTAATCGACCCTTTTTTCTATTATTTTAATTCTTAGCTTCATTGGCATTAATTACACTGGCCTGCGAATAAAACCTTTTTTCTAACACGTTATATCAAGACACTAACACAACTCCAATAGACAAACACATAGCCCCACAAATGATAACATACATACATAATGCACACACAAGAAGCTACAGAAGAACAAAAAGACAAAAATCCTCCCCTCATTACACTTATACACGTATACGACAAATATCAACAACAAGAACAGGAAAAACTTGAAGAACACTTCCAACATTTTCAAAACATTTAAATACACAAAACGCATAAACACACACACATACACCTAACATACAAAAATATCCAAACAATACAAAAAATCACCAGGTTATGTGCAGCAGCAAAAAATCAAAAAAAACTATTCACAATTTAAATCACTGATCTTGGGTTGACGTCAGTCTATGGAGCGATGGATGTGGAACACGGGGAACTGACATACTGAAACATAAACACAAAATCACAACACACAACACTACATGTGAACAAAAACACAAATAAAAACAAAAATACGCACAAACGTTGTAAGGATCCCTCACACAACAAATAAAAAATACACAGACTAGGCTAAAGAGGGATCTCTCTAAACAGCCCGGGCATGTTATGAACATGCCCAAATTAATACCATTGCATTGCATTGTACGGGGTTGATCAGCTCCCCCTCTGAAGGAATGTCGCCTTGACGTGCCGGAGGGGCTCAGTACCCGATCCAGACGGCCTACTGTGTCATTTTTGACTACAGGTGGGCAAGAGGTGAGGGGAAGCAAAGAACATTCCAAAACGGGTAGATGAAGCTCGGCAGTCTTGGTCGACGACTCATATAGGGGAAGAGGACTTCGAAATCAAACTCCCCCAGGGGGTCCTACTAAAGTAAGTATGGGTTTGGCGTACCCGGGTCCCCGAGCCATACTCTTGATTGGGTTCCTCTAAGAGGTGAGAGGGCACCTGCCAAACATCCAACCAACTTTGGTCCACTTTTGTGTTTGACCTCTCACCTGATACCCCCCTGTACACAGTCTGATGGATAACCTACATGCGGGTTGTAAGAGGATGGGGAGATGCAAGGGGTGACTGGGCAACCGCATAAGTCCCAGCCCTTGGTTATCATGTAGGATCTGTGTTCATATACGCTGATAAAGGTCAGTCCTGGGGAGGGGCTATTGCATGAGCTGATTCACTCCTGAAGGTGATTGGGTCCCTCTGTCTGTACATTGGGAGATGAGACCCTAGGGTGAGCAAGGTCCAGGCCAGGACTCTCACCTAAGCCAGGGTGGCTCCCAGGATGTGAGCATGCCATCGGAGACATTTGCAATGGTGGAGGATTAATGCGCCATGATTTCCAAAACTCAAAACAAAAGCATACTAAAAGTTAATGTAAAGTAGTCGAGTGTTGTGGTCCTCGCTACTTAGTAATTTTGAGAACTGAGGAAGGAAAAAAGTTTCTATTGGTGAGCCCATTTGTAATCCAGAAGGGCCTGGATAAGATAGCTGGTTCAGTGAAGTCATGCACTAGATCCCGTAATAGCACGCTCCTAGTTGAAGCGCATTCAGCAGACCAGGCAGCTAAATTACAAAAAGCAAACCTGTTAGCCACCTATCCAATACATATTGACCTTCACAAGACATTGAACTCGTCACGCAGTGTGGTTAATACCCACGTATTTGACAAACTTAGCGTCGAAGAGATTAAAGAAAACCTAGAAGATCAAGGTGTTATCTGTGTTTATCGGGTTCATCGCAAAGAAGGCAGTGAATTGTAGCCTACTCGTACCCTGTTCCTGATCTTTGATCAGGTAGATCTCCCTCAAAGGATTAAGGCAGGATATGAAGCGATAGAAGTAAGGCTATACATCCCAAACCCGATCAGGTGCTTTAAGTGTAACCATTTTGGACACACAAGCGAACTGTGTAACAGATCAGCTTCCTGTGTCAACTGTGGTGGCGTCATTCACGATGCTGCATGTTCATTGCCTCCCAGTTATGTGAACTGCAGCAGCAAACATCCAGCTAATTCCCGAGAATGCCCTCGTTTTATAGAGGAAAGGGCAATCCAGGAAATCCGAGTCAAAGAGAAGGTGTCCTTCACAGAAGCTTGGAAACTCCTGTGCATCTGACAGCCCCCCCTTTCAAAATCCGGTATCTATAGCTCAGTTACAGCTAGGCCAGTAGAGAAGCAGGAAATCGCTACACAAACTAGTGATCAAACTGGGGCCACAATTTCACAAAAAATTCTCGTAGGAAGAACATTCCAAAGCCTTCAACATCTACAGGTAAATCTACGTCTCCTACCAAGTCCGTGAAGGAAAAGAACACCTCTACAAGGCCATCGTCTAAATTGCCAGTTTACAACAATGCCAAGAATGAGCCTGTTATTTATGTTGCTTCACCGAAGAAATTCAAGAAACAGTATGTAAAATCTGACTTCCTCAAAGAAGAAAACATGTCTATTCCCATTAAACCAAAGGGAAAGAAGAGCCAGTGTTCATCCCCTCGAAGATCCTCTTCTGAGGATTCCTCTGGGATGGACACAGACCGACAGCTTTCATCTTCGCCGGTATCCATGAGCAATTGGTTCGAGGCTCTTGAACCGAAGATTGCTATGGGGAGACGCACCTCCTCGATAGAGGAGATGCAAGAAGATCCTACCTATGCTGGGAGAAACCCAGTGAAAAAGAGGCAGGATAAAGCTGAAAAGAGTGTAAGCCCAAAAGATCACAAAAGGGCTAAATTGAAGCGATCACCACCTACTATAAGGTAATGCTCAGTTACCTTGCAATACTTATCCCACACAGATATTAATATGGCTATCCTACATTGAAACATACATGGTATTAGAACCCAATGGCCAGAACTTGAGCTTTTCCTCAAAGAAAACGAACCTCTGGTCGCATGTTTGCAAGAGACTAAGCTGCGTCCTCAAGATGCTTTCCATCTAAGGTGATACACCCCAGTACAGTGTGATGTCACACCAGAAGACGGTGTTCCGGCACATGGCGGCACTATGATACTTGTCAGAGATGACACATATATAGAATCTGTACCATTACACTCTGATATACTATCAGTTGCTGTAAGGATTATACTGCTAAACACCCAGATCACCATTGTACAGTATATTTGCCTCCATCCCATGACTTCTTGCACATTGATTTAGATCTAGTTTCCCAGTTACCAACACCATTTCTGTTGGTGGGAGACTTCAATGTGCACCACCCACTTTGGGTTCAAGTCGCGCTTGTGCAAGAGGTATGCTCATTGCCAATTTCTTGGACAGTTACAACCTAGCTCTCCTCAACACTGGAGAGCCTACATTCATTTCTGACTCTTACAATAGTTTCTCGCACCTTGAACTTGCAGTTTGTTCACCTCAGTTGGCAGTCCCCTTACAATGGAATGTCATCTCTGATTTACACTCTAGTGACCACTTTCCATGTCTTATTAGTCTCTTAACACAAGATACATGTTCCACACGTATGCCCAGATGGCGTTTGGACCATGCCAACTGGAACCTTTACACCCAGTTGGCTGTCTTTACGTACAACAAGCACGACTCAGTGAATGATTTGGCACAGCACCTCATGGAGACGATTCTCTCTGCTGCTGAACAATCAATTCCGCGGTCGACTTTACACCCCCACCGATTTCCCGTCCTCTGGTGGATGGTAGAATGTCGGAATGACATTCATACTCGAAGGCGTGCTCTTAGGGTTTTCCAACATCACCCTACTTTGGATAACCTAGTCCAATACAAGAAAATGCGTGCCAGGTCCAGACAAGTAATTAAGGATAGCAAAAAATCATCTTGGAGCAAATTTGTAGCTTCATTTAACCGACACACACCTTCCTCGGTTGTGTGGGATAGGCTAAGGCGTGTTGGTGGTCATTCGACCCATACACCAATTGCGGGATTAAAAACACCCACAGGAGCTGTTGTTGATCCATTTGAGGTTGCAAACACGTTTGGCAGTGCTTTCGCCCAAGTAGCCGAATATTGACCCAGAAGAGTGGATAGTGTATTTTAGAACCCTTTATGGGATGTACGGGGGAAATAGAATGACGGTAGACCTTGAGGTCAACAATAAACATGTGGAAATTCTAGACAGTCCAATTAGGGATGAGGAAGTAATGAGACAAGTTAGAACAATGAAAAGAAATAAAGCTACTGACCTAGATGGGATCCCCACAGAATTCCTTAAAGAATGTGACATAGAAAGAGTCAAGAAATTAACAGGGCTGTTTAATAGAATAAAAGAAAAGAGATATGTTCCAGCGAATTGGAGAAAGCCAATTATGCACCCAATCTATAAGGGGAAAGGTAGTACATCCAAACCAAATAGTTATCGTGGGATTGTACTGCTGTCTAATGTAGGAAAAATCTTTACTCAAATTTTGGCAAACAGAATACAGAAGTGGATAGAAGAAAACAATATCTTGTCGGAATTTCAAATGGGTGACATATGACATAAATTTTATTTTAACAAGATCTACACTTTTTGTGTAGTAAGATTTTGTCTGTCTCTTATGATTTATCAGTTATGCAAAAGTCATCCAATATGAAGAGGACTTCTGAGGGCATTCCCAGAAAATTCAACATAAACATATTTTGTCATAAAATTATCTTAAACATATGGTATTTTAATAAAAATTGTTAGAATGATTTTTGAAAAATGTTCAATGTAAGTGGTAGTCTTGGATGGGAGGGTTTTCTTTATGTCACATTCTTGGAAGATGCTGAAATTGATATCAAGTTTGGTATTTAACCTTCTTTTTGTTTTGGAGTTATCCTTTTTCAGAGATGCGTGGACACCAGAATCTTTTTCTAAAAATGCTTTTATTGGATCTAGGGGATCTTAAAACATATATTTGCAGTGAAATCTCAATATCAAATGTTTAATGGAATGCAGTACCTTCTCTACCTGCTATTTATATATATCGAGAGAAAGTAAAAATTAATTTTGAAATTATTTAGTAAGAATGATTCAGTTTTTGAGACTCTTTGATATATTAGAATTCGCTGTCGCAGAGAGAGTAAATTCAATACAATATTTACAATTTAAGACATTTTTCCTAAATATATAAAAATGTACTATGTAACTCTTGGAAAAGATGATTTGTGTGAACTGTAGTTAGGAGAGATTTCTAACTTCAGGCAAATACTACAGTATATTTTTCATGCATAATGTGCCTATATTGTTAATGCATGCATGGGCATTATGTAAACAGTCCTTTATTATTCAAGAGAATGGTCACACTATACCTTTAAAAATACTTTGTTATTCTATCCAAAGTTGGGCTTCTCTCTCAATTTAAAAGAACGTGTTTCTTCCCCCGTCTCCCTTTTTCCCCCTATTTATAATTTCTGTAATGAAAATTTTCTGGATAGCTTAAGAAGCTTTTAGCTTCTTCAGTTACAGACTAGCCAAGCTCTACTGCATCAATGTTTTTCATAGCTGTAAAGTATCAGTAACAGTTGCAGCTTTGAAATAAACAAACTATTCTTAATGCTAGTCAAGTCAACATGTGTGGACTATACTCAGTTTCATATAATGGTAAGATAAACATGTTTTACTGCATTAATGCATATCTGGAACGAAATAATGCAGTTCTCTAACAAGTACAGTGACTTAGGTGCAAAGCTACTGTTGCATTAACAAACTGTATGGAAGCACAAAAACTTGGCTTGTATACTTTTTGTATAGTACAAATAGACATGACTTTGTAAACCAGCTGTATAATACATTTGGCATTGACTCTTTATGAGATCTTTAGCATATGAGATCGCTTCCTCACCTCTGCTTGGCCTCAACATGATTTATCATTCATTAACCCTTCTCAGTATTGATCCTCCCTGGAACCAACATGTAAGGTGAAAGGGGAATCAATACATACCTGAATAGAGGAATAGCAATGAAGTTATGAAAGGTGAACCTCAAGATGGAGGCAAGTAACCCACATAATAACTTTACCATAGTGGATTTTACCATGCTCCTAAGAATCTTCATTGTGGTGAGTTGAAACACTTGTAATCACCATTCATTTTGCAAATTGGCTAAATTATGTACTCCAAGCATCTGTAAACTTGTATTAATTTAGTGGCAGTTTGTAATACTCTTTGCAACACTTAAAATAGGTAACATAAACTAGCACTGTAGGAAAGAGTATTAAAAATGTATTTTTTAAAACCAACATCTAATTCAGTGAACATACAATAATATTTTGAATTTTTTAAATATGTAAAATAAAGTAATTCTTAAGAATAAAGAAAATGCACCTTGTAAGTTTCAGCATAGATTTAGGTGTTTCTCATCCATCACTACTGTTATTGAATTTCAGGTAACAGGTTTATTAGAGATAAAAGTTGGATATGCTATTCTTTTTCATGTCAAAAGTTTTTGACACTGTTGAGTATGACCTCTTACTCAATAAATTGGAAGATTACAGGCAAGGAGAGTGGCTCGTAGAATGTACATATCTTTCCTTGTATAGAAAACAGAGTGCTGAAACTTAATACTAAAAGGATAATTTGTTAGAGTTGAATCAAAGCCGGGAACAGTAAAATTTGGGGTAACTCAAAAAGTAGTTTTGGGCCCCTTAATGTTATTAATGTATATTAACAATGTGACTTCATTTTAAATGAAACTTAACATGAGGGTGTGTTGGGTTTAGATAAAATAATGAGAACATGAATTCTTTTAAATAAATATTCAATTATAAAATAACAATAAAGAACTTGACGCCTAGTTACAATTTATTTCAAGATCATACAAAACTGTTTTATCTGGAATATTCTCTAATTATACATTATGTTTCAAGGTGACAAGCCACACATGGACAATTTTTAAGATGTTAATTATTATTTATTTATGCCAACAAACTTACTGTTGGGTTTTTAAACACATAAGCCATATGTGGGCAATATTTGAGAGGTAGAATTGGAACTGAAAAATTCACTGCCACAGCTAGGAAACAAAAAAAAATGTTTAAGAGATTATTGATTTTTCTCATTCATACCTTTATACGATTTACTCAATGATCATTTTTCATCATCCTCTTTAACATACTTAACACCATCAATGCAGGCCATGTCTCCTACCATTTGAGAATATTTGTTTTATTACTCTATGTGATTAAGATTATAGTTCTGGGCATCCTTGAAACATGCAAATGTGACAGAAATAAGGAAATTAGCATAATACAAATAAACATTAACCATATTCAATCAAATATTATAAACAGACATTTTTGCTTTATAAATAATCACAATATTTATAAGTTATGTGTATTCTGACACAGTTGCCCCATAATTATTTATATATTTGTATTACATAAGCCTTTTGATTCACAACATATTTAACTTAAAATATAATAGTAATTACAGTAGAAACCCAATAAATCAACATAATGTGGACTGAGAGGATGTTGAGTTTTACGGATTAAGGTATCTATTATTCACAACCCATAACATTATCTTGCAAATTACATAAATATTCTATCACACTATAGAAAACAAAAGTATAACATATTCTAAAATGTACTACATGTTAATGTGTTCCCCTTTCCCCGGTCTCTCTAATGCATCCAATTTAATTTCCATTGTCATGTTAACTTGTCTTTTCTTCTTGTTCAGTATTTTCACTGGCACAAACACAACTCAACACAACACTAACAGTAAGCCTGAAATCTTGGAAGCTGCACTGTAAAGAGAAATGTGTAACAAAGTCTAGCTTACCATGTACAGCCGTATTTTTAGACGTGGCAAATGACCTTGCTAGGATCTGCGCGAGTGACATGCAAATTGAAAATAGCTGATGATGCAATGTTTATGTACTACATGGAAGTTGGAAAGGTAACCTTACATCCTTATGGCCTTATAAATACAAAAGTGGACTCAATCATAAACCATAATGCAATTCGTCACGTCTAAAAAACACCTTTCTACTGGGTAAAGCAATATACCTTCGAATCATTCTAACAAGTGTTTGTGCTATGTATCCACATTATTAGCGGCAAGGTTTAGGTTTTGTAACAATTATCTAATGGCTGCTTATGTTCTGACTAGATATCAAAGGTCAATATACAGTGAGCCCATTTGTTACTATGAGGCAGAATGCAGTAGGTTGTATATGCACACTAATTAAAATTTACTTATACTGCATAGTGGATTATAGAGATTATTACAGTCAAATAATTAGTTAGATTTCCACAGCCTTTGTCCACTGTTTCTTTACAGAAAGCGGCGCATATGAGGAGCCAAGAAAGAAGTCATTATAGTCAAGTTTAAAAATAAAAATATCCAATGTGTTACATCATATGACTTTCTGACTCTTGTACCAACCATTCTTGCAAATGCTTATTCGTATACCGTCTTCGTATTAGTTGAGATAAACATTTACAGAAATTATCTTATTATCTCCTTGTAGGTACAAGGAGAATACAGGAATACAGTAGACTTTAAACGATAGTCAGATATTTTAAAGCTTTCAAATTCCATTCTCTTTGCATGGTTAACATATAAAAAAATTAATAACAATGTTCCATTTGACAGAAGCCTAAGTTCTCCAAAACTCACACAATTAACAAACAATATCTCCGAAATGGTTCACTCTACAAAAAAATTTATTGAGACATAAATTGTGTGTTTTAGCAAGATCTATGTTTTTTGTACAGTAAGATTTAGTCTATCTCTTACGGTTTACCAGTTATGCAATGTCATTCAGAGTAAATAGGACTACATGGGCTACAGCCAGAAAATTCAAAATACACATTTCATTTGCCATGAAAATATCTTAAACATATTGCATTTTAATCAAAATCATTAGAGCCATTTTCAAGAAAATCAAAATTTTTGAAAAATTTTCCATTTAAAGGGTAGTTTAGGGCAGAACAATTTTCTTCAAAATCTTCATGTAGCATCCTTGAAAGATATTAAACTTAAATACCAACTTTGGTTTTTAACCAACTTTTCGTTTTTGAGTTATGCTGTCCACAGACAGGCAGACACACACACACATATTTTTCTAAAAATGCTTTTTTTGGATTCAGGGGGCCTCAAAATATATTTCCGGTGAAATCTCGAAATCAAATTTTTGGGTGGAATACAATATTTCCTGTACTTACTATATATAGTAGAGAAAGTAGAAAAATAGTACTAATAAAAAGGTAATCAAGTTACATGAAATGTCGGGATTCTACTGTATCACAATTTCTTTATATAAAATTTTGCAGTTTAATAAGTGTATTAGTTTATCTCCTCTATTTGTATTCACTTCTCTTCTTTAGCCAGAGAATGAAAATATAGGTTTTCACTGCTCTTATGTCATAATTCCTGATCTTGCTTTTCTAATATCAATGACCTTCAAGTTTTTCTGTGTCGCTCATTATTAGTTCAGTGTGCATAATATCTCTTAATGGATTAGTATGGCGATGCTGCCATTGCTGAGCAGTTAGACCACTTGCCTATCACTGAGATGGCGCAGACTCCATCCCAGAGCCCTGACTGTGGTATTCATGGTGGACAAAGTGGTATCAGGGCAGGTTTTCTCTGGGTACTCTGGTTTCCCCTGCCACTTATTCCACCAACTGCTCCATTATCACCTTTCCAATCATCCTTTTCCTCATATCTGGAGCTGCGCTGACCACCTGCTTCCAGATCTTCACTCTGTCAAGTCCATAGGTTTGTCTGCTCCGCAATAGGCATCTGAACTTAGCAACAGGCTTGTAAGTTCTAGGGATGTTACACATGCACACAAAACACACACACGCACACACACACACACACTCACACACACACGCGCGCGCGCACGCACACACACACACACACACACACACACACACACACATACACACACACACTGCTCGTTTAAATATAATATTCAAACACCCAGTAAAGGTTTAAGACTGTCTCAAAAAGCTAAATTAGGCATGAAAAGTCACTAGGTGGCAGTGGCATAGCACTTGTCATGCAGGTAGAACTGTACTTTCAGCCAAGCGTCCAAATAGCTGGATAGAATTATAACTGTGTCATATGCGCTAACGGTAGCGACACTGGTTCGCGTTTCGACGTTGTAGGTACAATATTTTTTATGCTCATCAAAACTTGGAAACCGAATTCACAATAATCTAAGTTTGGAGTCCCTCGCGGTTGAGGGCATTATAATTTGAATCGTTTTTGGTTGTCTGCATTTTGTAGTAGAATAAGTATAATGACTTCAGCCCCATTGGACTAGCATGATGTAGATGTTGTTATGAACGCCGACTCCATTCTCCGCGCGTATGCTGTCGCAGGATATTTTGTGACAATCCTTCACCATGTATTTGACAGACGAATACACTGATATGCTTTTGATCCACAAAGAAGCAAGAGCCAAGCACAAACAGCTTATCATCTATACCAGGAGAAATACCCTCACATACAACAATACCATAAAATGTAACTACAACAATTGCGAGTTAAAATAATAGCAGCTTTAAACACAATAATTGTTCAACCAATGTTATTAGTGAATATTACACGGTAAAAAGAATAAGTACATGCAGGGGATTCGAACCGCCTCTACAGCACACGGATTACTTGGAATCGTGTGCTTGTTCCAGCTGAGCTACCTAGAACTTCAGAAATAAATATTCCGTTTAACATGTACAGGTTAAATACTTTAATAAAACCTAGCATAGGGGCTGATGTTTTTTTTTTTTTTTTTTTTTTTTTAAATTAACGTACTCCCAACATTGTGTCATATCGGACGAATGAATGAAATGGGTGAAATGATGTTCAAATGAGCCCGAAATCCATGGAGCTTTAAGCTACCCGATATTCGTCTTCTCAGGGTAGGGAAAACCTTACCCGGATAACTTACCCCAAGCGAGATTCGAACTCGCGACCTCTTGAACGTGAGGCAGACACGCTAACCATCACGCTACCGAGGCGGGCATATAAAATGGAGATTGCATAACTGGAAAATAAGGGGCAGCAGACTTACCTGGTGTATATCTATTTAATAACATACAGTCAAATAATTATATAGATTTCCACGGCCTTTGTCCACTGTTTCTTTACAGAACGCGGCGCATATGAGGAGCCAAGAAAGAAGTTATTATAGTCAAGTTTAAAAATAAAAATATCCAATGTGTTACATCATATGACTTTCTGACTCTTGTACCAACCATTCTTGCAAACGCTTATTCGTATACCGTCTTCGTATTAGTTGAGATAAACATTTACTGAAATTATCTAGATGGACAACCTACGTTACGTTTCCCCACTTATACAACTTCTGATTTGTCCTCTCCAAAATGCTTTAACCCTATTGGCTATTGATTTAAACTTTGAATATGAACGATAGCGTTATAACAGTGTCCCCATGCTAAATGACATCTGCATGCTATTTAATGTTTCTAACATTCTAAATATGTATTTCCTGTCAAATCTTACACAATCTCAAGTTCTTTTCAGTGAAATTAATTTGGAATAAATCAGGCCAAAACTGGGGATAATTTTAAATTTTATGGTCGATTAATTGTAAATAATTAGTAAATGAGTACTTCATAAATATTAATTTCTTATCTAAGGAGTGCAGTCGGAAATAACGCTACAGGAAGCAATGCTACCCTTGCTTACATGCACATGCCTCCGGTCCGTACACATTAATCAACGGATAAAATGCTAGATCCTATTAGTTTTTATAAATATGCAATGGTGTCAAGTTTACACTTTAATTTGCGTGATAATACTATTAAACAAACAAAAAGGCTCTTGTTTCTACAATGAAAAGTAAAAATTTACGTAATTATCACATAATTTTTATTTAATTGGATGCTTAGTGTTTTTCCTTTCTCCTCTATGTACGTACATTAAGGAGAAATGTTGTAGTCCACCCGAAAATGTTATATCAAGATTTCACCGTAAATACATAGTTTTGAGACTCCCTGCATCCAGAAGAAGCATTTTAAGACCTTAAACACGCGATGTTTTAATCAATTAAATAATTAATTTTGAGAAAATTTAAAATTTGAAAAGCGTGCCATATATGAGGTAACTTGTGGTGGGAGGATTTTCTTGAAAATCTTTGTTTCACATCGTTGGAAGAGCTGCACTTAAAACACCAAGTTTGATATTTAATCGATTTTCCGTTTTTTAGTTACATTCACATACGCGCGGACCTTTTTCTAACAATGCTTCTTTTAGACTCGTGCGATCCCAAAACATGTAGTATTTCCAGTGAAATATCGAACCTTGGGAGAAATTTCATACATCCCCTACTTAGCATACGTAGCAGAGAAAATTGGTGCGAAAATAAAGGACCCACATGAGATTATGGGTGCCGGTCCCACGGTACTGGGTATCATGTTTAGCGGTGTGCTTTAACTGCCGATAATAGAGAAAATACTCTTTTACCGTCAAAGTAAAAGGTTTAAGCACAGTAAATGTTGAAGACGCCTTTTTGTTTTCTTTATGCTTTGCCGAGTTTCACCGACATATGAACTGATGAATGTTATGCAAAATGTCGCGCATCTTCCTATAACTAGTATGTCAAGTGTATGGCAACAGCTGCATACCAGTTTACGGCTTTTTAAATGATTAATCTTCCGTAAACGTTATGAATTTCGAAAGTAATAAATAATAATAAATTAATAATAAAAAACTGGATGACTAGATAATGTTTTCTATGATGACCAGCTATGTTCGATACGGAGCACTATAATCGAAACGTGGAATAGATTTGCTTTCATAGAGGAACGAATTTCTTCCTGCCAATTTCCCCTTGAATCATAGCTTTCAATTGTTCGTTGTCAACATGACCCCCTTTTTCCCTTGTCCGCAAAACTTTGTTGTGGTTATCTGTGGCAAAACTGTGGGTTGAAAGTAAAAACTTGCTAGGTACCAGTTTTCGTTTATAAAACTTGCAGTGACCAGTGCTTCCGGAGCTAGGTTTTAAACGGGAGTATAGTTTACATAATTAATATAAAATTGTGGTACTTTTATGTAGAAAGAAATGTACACAAGCACAGTTAACCTTTAATCCAATATAGACAATTATTTCGAGGAGGATTACAAATAATATTTTACTTCTGTTGTAGAAGTAAGAAGTAAGTATGGGATCATTTGCTTACTAGGCTGAAATATTTATAAACCGGTTTACTAAAATTTTGTTAATTTGTCGATCTCGGCTCAGTTGGTTAGCCGCTGGCAAACTGATTCCAAGTCGTGGGTTCAAACCCGGTTCAGACGATGGTTTTTAAGTGTGCCCAAACGCGACAGCCCATGTCAAAGGATTTACTGGCACGAAAAAAAAAAAAATCTCTGGCGAAGCGAAATTCTGGTACATGGGAGGGAGGGGGGCGTTGAAATGATACTGGCAATTGACAGCATCTTTAATATATAAAATATCTGTTTTTCATAATTTACTTACGCTGCATGTCTGAGATAGAATTAGATAACATCAAGACGCCGATAATTCCATCCATTCCAGTGAATATGTTAAATCCACTCATCAATGAACCTACATATCTGGAAGAAGATAATGCAGACTGTCTAAAAAATAAACCGGCTACAATACGAATGGAAGATTAACTTTCGTATCCTTGCAACCAAATGGGAATGATGAAAAAAATCTGAAGAAAATGCAAATATAAATGTCATACAGTTTGGTAACTATTAAGATCACGCTGATGGTAAGAAAAAAATGTTTCTGGGAGAGAACATCGCGAATTGTATAGGAATTGTGCACTTTTCAAAAAGTGAACTCTTAAAGGTGGTAAGTCTCAATGAATAAATTTTCTGTTACATTTGTACTCCATTAAAAGTTAAACCCGTGGCACTACAGTCCATATCAGACCAGGGCCTGCCAACCCGACTGCCGGCCTCACGCCCACATACGCAAGGTAGAGGTGGGCGATTGTCCAACCGATATGGGGAGATGTGACCAGCATCTCGACACAGTGCTTTCATATCGCAAGCTCCTCAATTTCCTCACAATGCTGAGCAGTCCTATACCCGGGACTTAAAATCCGCACCCCCAGGGGTGGGATCGAACCCGAGCCGCATTCCGTGTCAGGGAACCGAGGCATGACGCCCTAGCCCACTACGCCACGGCGCAGGACTTTGTACTTCATAGAATGCTATTATTAGCTAATTGGTAGCTGCAGTCCCTATAGATGGTGTGTAATCTCTCCATACGACCTGATTCTATTTCTTATCCTATACCTCCCCATACAATTCCTTGTATTATTCACACAAAAGAGTAGCTTAAGTTTTGTGACTTTTGTTAAGAAGTAGGCTTCAATTCTTCCAAGAAGAGTCAGTTCTTTTGTTTATTCAAGACATTTTTAACTTTTTCTTTCGAGAATATATCTCAAAGGCATTCTCTTTCGTACCAAGTATGTCGCTTTCACTACCGTGTTGATCTGGGTAGCTCAGTTGGTTATGCGTTGGTCTCTTGAGTTCAAGGTCGTGGGTTCCACCCCGCCCAGGCTGATGGTTTTTAAGTGTGCTTAAAAGTAACAGCTCCATGTCAGTAGAGTTACTGGCATGTAAAAAAACTCCTGCAGCACGAAATCCCGGCACACACGGGTCCTTAAATCCAACTCACTCCAGCACTGATATCCCGGCAATTGACAGCGTCGTTAGCAAACACATTTGTTAACCTCACTCCCATGTAACTCTTTTGAGAATTTCATTATTTCAATTAGCTACATTTTGCTTTTATGCCTGAATGTTTTATGAATGCATGTTTTTTGTTACACCATTATCTAACACTACTTTCTTATTTCCTCCGCGATACTGCTATGCTCTTACAAAGACCAGCAAGGAGTTGACTTTATTACAGTTCTGTTGCTCTTTCTTGACACTACCGTCTTGAGATTCAGTTTAATTTCGACCTTGTTGCGTTCTGTGTTTTTGAATAATTAAGCGGTAGGCTTGTCAGCTTTTGTTATTCACTATGCATTTAGATAGTTCAGTAATGCTATGATTCGGGCCCATGCAAATTTAATTACATATTGAAAACTACTTTTATCAACAGAAGCCTGCAATGCAATGAGCAAACGGAGAATTGCATGTTAAGTAAACTTAGGTACAGTATATTCGTATTCTTGTCGGCCACCAAGTAGGTAATGGAGGGCAGGAAGGACAGGTTCGTGCAGCAAGCGGCACGTGGCGGCACACAGTGCGTATGTAAGCAGTGTAAGCGACGTTGAACGTTCTGCTCTCTATTACAAGCGAATGGTAAAGGCTACCACCAATGACTACTACAGCTACAAACACTTATAAAAGAAACGTACATTAAACACAAAATGTACACTATTGACAAATTAGCTGCTAACCAGGCTATATAGTTGTTAGACAGCTCCCTTGTCATTGTACTTTGAATCCCATAGAACATGTATGGCCAGACTCAGAACTAAAATGAAACATTACAGCCAATGTCTTCGGAAAAAAAAATATTACTGAAGTTCGAGAAATTTAGTTCAAAATACTTACTATATATCCTTATGTATTTCGACCTTCTGAACACGAATCTGACATTGGTTTTTCCATAGCATCCACAGTTTTTGTGTAAATGGCACTAGTCACTATCTAATTCTATTCGGTTTTCGTGATGCTTAAACAGTATAATTTGGTCTGTAAATGCTAATATATCAACACAAAGACCATGAAATGCTAATGAAATATGTTTTCATGCATACCTAAATTATTTTTGGACATTTGCTGCGCCTCTTATGTGTGCTTCTACTATCCTACAGCAGTGTCCATAAGTAGTCAGTCACCATACTTGTTGCGCATTGATCCTGAGAGCGTTAATCCAATGTAGATATGATCTAATGAAATCTTTCCCCATGTTCATCGGAGACTTGTCCAAGAACTCCAGCACGAAAAGAATTCAAGTATGAGTGAAAAACGTGCATTTTTAACTACATGTTACAACCGAGATTACGGTAAGATTGTAGTACTTCGTTAACTAGCATATCACTACTGTCTGCTCTCTTGTTTCCAAACATTATCAGAACACAGTTTTCTGCAAGAATTCCAGCAGTCCAATTCAAGACGGCTCAAAGTTTTGTCCATTGCAACAACTAGCGGCTTCACTAAGTTCAAATTTTATGTGAAATGGTAGTAACAAAGTGTATTTCGATTTCACCAATGGAACATTTGCTACCTTCTTGCAACCAGGTTCGATTTATTTACGGGCAGTGACTCTTCTAATTACAGCTATCCTATCCACACACACACACACACACACACACACACACACACACACACACACACACACACACACACACACACACACACACACACACACACACACACACACACACACACACACACACACACACACACACACACACACACACACACACACACACACACACACACACACACACACACACACACACACACACACACACACACACACACACACACACACACACACACACACACACACACACACACACACACACACACACACACACACACACACACACACACACACACACACACACACACACACACACACACACACACACACACACACACACACACACACACACACACACACACACACACACACACACACACACACACACACACACACACACACACACACACACACACACACACACACACACACACACACACACACACACACACACACACACACACACACACACACACACACACACACACACACACACACACACACACACACACACACACACACACACACACACACACACACACACACACACACACACACACACACACACACACACACACACACACACACACACACACACACACACACACACACACACACACACACACACACACACACACACACACACACACACACACACACACACACACACACACACACACACACACACACACACACACACACACACACACACACACACACACACACACACACACACACACACACACACACACACACACACACACACACACACACACACACACACACACACACACACACACACACACACACACACACACACACACACACACACACACACACACACACACACACACACACACACACACACACACACACACACACACACACACACACACACACACACACACACACACACACACACACACACACACACACACACACACACACACACACACACACACACACACACACACACACACACACACACACACACACACACACACACACACACACACACACACACACACACACACACACACACACACACACACACACACACACACACACACACACACACACACACACACACACACACACACACACACACACACACACACACACACACACACACACACACACACACACACACACACACACACACACACACACACACACACACACACACACACACACACACACACACACACACACACACACACACACACACACACACACACACACACACACACACACACACACACACACACACACACACACACACACACACACACACACACACACACACACACACACACACACACACACACACACACACACACACACACACACACACACACACACACACACACACACACACACACACACACACACACACACACACACACACACACACACACACACACACACACACACACACACACACACACACACACACACACACACACACACACACACACACACACACACACACACACACACACACACACACACACACACACACACACACACACACACACACACACACACACACACACACACACACACACACACACACACACACACACACACACACACACACACACACACACACACACACACACACACACACACACACACACACACACACACACACACACACACACACACACACACACACACACACACACACACACACACACACACACACACACACACACACACACACACACACACACACACACACACACACACACACACACACACACACACACACACACACACACACACACACACACACACACACACACACACACACACACACACACACACACACACACACACACACACACACACACACACACACACACACACACACACACACACACACACACACACACACACACACACACACACACACACACACACACACACACACACACACACACACACACACACACACACACACACACACACACACACACACACACACACACACACACACACACACACACACACACACACACACACACACACACACACACACACACACACACACACACACACACACACACACACACACACACACACACACACACACACACACACACACACACACACACACACACACACACACACACACACACACACACACACACACACACACACACACACACACACACACACACACACACACACACACACACACACACACACACACACACACACACACACACACACACACACACACACACACACACACACACACACACACACACACACACACACACACACACACACACACACACACACACACACACACACACACACACACACACACACACACACACACACACACACACACACACACACACACACACACACACACACACACACACACACACACACACACACACACACACACACACACACACACACACACACACACACACACACACACACACACACACACACACACACACACACACACACACACACACACACACACACACACACACACACACACACACACACACACACACACACACACACACACACACACACACACACACACACACACACACACACACACACACACACACACACACACACACACACACACACACACACACACACACACACACACACACACACACACACACACACACACACACACACACACACACACACACACACACACACACACACACACACACACACACACACACACACACACACACACACACACACACACACACACACACACACACACACACACACACACACACACACACACACACACACACACACACACACACACACACACACACACACACACACACACACACACACACACACACACACACACACACACACACACACACACACACACACACACACACACACACACACACACACACACACACACACACACACACACACACACACACACACACACACACACACACACACACACACACACACACACACACACACACACACACACACACACACACACACACACACACACACACACACACACACACACACACACACACACACACACACACACACACACACACACACACACACACACACACACACACACACACACACACACACACACACACACACACACACACACACACACACACACACACACACACACACACACACACACACACACACACACACACACACACACACACACACACACACACACACACACACACACACACACACACACACACACACACACACACACACACACACACACACACACACACACACACACACACACACACACACACACACACACACACACACACACACACACACACACACACACACACACACACACACACACACACACACACACACACACACACACACACACACACACACACACACACACACACACACACACACACACACACACACACACACACACACACACACACACACACACACACACACACACACACACACACACACACACACACACACACACACACACACACACACACACACACACACACACACACACACACACACACACACACACACACACACACACACACACACACACACACACACACACACACACACACACACACACACACACACACACACACACACACACACACACACACACACACACACACACACACACACACACACACACACACACACACACACACACACACACACACACACACACACACACACACACACACACACACACACACACACACACACACACACACACACACACACACACACACACACACACACACACACACACACACACACACACACACACACACACACACACACACACACACACACACACACACACACACACACACACACACACACACACACACACACACACACACACACACACACACACACACACACACACACACACACACACACACACACACACACACACACACACACACACACACACACACACACACACACACACACACACACACACACACACACACACACACACACACACACACACACACACACACACACACACACACACACACACACACACACACACACACACACACACACACACACACACACACACACACACACACACACACACACACACACACACACACACACACACACACACACACACACACACACACACACACACACACACACACACACACACACACACACACACACACACACACACACACACACACACACACACACACACACACACACACACACACACACACACACACACACACACACACACACACACACACACACACACACACACACACACACACACACACACACACACACACACACACACACACACACACACACACACACACACACACACACACACACACACACACACACACACACACACACACACACACACACACACACACACACACACACACACACACACACACACACACACACACACACACACACACACACACACACACACACACACACACACACACACACACACACACACACACACACACACACACACACACACACACACACACACACACACACACACACACACACACACACACACACACACACACACACACACACACACACACACACACACACACACACACACACACACACACACACACACACACACACACACACACACACACACACACACACACACACACACACACACACACACACACACACACACACACACACACACACACACACACACACACACACACACACACACACACACACACACACACACACACACACACACACACACACACACACACACACACACACACACACACACACACACACACACACACACACACACACACACACACACACACACACACACACACACACACACACACACACACACACACACACACACACACACACACACACACACACACACACACACACACACACACACACACACACACACACACACACACACACACACACACACACACACACACACACACACACACACACACACACACACACACACACACACACACACACACACACACACACACACACACACACACACACACACACACACACACACACACACACACACACACACACACACACACACACACACACACACACACACACACACACACACACACACACACACACACACACACACACACACACACACACACACACACACACACACACACACACACACACACACACACACACACACACACACACACACACACACACACACACACACACACACACACACACACACACACACACACACACACACACACACACACACACACACACACACACACACACACACACACACACACACACACACACACACACACACACACACACACACACAGGAAAAAAGAAAAAAAAACAATGCTTTATATACAGAGATTGTAATTCTTACATATCCCATTTACTTCGAAATCGGCACAGATTTGCCACTTGTGGGTGTTATATTGAATTTTATTCAACAAAAATTCCATAATGCTGCGTATTTCCTTAATTTTAGTGGCATAAGCAATGGGTACAGCAGGATATATATTGCAGTTACGAATGAGTCTTCCATGACATAGTGCAAACGCAGCCTGACAATGTCAAAACCAAGAAAATCTAGATTTTGTGTAGTAACTTCCACCGTTTGAGACGCGAACCCAAAAGTTCAGCTTGTGCCTTAGAAAGATTCAGGTCCCTACCAATGCCATTTAAATCATTTTGTGTCAGGAGATGTGGCGTCATTTCTTCGTAATCGAAATCAGAGCTTGCATCCTCAATGTCTGTGCTAGCTTCGACCTGGGTTTCATCTTCGAATGACCATGTTTCTGGAGGAACGGGGACAGGTAAGGAGGAACTGTGTCGTAGGGGTCGAATAGCTGCCTTGATGTAGGTATACATGATCTTTCTATCCTTGCCCTTCTTTACTGATATAGAAACAGCAATAATCTACAATATGATGGTTCCCTCCATATCATCGGAATAGCAAAAAGCATTGCAATTTTGCCTTTTTTTCTTCGCCCAGCAATTAAGGTGAGACGAATGGTTCACACAGACAATATGTGGTGCCCATTTTTGGTCCTAATTACCTAACTTGCACCCGAAATAAAGATCATACAGTTTCTTCACTATGGGTGTCATCTGCTCCCCACAGATGTAGCAAAAGTTTATTGAGTGACTTAAGAAATATACATAATTACTTTTTATAACCATTCTTATATAATGAGATATTTTTAAAACTTTGTGTGCTAAAAAAATAACATTCATGCTTGGCGGATAAAATACTTAAGAAATACCTATTTCCATTCTTGAAAATATTTCATTGTAGACCAAAGTAATCAATCTATAAGACGACATTTTTAGAGGACGACCATTAATCTTATATATTTAAACGAGCAATTCTTGTATATATATAAATATATATTTATTCTGCGCAACTTGGAAACGGCTCTAACGATTTTGATCAAATTTTGTATTCAGATAGAGTTTTGCTTTTTAAGTTCATCTATATAGGTGTAATTCCCGAAAAAACGCGATTTTACATAAAAAATAAAATTTTTTTATTCTCGCTTCTACAGTGCAATTCTTGTATATATATTCCCGGTATTTCAGAAACGGATCTAAAGATTTGGTTAAATTTTTGTATACATGCATATTACATTCACAGTGTTTTCTCTACTCACTTTTAGGTAACATATTCACACCTCTTTCTCTACTCAGTCTTCTATAAACAATTTTCCATAAAAAACATGATTTTGCACCGAAAACATTTTATCCCCACTTTTAAAATAAGTCAAACGATGTTCTGTATGTTTGAAACAGAAGTGCTATTACATTCACACTGTTTTCTCCTCTCACTATTAGGTGATACATTCACATCTCTTTCTCTACTCACCCTTCTACAAATAAGTCATGCAATTTTCTGTACGTTTGAAATAGAGATGTTGCATATTACATTTACAGTGGTTTCTCTATTCACTTTTAGGTAACACATTCACATCTCTTTCTCTACTCAGTCTTCTATAAACAATTTTCCATAAAAAGCATGATTTTGCACCAAAAAACACTTTTATCTCCACTTTTAAAATTAGTCATACCATGTTCTGTATGTTTTAAATAGAAATGCTATTACATTCATACTGTTTTCTCCTCTCACTATTAGGTAACACATTCACATCTCTTTCTCTACTCACTCTTCTGCAAATAAGTCATGCAATTTTCTGTATGTTTGAAATAGATATGTTGCATATTACATTCACACTGTTTTCTCCTCTCACTATTGGGTAACACATTCACATCTCTTTCTCTACTCACTCTTCTACAAAGAAGTCATGCAATTTTCTGTATGTTTGAAATAGAAATGCTACATATTATATTCATACTGTTTTCTCTACTTGCTTTTGGGTAACACACTCATAACTGTTTCTCTACTTACTCTTCTAGAAATAAGTCATACAATTTTGTGCATGTTTGATATAGAAATGCTGCATGTTACATTCACAGTGTTTACTCTAATCACTTTTAGGTAACACATTCACATGTCTTTCTCCACTCACTCTTCTACAAACAATTCATATCATCTATACAACTTGAATGTTTGTATATATCTAACTGTTAAGCTCGAAAACCGCTTAACCGATCACTGCGAAATTCGGCACGTATATGTATTTTTTTCATGGAGAGTTTTTATGGTAACAATTTTACTACACAATATATTACTTTCAAATGGTTTTCTACTGGCTTTTCTTTTACGTAGCGCATTCATGTATCCTCTGTTTGCCCTTCAACATACAATTCATATAATATTCTAGGATTGAAATATAAATGCAGGGTATTACACTCACACGATTTCCTCTACTAATTCTTCCTTTACGAGACACAATCAGTGTTCTTTCGCTATTCGCCCTTCAACATATAATTCATACAATTTGCTATATGTTTGAAACAAATACAACGTATTACATTCATACTACTTTCTCTACTCACTTTTGCTTTAGGTAACAATTCACATGCTATTCCCTATGGTTTATCAACTTCATACATACCAACGCCTATATATATCTTATGTTGAAGAGTGATTAAATTCCAAAACAGGTTGACCGATCGCCATGAAAAGTGACATATCTAATTTTTTTCATGGCGAAGGTTTTTATGCAATCCATTTTACCACGCAATGTATTATATTCACATGGTTTTCTCTACTCCCTTTTCTTTTACCCAACATACTACTCCCTCTTCTGCAAACAATCCATACATTTTTCCATACACTTGAAATATAAGTGCAACGTATAACATGCACATGGTTTTTCTACTCATTCTTCTTTAGTAAAACACAATCACATTTCTTTCACTACTCCCTCTTCGACGAACAATTACGAACAATTCATACAATTTTTTATATGTTTGAAACATAAATGCGTAGTACATTCACACGGCTTTATCAACCAGCTTTTCTTTCTGTAGTATTTGTTATTCTTCAACATTGCTTTTGCTTAGTGTCGCTCCGGTGTTTTAATAAAAAATAAAGAAATAGTTAAAAAAGTAAAGTAATCACAATTGGTGTCAGGAGTGCGACGAAAAGCACGATATGGAACAGTTGATGTAACAAATGTTAGTCAAGATGGACATAATGGGAAATGAAATGAAATGAATTCCGGAATGCGGCAGAGGAAATAGAAAATATGGGCACAAAAATGGAATCCAAATTGAAAATGTAAACTCCGAAACGGAAAAGATGAAGACGGGAATTCCAATATGAAGACAGGTCTATTGGAGAATACTAACGAGCGACTGGCCGGGGTTAGGGAAGCCATGGAAGAACTCGACGGAAGTATGAAGGACCTTGGCCAACGTGTTAACGTCCTGGAGTCAATCACAGCAGCAAAGAACTGAACTCAATAATGGAACAAATGCTCGACGAAAACCTCAAACTGGGTGGATATCTATGGGGGAGGCCTGCTTTCAACAGTACACGTTTTACAGCTGAAATGATGGTGTTTATGGAATATGTTTATGTATTTCTATATCTCTTGTATGTCGGACATTATTCTTAACAATTGCGACAAGTAGTTTTATTTAGTTAATGTTTTGCCTTTCAGGTTTATCTAAGTATCTTCTCCCACAAAAAACAAGATTTCACAAAAACAGAGGCGAAAAACGCCGAGCGAAGCTCGGTCGCCCAGGTACTGTTACATTAATTTCATGGTGTAACTAGTACAATAAAGTTTTGTGTACATTTTACTGTTTTATTTATTTTTCATGCTTGCAGATTACTGCACGTCTCTGATATTTTCTCCAGCCTATAGATTCAGGTTTCGTACTTACAATCATGTCGAAGCAATTCTCAGCCAAATAGGCATTGTAAACGAAGTTCGCGGTCATGTTGCATAATATGGACGATATTCCTGCACCGATATTTCAGCTGCTCACGCTTAGCACCGACCAACGCGTGCCTTACCTGATGTAGTGGGGAGGTCAGGGGAGCCTAGCCCCTTCCTTCAAGACCTGGCCAAAAAGAATACGAATGAACTGTAAGTGCATTGTATACTAATGCAAATTACCTAGTATCTAGATACCGAAAAAGTGAGGTTTCATTTTTATTTTTCTTACGTTTAAAGGAAGACAGGGTTCTAGAATCCTCAAGTCATAAAGGAGCGACACTAGTGACGCAGCATTGGACACGATATCGCTCTTGAAAATCAAGTGCTCACAATGAAGTGACATGAGCAACAAAACGATCACCAATACGAATTCAGCATGAACGGGAGAAAATCCGTGTGACGAAAATAGAATTGGAGTTACGTTTTACCGCACAGCATGCCAGTGTTTCCAGAATTAGTGTGTGTTCTTGATAAAATGGCATCAACCTCCACGAAATTATGTTCTTTTACGGAAGAAATATTAAATTACACCGAGTAGCTTGAATTGAGCTCAGAGCATGTACAAAAATGTCATGAAAAGGGGTGTGCTTTCACGGAGCACCGCGAAGTTTTATCGCCTCATTGTGAACATTAGATTTCGAGGAGGAATGTCATGTAGCATGTCGCGTCGACAGTGTTGCTCCATTGTGAATTGAATTTATAACATGCATCATATATCGGTACATGGTGTACTGTACAACTTATATGGCGGATATTCAAGATAAAACGGGTAACTTAAACTGAAAACAGTACTGCATAAAGAAATCACGAGACATACACCAAGTGTGTAGTATTATATTTCTGCAGAAGTCAGGAATTAAATAATTAAATAGATTAATTAAGGAAATTGAAGCTATTAACAGTGAAGCAACAAGATTCTAAAGTAAAAACAAATTAGAAACTAAAAACTTTACTTATCTTAGTAATGTTGCAAGTTTTTAGTTTCTAATTTGTTTTTACTTTAGAATTAAATAGATATTTAATTAGTCTTTATTATTCCTCTTCAGCCTTACTGATTTCGTGCCCCATATTAACGCTCATCGTATGATGTGTTGCCGTCAGATTGCCAAATTACATTTGCAAAATGCCATCAAATGAAGAGGCTTGCTTAAATTTATCCAGGTAACACTTTGTGAATTTGGCTTTAGTTAGGAAGGTGATGATTCATTCTGTGGCTGTGAAAGCTTTGTTTTGTTTAAAATGGTTATTCTAGAATTACCGTATTATATCAGTGATTAGTGACAGTGAATTGATTGGTGATG